>QEPC01015731.1:1591460-1622216 GCA_003113815.1 Sphenodon punctatus | reverse complement strand
CCACCGCCAGTGCCCCTGCCTCCCCCTCCTCCTCGGCCCTCGCTCTCTCCTCCGCCACCACTCTCTTCCTCCTCCTCCCTCCATCCCACCACGTTAACCAGCCGCTTTTTCCCCTTTAAATCTCCCTCCGGTGAGTGTGTTGATGCCGGTTGCCTGGCAGCGCTGTTACATGCATTGCCCACACCTGGGGATCATTTCCTTTGATCCCGGGCGGTGTTTGGCGTCCAGACATTACTTTTGGTTGATCACAGGTGGGGATCTCATTGACCATGCGTTCACGGGAATTGGTGCGGGGAGCCCGGGAAGCGTGGTTGAAATTGACCCCATGTGGGTATTGAGTGTGGTGAACATCTGGCGCACGCCGAACAGACGTTCAGGGCGCCTTGGCCCTGCCGCGGGGTTGAGCGTGGTTCACTGTGGTTGAGCGTGATCTCGTAACGTCTGAAAATACCCTAAGGCAGTAGAGAAGGAATTCTTCATTCTGGCTGCCTACCAGGGATCTCAAATTACCTCAAATGAACACAGTCTTCAATGTCAGCTTTGTGATTCAGAGTATCATGTGGTGTTTTTAAAAAAAATAATCCATCTATTTAAGACAACATCCATTTAAGACAACTCACGTTCACAATATTAAGCAGCAAGAGCCCTCTGGGATTTCTCTTTTAATTATAAACTTACATGCTCTAACATGCGCGTGCGAATTAAGGAAATAAAATAGAAAATGAGAAAGTGTCATTAAGTTTCAAAGTCAGAACTAGTTCTTAAATTTTGTTTGTATCAATGTTTGTACATGTGCTGCTAAAATTTTGTTAAGACAACAGTTTTATTTATTTATTTTAAATCTTATTACAAGGAAATACAGTATAATTTTGGTAGAGACAGTAATGCTGAATTTTGGAATTCATAATAGTTGCTATTTCACTACCAGGTGTTCTTGTTTTTGTGCTGGTACTTACACAGGTGACCCCAATTCAATGTGCACTTTACTATCAGGATTAGAGATCAGGTTGACTGTCAGCAGGTCCAATTTAAAGTTCTCATATTTCTTCACAGAAGATGTACAGCATTGAAAAGGACCTCCAAAGGTCCAACCTCTTACTCCTGTTCCACTTCCTTACTATAATATTCACTCACATATTCACTCCTGTTCCACTTCCTTACTATAATATTCACTCACAACAATGATACACAACCTATAAGTTCTTGATCCAAATCACAACGAGAATGGAAATTCAGGTAGCTGTCCAACAGACACAGCAACAAACCTAGTCAACAACTTATATCCCTTATTGCTACCCCATATACTCTGGGTAAAAACAGACGTGATGCTGGGCCGCTGTGACTCGCTTTGACCCACTTTGCACTAAACTTCACCTGCACATTTCTGCAGGTGCTGCCAGATGTGTGGTCAATGTGGTCATTTCTGGCAGAGGGTGGAAATGAACATGATGGCTGCACGGCAGCAGTCCAGGTCAGAAAGTCGCAGCAGACATGATCCGAACGAGGTTGGGCCGCACAACAAGTATCTCCATGGCCAGGCAAGACAAGAATGTGTGGCTGGCTGACCCCACCCCCACGCTGCACCCAGCGCCCCGCCCCTGTCATGATGGGCAGCCATGGCAGCCAATGACGGCCAGCTGTGCTGGTGGCTAGCCCAGGCTCTGCGACTAGTCCAGGCTCTCTCCTCCAGACTATATCCAGGTCACAGCCTGGGCTGTGGCCCGTTTGATCAAGTCAAATCGGGTCACAGCAGGCTATCACATCTGCTGTGGCCTGGCACATGTGGCCCAGATTGGGCCTTGGCTGGCCGTCATTGATCACCCATCACAGCAGGGGTGGGGTGCTAGGCGCAGCGTGGGGGTGGGGTCGGCCGGCCACACATTCTTGTATCTCTCCACCCTCCCCAGTGGCCTGGCCACAGGGATGTTTGTTGTGCGGCCCAACCCCGTTCGGACCATGTCCGCTGCGGCTTTCCGACTCGGGCCGCCACCGCACAGCCATCCTGTCCGTTTCCACTCTCTGCAAGAAATGAAACACATTTTGAGGGAACCTTCAACTACATCCATGGAACCTAGATTTTATAAATCTAGAATTTTTTAAACCTACTATTCAAAAGATCCCTATAGTCAATGAAGACTAGTAAGAGGTATAGCAGAATTAAGATTCCATATATAGTGCTGAAAGTTTTCTGTGATGGTTGATGTGCTGAGTTGTGACATTAAAAGAGAGACGTTGTTGGCAAGGTTAGTAGCAACAGGACACTTTAACTGTATTTATTTCCTAAGGATTTGGATCAAGGGATTGTGTAGCAACGTTAACTCATGTCCCCGCTCTTTTCCCCATAAGCAATAATTTGTTGCATAACAGTATTTATTGTGACATCATTTATAGCACAATAAGGTTTTTAACATTTGTAATTAGTAATTTCTTTCTTTTTGTATGTTACTTGTAAAAATTATTTGCAAAGCTATGTGCTACATGGTGTTTTCTCATTGTATGGACTGAATAAATTAGTTGCTTTTCAAAAGAAAATTCAAAAGGCTGATTTAGTCACATGCTTATATAACATCCCTTCACATAAGCCAACTTTGAACCTTACACCTTCAGAACAGTAGTTCAGGACCCTTCCAGTCATCTTACAGGAACAGATACTAGATGCTGTTTAATTCTGCCACCGCAGAAATAATTACACACCTCCTCAGTAACTTATACAGGTGTATGCTACAGGGTTATAGCAAAGAAAGCTAGCACTGTGGCTGGGTATTGAGATTTTGGTCTATCATGCTAGAATTCTGATTTTTAGTCCTCACTGTAGTCTGGCATTGCCATCCTGTTAGTACCTTGTTTTACAGGTAAGCTAAGTAACTCATATTTCCTTTGCTTATAAAAAGTTTGATAATTAAAGCTTTTCTTTAAACTCTATAATGCACTTTTCGTTTTCCAATTGTCTATTTTGATTCTTGTGATAGAAAGCACTTTCTTCCTACCTTAAGTGAAGCTTTTGATGCAACCTTAACTACAGTTGCACATATATATTATATATAAAACTTATCTTTCAGGATCCCCCTAAGTACGTGCACCTGCGCCAAACTACACCAGTGGATGCAGCCACACAAGTAGGCTGGGGCTACCATTTGGCAAATGAGTCACACAATGCAGTGTCTTGTGGGCCCATGGCCCACCAGATGTTTGCCCCATCTCGAGGTGGGGGAGGTAGCCAGTTGCTCCCAGACGCGTTCTTGGAAAAATCCTGAGCACACGTCACAGAACATCCTTACCCCCAGTGGGGTAAGGCTACCCAAGATAGGGAAACCTGTGGGAGCGCTTTCCCCGCCACACATGGAGCAAGGCTGTGGGGCCATGAGCAATGGGTGGTAGTACTTGTCACGCACAGCCACTTCACAGCCAGGAGCTGGCTCTCATCCGGGCTGGGGGGGGGGGGGGGAGAAGGTAGGCAGGGCAGGGCCAAGCGGCCACTCCTGTGAGTGGTGCCTCAGCTCCAAGATGGGTCGAGTTGCCCAAATTCCCCACACTCGTGGGCAAATATCTTCCTGCTCTGACCCTACAGTGTGGCGGGGCCAATTACCTGCCATGGAGTCACACAGGAATTGGGCCTATGCAGCTCATTTGGCTGCACCAAGGTATAGAAATGCACATTTGTAATGGCGTGTTCCTGTGCCCATGTTCCAATGCAGCGACTTGTCCTGTCAAGCTATCTCCCAACAGCTATCACTGTTGTCAGGCAAGGCAAAAATACATGCAGCAAATGCATGCAGATGCAAGCATCATGCTCTACAAGCAAGGGAATATGAGTTACTAAGTATCTTTTTTTACAGGTAAAATAATAAAATGGCAATGCCGGATTACAGCGAAGACTAAAAATGAGAATTCTAGCATGATAGACCAATAGCGGACTACCCAGCCACAGAACTACGAGCATGTTCCCAATTTTTACATGGAGCTGACATTAAGGAAGCTTAAAGTTATCCTGAAAAATAAAGTTATTTATACAATTAGCCATTTGCTGCTTCTTCCCTCCTACTAACCTGAGTTCTCATGATCGGTGAGACTGCTTCCAGAGATTTATTTATTTATTTATTTATTTATTTGATAGATTTTTATACCGCCCCATCCTGCACAGCAGCTCGGGGCGGTTTACAAAATAAAATCCATTTAAAACATTTAAAATACAATTATAAAACATATCAGTAAAACAGGGTGGTATAAAAATAAATATACAGGTGGGGGATTAAAAATCACCCCCCCCTCCCTCCCAAAGGCCTGGGCAAACAGCCAGGTCTTACAGTTCCGCCGAAATGTCAAAAGGCTTGGGGCCAGGCGAGCTTCCTCCGGAAGGGAGTTCCACAGCCGCGGCCCTACCACCGAGAATGCCCGCTCCATCGTGGCCCCCCGCTTAACACGGGGGACCTCCAGGAGGGCACCCCCGGCAGACCGCAGGAGTCGTTCCGGGGCGCGAAGGGCGAGGCGGTCCCTAAGGTAAGAGGGGCCAAGGCCGTATAAAGAGATAAAGAATAACTGACTCCCCGGTGAGATTATCCTGATGTATGCCAATTTAAGAGCTATTTGTTTTGGTAGCTTATAGTGTGGACTGGACCCAAGCCACTCAATTAATTTGAGGCAAGCAAACAGCCACAGTAACAACCTGTTGTAAATCTGGATTGCAACTGAATTGGTGACATGGAAGCGAAGACACTGGAGAAATATTTTTCAAAATTTAGTGTAGAGAAAATACGGTTTGCCGTGTTGGTCCCAAATATAGGCAATTGAGACAAAGTAGTAAAGCGATATCTTTTATTGGACCAGCTACAGTGGATGGACATATACACGCTTTTGGACCTTTTGGACAGGGTCCACCAACTGTAGTTTGTCCAGTAAAAGAAATCATTTTACTACTTGGTCTCTATTTCAAAATTTAGGTATTTTAAGTCTGATATATTAGGAAGTTCTCCACATTTTGAATGTCTTATTAATTACTATTTACTAAGGAACTACAGGTGAACACAAAAAATTTAATACCTTTTATTAAAGAACCTTAGTCCTTGAAGTCTGAATATGGAAAGAATTATGACTGCACTCATCATTACCCCTGCATGGAGTAACAGAAATTGAGCTTCTGTGGCACTCCTACAGGAAATGACAATATACATACTGCAGTACTCCAAGACTGTAAAACTTGTTAGAGGGGCCTGTCTTTGGGTGCCACTTCTATTGGACTTCAGTGGAATTTGTACCCACATTCCTGAAGTTAGAACTGATCTGTAAATTTTGTTAACCACTTGGATTTAACACCACAGATTTATTTCTGCAACAAACTCTACTTTGAGTGCAATTCAAATACGTTCAGATCAATGGATATTCTCCCATTGATTTCGGTGGAGACAAAGTAGTTTGAATGATATCTTTTATCCCATTATTGTGCAAGATTTCAGGCCCTACAGGGTCCTTCCTCAGGCAAGTTGAAGTCAGAATACAGAAGATCTCAAAAGAGTCACGATTGCATCTTTTGTCTACAGTGGGTTGCCAAGTTGACAGGATCGTTAACTTTTACCATTTTATCACAGATCTCACAATTTGAGGAATTTCTGAAAATCATGAGAATCTCAGATGAAATGGATAGCTGCTAGCCCCCATCACTGTGTTGACGAAACTTGAAAATATGGTTGCAGCATACTCTAAATGTGCAGAAAATGAAAAGTAAGCAAGGAAAACCCAAACTTGATTATTGTTTTTACAAATATATTGTGAATTTTAAGCCAGCCCCATGAATTTATTTTGAGCCTGACTCATGATTATTGAACAGGTTGGTGATCCTGAAATAGGATTTGGAAACCGACTTTCTATGATTATTTGATATACAATTATCTCTCTCTCACACACACACACACACACACACACACACACACACACGTTTGGAGTTTTAAACAATGATATGTCTCTGTTTTTTTTAAAAACGTGAGCTGCTCTAACTAAGTGGTGGGAGATGATGTTTGGGACAATGCACATTTTTGACAGACTAAATATACATGTTATTCACATCCCTACAAGGTTTTAGGATGGTCATTCACTTCACAACATAGCAGCCTCACCCTTTATATAACAAAATTAAAAAAAAAAAAAAAAAGCTTGGACTGTAAATTTCAGTCGTCTTTGAAGCAAGACTTAACATGAGTGGAAGCATTGTACTAAAAAAAAAAGTCTGTCACAGTCCAGTACTTCACAGGCCACTGCAACAGGTTTGACAGCAGCCTCTATAGAGTTGGCTTGCTTCCGGTTCACTGAACGTGAATACCTCAGTCAATATCTGCTCACTCAACTAATACTGCTGACTACGGCACAAAGAACATAGGAATTTCGTCCAAGAAGCTACAGCTCAGAGCCTCCAAATGTGCACTATATTTAGTCTGTGCATTCTTTGTGGCTGATAACAGAATGAGATATTGGATAAAGCATAAATACAGCGATGGAGTTATTCTAGTAATTACTCACTGACAGGGAAAAGATTTCCCTCCTATTTTGTGTCTATACTTATTAAAATCATGTTGTTTTCCAGCTTCTTGGGCCAGACTCTAAAGACAACAATACTAGTGTAAATATAGGAGATAACACAATTAAAATAAATATATGATATAGCTGTACATGCGGCTAGACAGAGACACAGAGACACAATCAAGCACTTCTACAGAGCAGGACACAACATCCTGATCCTGAAACATCAACCGTTAAAACAAATATGAACTTGGCTAATGGGTTAAATCCTTGAGCCATGATTTCAATTTGTAAGATTTATGTTTCCACTATATCACAATTTGTGCCTGAATTTTAAAAATAGCTCTCATTGGAGTGGCAATTTGATAATTTACAGAAGAATGGCCTGATGGATGGCTGCCCCTCGCCCCTCCCCTGCTCGGTAAGGCATGGCGCTGGAAACCAATGGGGAGGGATAAGTGCACGGGGGGGGGGGCGGTAACCGGGCAGGTACATGTACCTGTGCCGGGCAGGTGCCTCCTCATCTCTCCCCACTGCCTCTGGAACAAGTAAGGAGTTTTTTTCCTACCTGGGCCCAGGAGCATCCAGCGTCTTCAGTGAGTCATCCATGCCTCTGGCCCTGCAGCCCCGGGCCGGGGGTTGAGGCCCAGGCCCCCCGCAACGCCAGGCCCCTTCCCCGGCCCACCACAGCGACATGGTTCCATCCCCAGGGGGGGGAGGAGAGAAGACAAGTCCCAGGCATTACATTTGAGTGCGGCAGCAGTTTGGAACTGCAGTGCGGTGGTTTTCACAGGGGGGTGGGGTGGAGAACAAGCCCCAGGCCCCTGCTATGGAGCGCCACCGTGGCGCAGGGAAATCATGGGTGGGAAGCAAAAGCCCCAGGCCCCGCACCGGTGCACCGTCACCAAGTTCAGGCAGCGGTGCGTTGATCTCTCGGGGGGGGGGGGATCCCCAGGCCTACCACCAGAGTGCCACCGCCAGTAGGAATCATGCGGTGGTGAGGCCGGCTAAGGGGGGCGCAAATACTCCCATCACCACTTCGGGAGCGGGGGGCTCTTTATGGGCGGGACCCCGATTCAGGCTCTCAATGGCTGGTGGAGGGCTTCACCCCACCCTGCCCAAAGGGGAGGGTGAATTCAAAGGGTCAAATCACCCAGGCAGGTGGGCGAGGATGAAATCAGCCCTCCTGCTTGCTTATACAGCATGGTTCCTATCTGCTATACACACAGGTTCAGGAAGGTTTTGTAAGGTTGTGTTTACGGTTTATTATGTATATTATGTAATAAAGTTGCGGCCAGTGCCTTTGATATCCCACAATGTGTTGGCATCTGTTCTTGTGGATAGTGCAGGTACAAGACCCTCCTTTAGGGAGTTGTAAAGACTGAAAGCAGATTCTGTTGTAATACTCTGGGTGAAAACAGACATGACAGTAGCCCACATTAGCCCATGTTACCCCAGGACTCACATCCTCATTCGTTCCGTTGCTGCCAGATGTTTGCCTACATTCACCTTGAGGTAGGTGGCCAGCTGCTACAGGATGTGTCAGCAGGAAAAGTTTGGTGACACAGTCCAGGCTAAGGCCCACCCAACCGGCCTAAATCATGCTAACATGCACCTTCCCGTGTGTTTGGCCTGCCCAGCCCCGCCACGAGGAAGGTCCATAGATCAAGCCCGGAGGAGCACAATCACCCAGCACACCAAACAGGTGATGGGGGGCCTGAAGGAGCCCGTTCACATGGCCTGCTGAACAGCTGGAATCAGGGGGGGCCTGGAGGAGCCCGCTCACACAGTCGGCTAAACAGCTGATGGGGGGGGCTGGAGGAGCATACTCACCTGGCCCGCTGAACAGCTGATGGGCTGGGGGGCTGGAAGAGCACTTCAAAACTACAACTCACCAATAGTGAGCTGAAAATTATACATCTATGTAACTGTCTTGTAGGATCAAGGCTGGGATGCTGAACACCTTGTCCACCTTATAGTCAAAGTGGACATTGCTAAATGCATCCTACTTTCTCCAAAAGGCTGCAGTTACTGCTTGCTTAGTATTTCCAGTCCAAACTGTGAAAGGAAAGAAGAGAAAATGAATCCACTTCTTCTGCAAGACATTACAGGTCTTCCCTATAGACTAGAGGTGAACAAATTTCCCAAACCCCAGAGCAATGTACCAAATTCTATATATGGCCAAGAACCAGAACACACACATGCATGCATGCATACACGCACAAACCTCTCCTGCATCCTGACTGATGAAATTGTGAGGAGCAGTTGCAATTGCAAAGCAGCTGCTGTGAGTCAACTGCAATGAAGTAAGACCCAGGAATACGAACGGACCCTACTTTTGACTGCAGTGGCAAGGAGTAAATTGTTGTTTAAACAGAAGTAATTGGGTTTGATTATGGTGTATGGGTGGTTGTATTTATTGGAGATTGATGTGTTCCTGTATTTTATGTTTTGCTATGACCTTTGTTTTAAGCAATAAAAATTAAAGTAAGTAAGTACTAATGGACCCAGTGTAGGAACCAGTACCACCCCTGGCCAATTATCACATTTGAACTGCCCAAGATCCACATGTGGTTCCCAAGCCAGTTTGCCCGCCACTAATATAGGCACTAGGCAGGGACCCATGTTCACTGCGTTTTCCTCATTGGCAGCATTCTGTTAGGCTCTCAGCATACACTGATAAGCATGCTAGCAAATCAGATGCACTCTGTTAATACTCCAACTAAAGACAAGCAACCAGCTTTTCTGCTGTCATGTCTCTCTTTTAGCAAAGAAAAATAAGCACAAGCTAAGCCTTTTAAAAGTCTAAAACGTTTTTAAAACTGTAAAGACTGGAAGGAATGTTGCTTCTGCAGGAACCTGAGCAGATTTCCCATTCAATTGAGCCAACAGAAAATCATGGGAAATTCTGCTGGGATGTTAATCCCAATCTTAGATATCATTCATTTTAGCACAAAAATGTTGACTTTTAAGCACAGATAGAGTGAGCTCAGAGTAAGGGAGTGGAGATGAGGTCATGTACTCTATACAGAGGATGTATACAGGGCATAAAATCAGGGGTGGGCAAACCCAAGATCCACATAACATTTTGATATCACTAAGTGCCACAAGACACTTTACATTGATCCTCAGGTTCCCCCAATTGCAGGGATGAGGCAGCATGGCTTCTCCCAACACCCTCTCCCATGTCTAAGTTCCAGCTGCTAGGCAGTCCAGCAACAATAATGGGCCATGGCTCAGGGCATGCTGCCCCACTGTAACAGCTCCTAGGAGGCTCCATTGGTTCTCTTGTCCCCAGGCACCCACTTCTGGTGAGAGCCTCAGTACAATTGTAGGCTTCAAATAAGAAATCTTGGAAAGTGCTGCTTCAGTCGGAAGCAGGGCATTTGTTGAGATTCACGCAACATGGAAACTTACCAGCTTTCCCACCATTTTCACCAGTTTCTGTTACTTTTTGCAAGTTGAATGGGGCTGCAAACAGCTGGTCCCAAGCCCCATGTGTGCCCCGCACAAACCCCCAGAGGTTGTGGAGATGAAAATGTCCCAGCTAAGTGCTGGGGAAATGCTGGAAACTGCCATAAAAGTGCTGTAAAACTGTCATAAAATTCTCTCAAAGTAAAGAAAAAGACCCAGAAAATGACAAAAAGTCCTGGAAAGTGACAAAAAATGGTGGAAGCACGGAATCACCAGAAACTGACGAAGTACCAACGGACACCTGCAAACAACACTCCGGAAAGGTTGGTATTTCCCTTCACAACAGAAACACTTGCTCTCGTCTCAGACATAAACAGGTGCGTGCCTGATAGTTGCATGTAGCTCCCAAGCCACCATTTTTCCATGATGTGGACCTTCCCTTGCTTTCCCCATCCTCAATACACCCCTTAGGCTCTCCTGCCTGCAACTTCTCTCTCATCGACAGAGCTTACATTCATTTTCAAAGTGCCCCATGGGAAGAAAAAAGTTCCCCACTTTGATGTTTTGATTCTTTAAACTTAGAAAACCCTCTTTTAGTAAGGTTATATTTTTAATGGTTTCTTTAAATAGTTATGCCTTCCAATCCAGATAACTTTGGGAATGTTAGCGGACAGCAGAAATGAGTGTGCAGGAACTCTTTTAACTAGAGATTGTTTTAAATGAAAGTGAACCGTATATAGTTAGAATTAAAAATACTTATCTAAACCAAGACAAGAGTGAAGGAGGGAGTGTCACAAATGAGTTCATTAAAAATAAAGTTCTGGTTCTCAAGCAACTATCTCAACAAGAAAATTACTAGGATAATTAAAATCCCCTAAAATCCTCACTCAAAAAATGCATTCTGCTGCACACAGACACAATAGTTTGCTGTTCAACATTTTCAATAGGGTTCCAGCTGCTCTTTAAAAACATAGCCTATTTTTACCCTATTTTGCAGGTGTACTTCCAAATGAGGATTTACGACATGTACCCTATGGGTCCACACTGCTAAACAACTAAAGCTAAACAAAATACCTATTCAGTCCTCTAAATGATTCAACACACCATACCTAAGCAGGAGACAGCTGCTCCTGTCTAGACTCAGGTTTCCTCTCTCCTGGTTTGCAAACAACCAGACCCTGGAAAAGCTGTCTTCTGGCTCTGCAGGTGTAGGATGCATGCCTGATAACCTGCAATCTCTACCACCAGACTTATCAACTGAGTGCTGACTGGCCTGCTCCTCCAGGCAACAAAATGATGCACACACCATACTCCCAGTCTGGTCATTGTATCTGGCAAACTTCATCAAACTCCTGCTTCCTGCACCTCTTTCTTCCCAGGCAGCCTCTGTACTCTTTTTGTTCCATGATCATTTCATCATATCTCCTGGCTATATCTAGCAGCAGCCTAACACTCCTTCCCTCTAGAGGCCTCAGTTTTAAATACAAGATTGTCTCTAACAGGACTTAAGAAACTTTCTAGGTCCCAACTACAGGGATCCTTTGGTGAGTAAACAGAACATCTTCCTCACTTTCAGCAATAGATGTCTTTGGCACCCTACAATGTATCATCAGTGTTCCCCCTGCTTCTAGATAAGACTAATTAGCTCATGTGTTCTTCTGATGGTCCTACTGCTCTCCTCAAAGCCTTGTCCCTCATATCATCCTTCATTCTGTGATTAATTTTGTATGTACTGGGAAACATTACTAAATAACAGAGCAGTTAAAGCTGGTCCTACCAGGCACATTTGCTTGACTGGATGTGTAAGTGTCAACTAGTGCAGCACCAAGTAGAGGAGGGCCTCTGCTGTCATTTGCCAATTCATTTGTCTACAGTCAGGCTTCAGATTCTGCAGTTACTAGAGAGTAAAACAGCTGGGGAATACAACTGGAAATCAAAATCCTAGAGAAGGCGGCGGCACTGGAAAAAAGTTTCCATCCATCCTGGTGCAGGAAGAAACTCTTTATTTCCAATATGTGCATTTTAAGACCAATGCTTCAAGCAGAATTCCCACTGAATTATTTGTGCTAACTTCACTTTTATTTATTTAAACTTATATCCCTCCCTTCCCCTAAGGCAACAGCAACTAAGCCTAATTTTCCACCTCACCTCTTGTGCAGCCATTTATATCCATTCACGTTATGCATAGAGTAATGCCATACTGTTTTGATGGCCTTTTCCACTTGTCTTACAAAGGTCACAACTGTGGAGTATTTAATGACAGTGTGTCCTGTCCAATATTTACATGTACTTAACTATTTATTTTATTTATTAATTTATAATTAATAATTATTTATTTATTTATTTGCATTTCTTAGCCACCCCCTCATGCCTACGGCATCTCGGGGCGGCTTACAAAAAGAATAAAAATATACAATATTAAAACTCACTAAAAAGCATAAAAAGAATTTAAACAGAACTTAAAATATCTCCCCCCAACTACCTCACCCTCCCCTCCGAAGGCCTGGGTGAACAGTCAGGTTTTGCAAGCTTGGCGGAAAGCCAGCAGGCTTGGGGCCAGGCGGGCTTCCTCCAGGAGGGAGTACCAAAGTCGCGGCATGGCGACCGAGAACGCCCTCTCCATGGTGGCCCCCCGTTTAACATGGGGGACCTCCAAAAAGGTGCCCCTGGCGGTCTGAAGGGGTCGCTCTGAGATGCCAAGGCGAGGCGGTCCCTGAGATATGAGGGGCCCAGACCATGTAGGGCCTTATAGGCAAAAACCAACACCTTGAATCTGGCTCGGTATGCTATCGGCAGCCAGTGCAGAGCACGGATCACGGGGGTAATATGCTCCTGTCGTTCTGTCCCCGTAAGGAGACGAGCCACCGCATTCTGCACTAGCTGCAGCCTCTGAACCAGCGTCAAGGGAAACCGCACATAGAGCGCGTTGCCATAATCTAGCCTTGAGGTGATGAAGGCATGAATGAGGGTGGCCAGGTTGGGCCTGGAGATGTATAGGTGCAGCCTCCACACCAGATACAACTGGTGGAAAGCAGCTTTAGCCACCACCTCCACCTGTCGATCCAGGTGAAGGCCTGAATCCAATAACACCCCCAAACTCCGAGCCTGCCGGGCTACCTGAGGACAGACCCCATCTACGAGGGGAGCCAATACCTCCGTCGCCCTACCCACCATCATCTCCTCCGTCTTATCAGGATGAAGCTTTAGTCTGCTCTGCCGCATCCAATCCGCCACGGAGTGAGGGTGCATAAGCAGATGAGTTAAGTCTTGTGGCTTTATAAAAAGAAATCTGGTGATTTTAGGTGTTTTCTTAAACTCTAGTCCCTGGAAATGAGAACTGCAAACTATTTTATTTTTTAAAAAGTAATTTTCTTGCTCCCATAGTGGAAGAAAAAGGTTTTCAAGTATAACAGATGTGTACCCTTATTGCTCAAAAACAAGGCACCCAAAAAAAGAGCCTCCATCTCTTTTTTTCTTTTCCTTTTTAAAAAAACAAACAAAGAAGAAAACAAACAAAAAAGACTTTATTATTTTAAAGCCAATTTCTCATTGTTGGGGGCCCGATTCACAATTTTGAGAGTTGGCAGCACTTCAAAATGGCAGTATAAATTACATGCTGAGGAGCTAGGAGATGGTGGAAGTTAAGCCAGAGTCTATTTTACCTTGCACCCTTTCACTGGCTCTCATTAGAGTTCATCCACACACCATAAAGATTTGCCTTCCTCTCTCCTCAGGGGGTTATCTAGTCCAGTCCCTTGTCATTAAGCAGGATCCTCATAACTTACACCACACTGGACAGATATCTTTATAACCTATTTTCCAAGACCTCTGGTGATGGGAGGTCTCCCTTGGAAGTTTATTCCACTGCCTAACCAACGTTGTAGTTAGACATTTTTTAGACTGTTTAGCCTAAATCTTTCCCCCCTTAATTTAAGCCTATTTACCTCTAGTCCTTTCCTCAATGAGTACAGAGAACCACTTAAATTTTGCTTAAATTTGCTCTGCACCATTTAGTCGGACAAGGAGGCATGAATTCCCCCCCTCCCCCCCCCCTCCTTTCTCCATACTTCCCCATTCCAGAGATCTAATAAAGAGGAAAGGTTCCCCAGGCTTTTATTTAATTTATTTATTTATATTTTTAAAATTTCATCCCCATGATCAGGCACTCTCCCCAGGGCAGCCACAGTTCACCCTAGTACAGTGCTGCTGCACACAGCTTGCAAGGCCATTTCCTGAAGCGCTCAGAAAATTGGCCTATAGGCTAGTGTCTGCAGCTACCTGGGCCGCAGGTTCTGAGAATCCCTCAGTATCTGCCCCCAGAATCATGAGGAGCTGCTGCCGACACAGCTGCAAAGGAGTGGGTGTTCCCCTCTAGCATTTGGGTAGGAAACTCAAATGCTGGAGGATAGTAGAAACAGGACCTCCTTTTTGGCTGTGGCAGGTGGTAGAGAGACAAGCTCTGGTGGTGACTCCAACAGCTCTCTTCTTGGTTGCTAGCTGTTTAGTGGTTCCCTAGGAGTCCACTGACAGCAGCAGGGAATATCTGGTAGCTCTGGGGACTGGCTCCAGTGGGCTCTCCATGACCTTGATGGCCATATTTGGCAGCAAAAGGGCTCCCAGGAGCCAGTTTTGATTGTGGCCATGACTTCCTGGAGCCCCAAGGTCCAGATCTGACTACATGAGGGACACCCTGGGGGCTGCCTCATGTGGCAGCATCATCTTTTTGAGGCTCCTGGGCACCAGCTTCAGTGGTGGTGTGTGGGCCTGAAAACGGGTCCCTGCAGCGGCAGTAACCAGGGATGCAACAACTATGGTATTTGCAGGTGTGGGAGTATAGAGAAGGAGGCTGCTGAATGTGTTTATAGGAGTAAGTGGGTCTGAGAGCATTATTTGCCAGAGGATCAAATTAAATTAATCAATTTAATCAAATTAAAGTGGGGACAGAAGGCTGATACTACTAGGTTAGAGGGCAGGATGGATGTGTGGCCGGCCCAGCGTTTGGCCAGATAACTTTTTTTGTTCCACCAATGATATAAGTTGAGCACCACTGCCTTAGAGGCATGCCCAGTTTCTCTGGAATGTGGAGAAAGGAAGGAAGCAAATCCACACAGTCCTACCCTACTGGTCTGCAGCAGCTAGAGCACTCGCCCAGTGTGCCCATAGAAGCCCTGGTTGCTCCACAGCTGGGGAGAGAATGAGGGTGCTGCTGGACTATTGCTACCCTAGTTTAGTTGTACTTCTGTAGTCTTCCCCAAACTCAGGCTGCTTTTAGACGTGCAGCTGGGATCAGGCGCGGGAGCGGCGAAACAGCCGCGGCGCTGTTTTAGACGAACCGGAAGCGGAAGTTGTGCGCATGATCCCGCGCTGCGCATTCTTTGCCGACCGCGAGTGAACCGGGCTGATTCCTCTGGGGTGACATATGCGGCCGGCAAAGAATGCGCGGCGCTGGATCACGCGCACAACTTCCGCTTTCGGTTCGTCTAAAACAGCGCCGCGGCTGTTTCGCCGCTCCCGTGCCTGATCCACGTGCACGTCTAAAAGCGGCCTCTGAGGTTCAAAGTTAGGGCTGATATGTAACCTAGCATGGGCATGTATTCTACACATTGGGAAGTCAGGAGGTTTTCCATATGGGAGTGCATTATACATAATGGGATGGAACAGAAGCAGCATACAGTCCTGGAGCTGTACAATTTTACCCCACACTGTTAATTCCATTAACACCACCACATTTCGTTAATAATAAAAAAGACACCATTACCATTAAAGCTTCAGGGCTGTCAGTTACAAGATCCCACACTAACTCTGCTGTAGATAGCAAGCTTCTTGATGATGGGACTGAGATTTTTTGTGGGAGTTTTGCAATTCTGAAAACAATACTAGCCAAACAGACTACTACTCTGGCAATCTATCATTATATAGAGCTGCTGGACCGGTTCCATAGTTAAGGCGGCTGCATTGCTGCGTTAAAATCATGAACATTCTATTTGTTATAAAATCAGGATGCTTTATCCTATCAGTGTGGAATTTGGTATGGAGGACCGTTCAGGTGAGGTGTAGAGCGTGGCTTTGCCAGCAGAAGTGCAGAGCTCTATTTCGTTCTCTGCATCCCTGCACATGTCTGCCAGCAAAGCGGGGGTGGGGGTGGGGTTTCAGACCGGTCAATCCCTGTGCATATTCAGGCTGTGCATTCCCCCCGCAGCCCAAATATGTACGGGGGAGCATGTCTGAGAGTGTCCTTAGTTCTGGGAGCCATATTAAGAAATCTAGCAGTGCTCAAAATTCAAGCGTGACCTGTATTGTTTCCGTGGTTTTAGTTTTTGAAAATATGTTGTATAGTTTTGAAGTTCTAATGTTCTGAAGTGCCCATTTGGAAGAATAGGAAAAGTGGGTTCCATGCTGTTTCACTAATGTTCTGTTGTGTTATACATGAGGAGATGAGTTTTTATGAAGGCTATTGTTGTATGGACCTGAGTGCCATTTATTGTATGCGATTGCTGTATGGACCTGAGTGGCATTTATTGTATGATCATAGTGGAATTTATTGCACGTTCTTGCTGTATGGACATGAGGGGCATTTATTGCACGCTATGGATGGGACAGAGCTAGGGCTGAAACAGAAACTCACTGGCTGGCTGCTCCGGTTGCTGCCAAGAGACAAGGAATGCTGATGGAAACAACAGAGACAACAGGAATACCAAGTGGAAATAATGGGGCTTTGGGAATACCAGTTCCCCTTAATGAGCATTAAACCAATAAAAGTCAGAAGGGGGGGAAGTGAGGATGCCACAGAGAGGAAAGGGAAAGATGGGGAAGGGAGCTGGGTGGAATGACAGGTAGAAGGTCATTCGGAGCATCTGAAATTATGGGGGAGGCTGGGTGGAATGATGGCTATGAGACCACCTGGAATGAGTGGAATGACGGAGGGGGCTGGATGGAACGACAGGTAGAGTATAATGGGAGCGGCTGGAGTGATGAGAGGCTGGGTGGAATGATGGGTAGGAGGCCACCGGGAGTGACTGAATTGATGGGGGACCGGGTGGAATAACAAGTATGAGGACACGAAACATATGAATTGATGGAAAGCTGGGAGGAATAACATGTAAGAGGCAACCAGGAGCAGCTGGAATGATGGGAAAGAGGATACTGGGAGTAGCTGAAGTTATGGTGGAATGATAGTTGCAAGGACCCAACCCCCTCCAATCTTCCCGTTTCTTCTCTGTGGCTTCCTCACACTTTTTCACCTCCTGGCAAAGTCAGGAAAGAGACTGTATGTAGTTACATTCATTGAAGAATTTTACGTGAGTTGGACAGAATTCCTCTAGGCACATAACTGACAAAGACTGGGGCTGCAAGGGAAATACTCTGGTGAGGGGGGGTCTACAAAGAAATCTCCCCTCCTTCCTATGAAATTGAGGAGGCTGCTCCCAGGCAGAAAACACCCACTGGTGAAAGTGACAGAGTTGGAGCTGAAAGAAAGACTTGTTGGCTGGCTGCTCCAGTTATTTATTTTTCCAGTTTTACCCTGTCCTTCCCAATAAGGCTCTGGGTGGCTTATAAAAAACTCATAAAAACATACAAAAGCAACTAACTGCCCACACCCACCAACCCTCTCCCTAACCCCTCCACCCAATGCCACCCAGCTCTATCCCTGCGTGCCAAACACCTGGCCAAAATAAAAGGTCTTAAATCTCTTTTGGAAGATGAGCAGGCTTAGGCTTACATGGGGAGAGTTCCTTAATTGTGGGGCAGTCACTGAGAATGCCTCTCTGTGTTCCATTGTTGTGAAAACTTCACAGGCAGTTTCTACTTGCAAGAGAGTGCCCTCAGCTGACCTCGGAGATCATGATGGGACATAAAGGAAAAGGCAATATTTCAGATACCTGGGGCCCAACCCATTTAGGGCTTTATAGGTCCAAAACCAGCACCTTGAATGGTGCCTGGAAAGCTATTGGCAGCCAGTGCAGATTCCGGAGCACTGGTGTAATGTGTTTTCCGATGAAACACCCCAACAGAATGCAGGCTGCCGTGTTCTGCACCAACTTCAGCTTCCAAACAGTCATCAAGGGCAGTCCCGCATAGAGCACATTGCAGTAGTCTAGCCTCAAGGCTACAAAGGCATGAATGATGGTGGCCAGGACCCTGTCTGATAAATATATTTTTATTTATTTATTTATCAAATTTATACCCCGCCCCTCCTAAAACAGCTCGGGGCAGCTTACAATAAATAAATGTTGCAGGCTTCTTGCCAAACAAAGTTCATAAAAAGCACTCCTAGCCACCGCCACAGCCTGGCAATCTAGGTGCAGCAGTTGATCCAAGAGCACCCCAAAGCTGCGAACCTTAGTGACCAATGGAGGCCAGATTATATCAATAACAGGGGTTCCTATGTCCCCACGGTCACATAGTAGGCCAACCATCATCACCTTGGTCTTGTCTGGATTAAGCTTCAATCAGCTCTCCCACATCCAGTCCCAAACAGCAGTCAGGCACCAGGTAAGCACCGAAACTGCAGGACCTGGGTTAGATGAAAAAAGAGATAGTTGGGTGTCATCCGCATATTGATGGCACTTCACTACAAATAACCAATCAGTCTCACCCAGAGGCCTCAGATACACATTGAACAGGAGTGGAGACAGTTGCCAAGTAAACTTCGCAGCAGGTGAAACTGACAATGCTACTGTTTCCAGTTGCAAACCAAATTCTCTAGTGAAAGTGACAAAGATTGGGGATGCAAGGAAAACTCTCTGAAAGGAGGGGTCTTAGAAGCAATCTCCCACTCCACCACTCCCTCTCTTCAACCCTCCCTCCCACAGTGAAACTCTCAAACTAGGGCTGAAAGGAAAACTCACTGGGAGAAGGGATGGAGTCAGGAGAGAGATGGTATGTGGTTATGTGCATTGAGGAATTGTACATGAGTTGAACAGAATTTCTTTAGACACGTAATTGAGAAAGCTTGGAGCTGCAAATGAAATGATCTGGAGAGAAGGGATCTGTAAAGCAATATCCCCTTCCAGTCCCTCCTCTTCGCTGCTGGTGAAAATGATGAGGTTACTCCCAAATGTACATGAAATCCTGCAGGTGAAACTGACAAAGTTTGGGCTAAAAGGTAAACTTGCTGGCTGGCTGCTTGGCTGCTAATCAAAGACAGGTTGGTAGTGCAGCAGCAGGGCAAGTTTAATACATTTCCCTTTCAAAAAACAGGAAAATTCTTAGTTCAAAAAACCTTCAGTTTAAGAGAAAAGTTAAAGCTCGTATAAATTCAGTAATGTTCCAAAAGGCATGGAAATTGTGGCTCCTGCCTTAATTTGCACACCATGTAAGCAGTAAAGATGTTGTACAATCTCGCATATTGTACTCGCTCACAATTTGCTTAATATCAGTGCTGTCTGTACGATCCCAACACATCTTTGTGGGGGGGATAGTGCTCAACTATTACCAAACCAATGGTCATGGCGGAAGCTGGAGCCTAATAAATGAAATGAAATGGATTACCAAACCACAGCACAGGCTCAATCTTACAGACTAGGGACATCACCAAGGCAAGAAACAGCAAGTTTAGCCCTGCCTCTGCAATGTTTCTAATCCCCATATTTAACCAAGTCTGACCCAGATTGTTATAATCTGGATACAAACTTCCAGTAGCCCCTACTTTCCACATTCTTCCTGTTCGTCCCAGCCCAAACGAAAGTATATAAGAACATAAGAAGTGTCATACTGGGTCAGACCAATGGCCCATTGAGCCCAGAATCCTGTCTCTGGCAGTGGTCAATCTTGGTCACTTGGGAGAACTACCCAACAGGACATAATGGAGCAATCCATTCCCTGTTGTTCACAACCAGCTCCTGATAGTCAGAGGTTATGTACCCTAAACCTACTTGACTAATGGCCGTTAATGGACCTACCCTCCAAAAACGTATCCAATCGTTTTTTAAGGATCCTTACCACATCATCCAGCAACAAATTCCACAAGTTAATTGAGCGTTCAGCAAAAAAAGACTTGCTTTTATTTGTTTTAAGTCTGCTGCCGGTTAGTTTCATGGAGTGTCCCCTCATTCCAAAACTTTTTGAGAACGTAAATAACCCTTCCCTATTTATTCATTCCACACCATTTATGATTTTATAAACTTCTATCATATACCCTTTCAGTCATCTATTCTCCAAGCTGAAGAGCCCTAACCTATCATGCCTACCTTCATAAGGAAGCGTTCCATACCCTTTTCATTTTTGTTGCTCTTCTCTGTACCTTTTCCAGGTCTACTATATCTTTTTAAGATGGGGCAACCAGAACTGCAGGTGTGGCTACACCACAGATTTATACAGAGACATTTATATAGAACAAGCTGTCCCCTACCCCCAATGTTGCCCCCAATCTGCAGAGGAAGAGAACTGGGGCTGAAAGCATGGAGCCTAAGTTTAAGTGAGGACAATATGTGAAACTGTACCATGTCTTTACTGCTTACATAGCATGCAAGTTAAGGTGGGAGCCTCAACTTAACACTTTTAATGCTTTTTGGAGCATAACTGAATTTGTAAGGGTCTTAACTCCTTTCCTAAAACAAAGTTTTTTTAATCTAAGAATATGATCATTTATTTCTCAGGGAAAAAAACAACAACCCTTTCCTTCTCATGATGGTCAGGACAACACCTTGTTAGCAACAACCACATTTAGGTAACACTTTTGTTTCTCATACCATTTCAAATTTAGTAAGAATACAGCCATATATTATACAAGTACTGACTGTTCTATATAAGACTAGCAGGGGAGGCGGAATTATACAGAGGTGGGTTAGCAACCAATTTAGAAAAGGAATAGAGATGGGGCTGTATTGGGCGGGGTGAGGTGGGGGGAGTAGGCTAGAAAGAGAGCACTTGTACCGCAGCGTGATGACGCTCCAAGATTGGGAGTGGGGAACAGATGTCAGTGTCCTGATCACTCGCCAATGTTGGCTCCACCAGGTCTCAGCCTATGGTGTTAAGATGACTAGGAGACGTAGCTGCACAGTCCGAATACTGTGTGACCCAGTTGTGAATGAACAAACTGCTAGGGCAGACAGGAGCACTGTGCTCCTAGGGAACTATCAGCAAGCAAGAAAGTGTAGGAGAGAAGCAGAAAGGAGAGTAACCTTTTCCCAAGGCTGCAGGGGCTCAAAAATCCATTTGCCCCTGGTTTCTAAAAGTCGTAAAACAGCCCAAGCTAGAGACTACTGTTAAGGAGTGTTATTCTAGAAATCAATATTTTTTTTTTCAAAGATAAAGAGACAATTTAAAAAAACATAGACTCCATATTTTCCCCCTTTAATTTTCCAGTTGCCTTGGTCATAAGATAATGTATTTTACTATTTCAATATAAAATAATTCAATTGCACTACATTTTAATGGACATCTTCTGAAAACTCAGATCCATGTCTTGAATATAAAAAGCAGGCCATGAGAAAAGCCTGGCTGTTTAAGCGCTGCTGTTGGAAAACAGTTTTAAGTTTTATGCATCTTCCTGATAAGTTGTAAACTGAAGATGTACAATAGACATACTAGGAGAATGAAACAAGTCTTAACAAACAGGTTCTGCTAATACAAAGTGACACGTTTCAGTACATATTCATAAGGTTTGGGGGTTATTATCAGGCTGTAATTGCAGTTGTTCTAACACCTAATAAGCCACGGTTGGAAAAACAAAGGCAGGTTAATTTGTGATTTCCTCTACTCATTCAGAGGCAAATTAAGTGTCAAACAGCTAATACAGAACATATTTCATTTTATGAGATTTTAATTTAATTCTGCACCATATCGTTGATACCTTAATGTAGGGTGGTTTATCTAAGTAGAGGAGCAATTTATAAACCTCTTTAAATGGAATCTTTAATGATAGGATACGATAGCATAATTACAGCGGTGCCTGTTTGTCCTACTGCACAGAAGTCTCCAACAGCAATTCAATCATTAATGTAAACCCCTATTTTTAAGGGTTTATAGCTCAGTTATCAAATTTTGTGGGGATGCAGAATGTCTGCCTACAAATAATTAAAATAACCTCCTAAGATATCATATATATCTCTTTAAAGACAGACATATATACACTCAATGTTTATCCTAAAAGATTCCTATATTTGGGCCCTTTTTGTTTACCAAACTTTCTGAGGTCTCAGAAGTGCCATGTAGGTAAGATCTTTTCAAAATTCTCTGCTTCCTTCTATTTTTACTAATACTATCAGTGGTACACTAAGGTCCTGTAGATGTGGAGGCACAGGGGTGCTGCTGGTTTTTTTGGGAAGCACCACCAGTGGAAAGGGGAATCAAGACACAGGAGACACTTTGGGGGGGGGGGGGCACTTTTAGTTATGGCTCTGATTATGTCAGAACTGGGTCACCCTCGAGGGTTTGGAGTGCTGCCTTAAGGGCTGGTGCCACTCTGGGCAGGGATAATGGCCAGGTTCGGATGCTTGGGTTCTTTTCCACATCTCCGCCCCCTCCTGTGTGACCACGCCTTTTCCCAGCTGTGCCTTGTCTCCCTGACTTTGGCTCCTGGCTTCCTGATTGGCCACAGGTTGATATATAGCCTGTGGTGTGGCCACAGGAAGCTGTGGGAGCAACTGCTCTTACCCCTTGTGTGTGAATCCCTGTGTGAGGTCTTGTGCAGCCCCTTGCCCTCCTTTTGTCAGTGAGTCTTCCTTTCCTATGGTGTTGCTCGTTTGGATGTCTGGTTAGTCTTGTCCTCCCTGTTGTGTTCTCTGTGTCTCCCCCATTGCTCTGTTCCCTGTGACTCTGTGTTTTCCCCAGCGCTCTGTGCTGCCCTGGAGCTCTGTTCCCCCAGCGCTCTGTGCTGCCCTGGAGCTCTGTTCCCCCAGCGCTCTCTGCTTCTCTGGAGCCCTGTTCCCCCATTGCTCTGTACTTCCCCCGTTGCTCTGTGCTTCCCTGGAATTCTGTGCCCCATTGCCCTGTGCTTCCCCATAGCTCTGCCCTGGTTGCCTTCCCCGTGGTCTTGTGTTTCCCATCACCGGTGTTCCTCTTAGTGTTGTTGGGTCTTGCTCTCCCTTAGCTGTGTCTTGCCTTGCCTCACCTCTTTATAGTGGGTGTTCCCTCCTTTCCTTGCTTTTCCCCTCGTGCTGTCCTTAACTCTCTTCTCTCTATCCTCTCTGTTGATCTTGGAACCTCTCTGTCCCCTCCCCCTTAGGACCCCTTTTCTCTCCTTTCTGTAGCCTCAACGATGAGCCGTGCACTCTGAGGCCGGGTTCCCCGGCTGGTAAGACGAGAACTGTCTCGAAACACCCAAGAGACTGGCTGAGAGGTTTTCCTTCTTAATAATCGCTTTTATGTGGGTTCCCTGGGCCTTTCCTCCTATTGTTCTCCAGTCATAGGTCACCTCATCCCTATTTCCCTACTAGTGTAGGTTCCTTCTCCCCTCTTCCCCTGACAGATTAATATCTAATAATAATATTTAGCAGACATCAGACATAGAGTTCATAGTTCAGTAAGTATCATCATTAATACTGACAGGGAAAATAAGAACCAGAGAGGTTAAGTTGCTCACACTGAAGATCAGAAGTAGGGCTCTAAATAAATCCCTCAGGGTCCTGTACATGTTACTCCAGGCATGGATTGGCACACGTCTGAAATTCCATAGTCAGGTTTTATACTTCAGCAAGACTGCATGACAGTACACCTGGTCTGCTCCAATGCCTGTGTCAATCCTCCCTGGATAGGCCTAGCTCTGCAGTGCTCCCACTGGGGCATGCCAGTTTCAAGGGCCAGCCAGTGTTTCCCCCCCTACAGCAGCTCACAGGCAGCCGCCCCAAGGGTGTTGGTTCAAGCCTGGATCCTTACAGTTTGGCTGCATCAGGATCAGGATCAGGTTGGTCCTGATGCAATGCGGCTGAGGCCTTCATGCAAGGCTCTTATGCAGGAAATGTAACATGTAAAATTAACCTAGATCTCCTGAATCACAGCCCTATGGCTTATCCACTTTCCCTGTCTGTCCTCCAGATTCCAAAATGCCTTTGACTTAGTTTTTAACAGCTTTTTAAAACAGCCATGATGGCTCTCTAGCTGTATGTCTTACAAAAGAATGGTCACAAGAAAGCTGCTGGTATGTATTCTGTACATATGTTAATGTGAATTTCTGAAAACCATACAACCATGACACACCTTAGCACCTACAAAGAAATAGTTATAGTCTAGGGTTTTTTTCCTTTTAATTGCCTAATTATATATTTACGTTTGATTACACAGATCATTATGGCTCCTAGGGTACTATTACAGCCTATGATTTCAATGATGGCATGAACTAAATGAAAGAGAGACTGTACTTAAGTCTACAGGAATATAAATCAACATCATCACAGTAATTTTTAATTTGAAAGTTAAGTCTGAAACTCTTTCCTGTGCCCCAAGTAATCATCTGAAGCCACATCACCTTATGTTGAGATCCTCTCATCTTGCACATGTTACTCAGGGTCAGACTGGGCTAATCCCTGGACAAGAGATTTCAAACCTTTTGTAAGACATTGTACGGTGATTCAATGAGGGATTCTTCTTTCTCAGGCTCTGATCCTCAAAAGTGCTGTGCTGATGCATATTCCAACACTTGCATCCTCTGTACCTAAAATTCCCCTCTAGTTTTGCCTCTGATGTACAGAGCTCACAAGTAGTGTTAAAAATAAAATCCACCCAGAAGTTGCTGCATTTCAGTGGCCTTAAAGAAATTCTTAACGGGGCTCACTCATCAATCTTTGCACAGGAAATCTATCAGTTTGTGGTTTGTTCATCAGCTTTTCGACCCTTTGGAACTAGAAATGTTATTAAAATTTGGTGCATTTTTAAATAATGGTAATTTCCCCTTATCCTGTTTCTATTGAAGTCAATGACCACATTTTAACTGACAGGATCGTGCCCTATTAAGATGTTAATTTTTGCAAGCCATGGTACAGATCCTTATCTTATATTTTGTCTTCCAAAACCAAGGAGGAATGGGGTAGGTTTGTACAATCATTCACCCTTAATTCAAAATGCCCTTGACTTTGAACAGTAGGTTTAAATCAGAATCTTAGCTGCATCCATATATATCCTATCGTGTGGCTGAGTAGAGTGTAAATACTTCCTGATACTTCAGTGGAACACTGAAGCATAAATCACAAGTTTCTGGAGTCTTTCTATCTGTATAAATACCCACTTTTTCTTTAATGCCCATGGAAGACTGCAACACAGATTTATTACTAACCTCCAGGCAAATTTGCTCTGAAATTACAATTCAGTAATAAGAGACTGATTTTAAAAAAAATCAAAAAAAATCCCACTGGTAAAATATTGTGTGTATACTTGGGCATGTAGTTAGGATTGTTAATATCAATTAATTCTGCTCACAGAGGAGAACTTGTTTTAAAACAACTTCATTTTTCTTCAGCATATATGTAATTACACAGCTGTAACTAATAGCCATGGAGATGCAATCTGCCATCTAAACAACTAGCATTATTCTTCAAAGTACTACTTGTGCTTTTCTTCTTTTATTTGCTCAGTGCGAGTGGTGATTATTAGATATGATTAAATGTATATATCAAGTCTTTTAGCAAAGGACAGAGCCCTCTTTGTGGCTCCAGTTTTTTATGGATTATGGCAGTTTTCTGGACATTACAATCAAAGACGCTGTTCTATTTTGTAACTGTGACACTCGTCTCTCCATAAAGAAAATGACAATATTTATTTCCACAAGCTTTTTTCTCCCTTTTCTAATGGATGTTATCAACAGTATTTTTTTTATCTTTGTGTAAACTATGTGCTCTATCACATTAGCTATTTTGTTTGGATGACATTCCCATCAATCAACTGATTGCATGTGCACATACACAACAGGGACTATGAAAATTTACCAAAAATTTCATTATGATTCAGAGAAGTCACTAGGGACAGGATTTGACATAACAAGAAATTTTTAGCAATGAAGAATCCCAAGCCTAATCCAGACAAAATACATGTTTTGTCTAGTGGTATTTCACAGAGCTTGATACTTTTTAATTTAGTATTTATAGAATGACAGCACACAGAATAAACGTCAGCAAAATATATAGGTAACACTTGCCAGCCACCTATTATAAAAGGCATTCCTAAGGCAGTAGCATGGTTTTGCTTCAATGAACCCACGAACAGATAAACGTGATGCATTCCAAAAGTAAATCTTGTTCTTTGGTTAGACCAGCAAAGCTTTCCAGGTGCATAGTTTTAAGCACTATAAAGATTCAAATGGCTGACTCTTGTTTTAGGGGTCCTGAAATAAAGTAAATGTCTTCTGTGTGGAAAACATTAATACTCACACATGCAGTGGAGGAATGGGAGATGGTTCATAATGATAACGTCCCTCGTGGTGTCTTGCATCAATTGGCACTGGAGGGTGGAATGCTGGGAAAAGGTGAGGTGGGTCTGAAAAAGAAACACAGTTTCCACATCTAAATATATTGTGGCAAGTATTATTGAAAATACACAGTGTATATTTACGTGCCAGTTGTATTGTAAAAAAGAGGACCAAATTCTATCCTCATTTACACCAGCACAACTCCCACATAATTGAGAGAAAATGGCCCATCATATCTTCATTGGAAAGCATGAATATTTACTTATAATTTTAATATTCTCTTTTTATAGCTCAAATGCTAAATTACATATAGAAATCTATAACAAATAATTACAGTGCACACATGTGAAGTTTCAAAAAATCAAAAACAGACTTCTAAAATCAGAAAAGAATGCATGGAGGGAGAACAGGAGACTAAAAAGATGCCTCCATAGTGTATCAGACTGATGCCACACGTTAGTGTCCCAAAGTGAGCTTCTTAACTGCTATACCATGAGCTGAGCAGGAGCCTTTCTCTTACTTAGAAGAGTTGGATTATTTTAAAAGTGTTAAACCTAACTGATATTAGCATATGTCTTATATTAAATTTCCTGGAAGACAAACACCCCTTCTTCTCTGCACCTCTTACAGTGGCATATCTGAGAAGAACAGAAGAAAACACTGTTTTGAGCACAACTGGCCAGATTCTGAAGCTCCTATATCTAACAGAACTTTACTTCTCTTGACCCAAGGTAGCCTTTAACTTTCACCATTAAAAAAATTACACTCGAGTTGTCATGGGGTGGATTTCAACCCCAAGCTGATTTTGGCCTGGGGACTTAAAGTGTGCAATAAAATGTAAAATTTTTTTACAGTAGCCACACAATCTATACCCAGCACACACACACACATTATAGAGTCTGTTTTATGAGAAATACCAGCTCCACCCATGAATAAATAACAACCAACAATACTCGTTTTTCTTTGCAAAAACATTATTTTTTATTCAGACTACAGAAAATGGTTTTTATGAACTTTAACTATCTATATAAGTTAAAGTAGTGCCCCCCAAGAGCCACACACCCCCACTGCCTCAGTTCTATCGCCCAGTGCAACCTCTTCCAGCCAGCCAGCCCCTCAGTGCCTCCATTCACCCCTGTGCCTGCCATCCCCTGCATGCCTACACCCCTGCCATCCCCTGCATCCCTGCACGCCTGCCATCCCCTGCATCCCTGCCATTCCCTGTGCCCTGTGATCCTTCATTCCCCTCCTGCAAGCCCCCAGCCAGTGACCACACCACACAAAATCTTCCAGGGAGGAAGAATGGCCACTCTGCCCCTGGACTTGAGGATGTGGCTATCACCTGCTAATGGCCCATAAGCTTTTCTTTGTTCCATTTCTATGGTCAGTTTGTGAAGACAATGAGGGCACTTCTGGCTTGCTGGAGAAATTGAGCCTACGGGAAGGGAGATAAAATCTAAGAGACTGAAACCTAGGAGGCTGGGTGAAAAAGGAAGCTTTGCAGATGGAGTGAGCAAATGAAAAAATTTTCATGGCTACTTTTTTCTATTAGACACTAGTGGAAACATTGAGAGATGTTTGTGGCAATGAAGGGGTTAATTTTCACTGCTGCTGCCAGTCTAAAGTGACCTTGCCTTCCATGCCATCTTGCAGTCTGAACTGGCCTTCAGTTGATTTGGCTGCTTTTAAGCTGGGGTGGAAATCCACCCCAATTGAAATGCATTGGCTGGGGTTGAAATTCCACCCCAATAGGAAAACTCCATTGCCGCTGGGGTTATTTTTCCACCCCAGGCCTTTTTTAAAAGTGTTTTTATTATAGAAGACAAATGGTAAGCGATATCTGGATGAAATTTGAGTATGTTATTCCCAGAGGTGCTGGTGACAATGTCCTAAATTCTCAAACTTGTAGAGCCACGAATTACCATATGTTTTCATGTTTTTTTCCACCGGGGGATGGAAAACAAGCCCATGGTGATAGGTAAGGGGTAGGCAAGTCTGTACAGGAGGTGGAGTTTACATTCTGTTCCCCCTGAGTCAGCTGGAGCACCCTCTCAAGTGCAGTTATCCCATTAACCCACTATGCAACATTAGCCAGAAAATTAAAACATGACTTTCAATTATTTTCCCTCTCAGGATTGGAATATTGAATTAAATCCTCTAAAACATAAACTCACCTCCATTCTCACTGCTCACATAAAGTATGAATTGCAATATATTGCAATAAGAGTGCATGTGTGTGCCTGTGTGTGTGTTTTATCTACAGTGGGTGCAATCCTGTTGCCAGCTTACACCAGCAGCAGGCGCAGTCGTGATCTGGGCAGTGGGTCCTCAGGTGTATTTGTGCCCTGCGTGCGCAGCATGGGACAACGGCACAACAGGCAACAGCACTGCTGCGACCCCCAGAGCCCACACACCCCACGGCCCGGGGGATGAAGCAGGTACGGTTCCTGCTCCATGCCCCAACCTGCGGTGTGTGTGGACTCAGGGGGTCGCATCAGACAGGGTGTGTCATTGCCTGCGGAGCTTGCTGCACCAGCAAGGCATGCCCTCAGTCCTTCACTGCGACTCACGTAGGTGCAGTTTGCAAGGGCAGCAGGATTGCACCCAGTACATTTAAATTTGTCATCTTGCACATAAACACAATGAGACATCAATCTCTGAGAACACATTTCTGAGTCTTCTCATATTAAGCTTCCCTATGTTTCTTGGTTGCAGAGCCAGTGTGGTGTCATGGCTAAGTGTGCAGTACTTGGATCAGGAGATAGGGGGAAGCCCCGGTTTAAGGGCGCTTTTAAACGAGACAAGAAACACGGCTGATCCTTTGATCAGCCGCGTTTCTTTGCGCTCGTTTAAATAGCAAACTTACATTTAAGCCGGCTCTTCCCCGCGTCAGACCCGGCAGGCGATCCTGCCCCCTCCGACGGGGATCGCCGCTGTGCCGGCTTCATGGCACACTTCCGGGGTATTTTGCCGAGTGCGCATGCGCAGAAGAGCGCACATGCGCACTGAGTCTCTACGCCGGGTCTGATGCTCTTCTGAGCATCAGACCTGGTGTAGAGAGAAAGGCGGGTGCCCGATCCCGCCTCNGTTTAAATTGAAAACATACATTTAAGGCGGCTCTTCCCCACGTCACACCAGGCAGGCGATCCTGCCCCCTCCGATGCGGATTGCTGCTGTGCCGGCTTCACAGCACACTTCCGGGGTATTTTGCAGAGTGCGCATGCGCACTGAGTATCTACGCCGGGTCTGATGCTCTTCTGAGCATCAGACCTGGTGTAGAGAGAAAGGCGGGTGCCCGATCCCGCCTCTGAACGATCTCGCTTGTCAGCGGGATCGTCTAAAAGCGCCCTAAGTCTCACCTTAGCCAGAAACTCACTGGGTCATCTTTGGCCAGTCACAATATTCTCTCAGCCTAACCTACTTCACAGGGTTGTTGCGAGGATTAACAGTTGTGTTCAATTGTTCTATGTAAAGTGCTCTGAATGCCATGGCAGGGGGGCACTATATAAAAATTATTATTATTACCTTGTTTGTATTTTCCATCTGGGAAAGCAAAGCATTCCATCACTGCACAGGGAGCTGTCTAAGTGAAACCTGCATGACTAGAAAAGGACTGCATATCTAGCATCCACCATGATTATCCATCTCACAGTTTATTATTTACACATGAGCAACACAGCTGGTGAACATCATAACTCAAGTGTATGTGTAATAAGTTACTGCACTCTAGCCATCTCCTGTTGCAACCCTTGACAAAATACCACATGATGACTTTTCCAAAGTCAGGCTAAAACTGCTGAAGCAGAATAAAGTGCTACTAAACCTGGCTACCTCCTATTTATCATACAATTTCCTGACTGATGGTTTCACAAACCAGCTGCTAAGTGCTGTGTACTCTACTGTCAGCAAACTAACATGCTAAATGGGAGACAGGGAGAATAATGTGCAGAACCAATGGAATCAATTTTATTGAGGGAATTAGCATTCTGCCATGTGCAGGTAGGTCCCTGGCACAGAGGTAAGTACAAATTCTACATGCTTGTGGGTCTAAAAATTACTTTGAAAAGCTATGAATATTTATTTGAAAATTTTCTTATATCAAATAGACATTTGAAGGCACAACTATCTTCTAGGATTCCACTTGGAATATACTTGAAACCCTATAAATATGTAATTGGTTAACATGCTGAAATTGAAATACATAGTACAAAGTTGCATAGCCGTAATGCAGTTTTCGGTTGTTTGTTGTTCTCATCCAATGCAATCCCATCCCCCCTCCAGCTACAGTTGCCCTGGCAACAGTGTCTTGGCACGCCATTTTGTGCTCCCTGAAGAGGACCAGTGATTTGTTGGAATTTTAGTAATGGTCAAAAAACCAAAAAACCAAAAGCAGCTTGAATTGTTAGTAGCAACAGCTTAGTAGTAATCAACACCTTGGAGATTGTTTCTAGATTAAAATAAACTACTTTATTGAGAAGTACATTGTGATAGGAAAG
>QEPC01015731.1:1556169-1590732 GCA_003113815.1 Sphenodon punctatus | reverse complement strand
TTCCCCGGAAGGCCTACTAGCGTCTGAAGCCGGCAGCCACAGCCGGCGCTGAAGCCTCCGGACCGCCGGAGCTCAATGAAGGTACGATCCCTGGGTGGGAACTTGGAAGTAGGGTAATCCCTGGGGTGTGGGGGGGGGTATTAACACCCCACCCCAGGGATCATACAGTACACGTACTTAATACTTACCGGCTGCTGCTGGGACGGCCGCTGGTGCTGGTGGGCTGGCTCTGGGTTGCCGGCGGCGGCCCGGAGCCGCAGTAGGGGACATTTAGGGGAATTTTTTTGTTTAAATCCAGGCTGGGCAGGGTGGGTGGGTGGTGTCCCCCCTTCCACCTGCGCAGCCGGGGAGGGGGAGGGGGAGGGGGTAGGAATTTTTTTATTCCATTGATTTCAATGGGGACAGTGCCCCACTGAAATCAATGGAATAAATCGGTACCGGTATACTGGATTTAATTCGGGAATCCGGTTTTTTGAAAACCGGAATCCGGTAAATCCGGTACCCGGTAATTGCGCTGGTGTCCCACCTCTACTTACTCACTATCTCTACTCCCAAATGCCCCTAGTGGTCATTAGGGTTTGTTGGTGCAAATGGTGATGTTATCTGGAGCTGTTTTCCAACATGATTCAGGGAGCAGCAGGCAAGGCGGTGTGAACATTCCTCTCCCCCACCCTCCAGCCCCTGGTTTAGCTGTTGCGGCACTGTGCACATTTCGGAATCGCCTGTTTCGGTTCCAGGAAGGAATTTTTCCTAGAAATCCTGACTGGCCCTGAGGTGCCGGGGTTGGTTTCTTTTGACTTCCCCACAGTGTCTGCAGTAAATAGGTCATAAGGTGCCTGGTTTGTCATAAAAGTATCTACTCAGTGGTCCAGGGGGAGTTGGAAGTTTTTTCAGGAGGATCCAGAAATAATTAAGGGACATCTCCCTATGGGAAAGGGGAAGCACACAGGCAGGGAAGCAGCCCAGGGCTTGAACCTTCCCAGGGAGTAAGCAGACAGGCACAGTCAGTAAAATCTGAAGGACATGGGCAGTCGTGCAGGTACGCGGCACATCGGTGACCCCTGCTCACGAGGGCCTCGCTAGGTGGCCCCTGCACAAAACGCATCCCCCACCATTGCTATTTTGGGGAGGTTTGGCTACAGTTAAGACACGGCTAGCTCTTACCTGGAAGAACCTTCTTAAGCACATATGAAGTTTTTAGTTGGCACGTACACATCCTATAGTTGGATATGGGCAGCAAAATCCCATGTGTGTCAAATGATATCAAGGCTAATTTGCATAAATCCTACTGTCTGGTCAGGGCTTTGGGTCCCAAATCCACAAAGCACTGGAACACTGTGAGCACTGTCCAACGTGACAAAATATACTTAATTTGCCTCCAGGAAAAGCTCCAGGAGACAAATCCTGTGCGGATTTCGTCACGTGAAAAAGCTAATCCGCACAGCTATGGTGGCAATCCTGCGGGGGATGCAGAGCTGGCAAATGCAGCTCTACATCCTCCGCAGGATTGCCGCCAAAGCTGCGCAGGTTAGCTTTCCCACATGATGAAACCCATGCATGATGTGCCTACCGGAGCTTTTCCTGGAGGCAAATTAAGTACATTTTGTCATGTGGGAAAGCAAAGAGCCCTGTGTTAAAACATACACATCAAATGCAGTAGAAACAATGTTGTGCAAAAAGTAGTAACTTTTTAATGTTTTTTCAGTACTTTGTATTTTCAACAGCTCTTTTTTCCTTTGGTTATACAGATCCCTTAGTTGGCAACATACTAATATTTTGTTTAGAAAAGTTCTGCAGAACATTATGGCTTCTTCCTGTACATTTGCCTCAACTAATCTGCCCCAACACAACTGTCAAGTTTATGACAGGAGTCAGGCACTTTTTGCCCAGCCAACAACTTATTGTGAAATGGAAATCAACCTGATCTGTTTTGGAATCGTGAGTTTGTTTGTTTTTTAGAAAAATAAGTTTCCAATACAACAACTTAATAATGGGTACAGCCACATGAGCTGGGACAGGCAAGTGCAGTCACCACACTGGGGAGATCTGGCCACACAGACTGCTTCCCTGCGGCCACCACCAGTCCCTAGGTGGGCCAAGGAGCAGGCCACATGGGGCTGTATGCCTGGATTCCTACTGTGATGGAGAAATGGGCCTGCTGCCACTAGGCAGCTGTTTGGGGGGGTGGAGGATCACACTTGTACTCCTCCCCCAGTCTAGCAGCTGATCATGGGGGAGGTGAGCCTGGAAGAAGTGCACACACTCTTTTGTACTTCTCCTCCCACCAATCAGCTGTTGGGCAGGTGGATCGGGGGAGAGGGCACCCAGTGTGCAGGTGGATTGGGGGAGTGTGCACCCAGCAGCTGATCGGAGGTCTGGAAGGAGCATGCAGGCTTCTCCCATCCGTCCAACAGCTGATTGTGAGGGGGGGAGGCTGGGAAGAAGGCATGTTCTCTTCCCAGGGTCACTCCCCCACAATCAGCTGTTAGATGGCAGGGAAGAGGGTGCTCCTCTGGGCCTGATCCACAGACCCTGCCACATGGGGGGCAGCACATTAACCCACTTGGGCAGTTTTATCCCGCTTGGGGCAACACTAACACATAATGTCCTATTGAAGCGAACACACTTCATAACATTAAGCCCTTCTATCAGCATTTCCAGAATTGGTATCTGACTAACTCAAAACACACAGAAAAATTGACTCTACCCTGCTACGCATTAAAGAATCAGAGAATAATAAATATTGTAATATTAAATCTTATTTGCAACTAGACTAAGGGCTAAACTTTCCAGTAGCAAATGTGATTTTCAAGTTGATGGTTTTCCTTTTATACTTTAGCCTCATTTACTGAAATTCAGTTATTACTGATCAGCCTGGCTTCAACCTGAGTTTCCAGAGTTTGTGTCTTTACATTAAGAATTTACCGTGGAATACCCAGGACAAATGTCAGAAAGTGGAGTGTTGCTCCAGCTGGAATTCCCACCTTGGCAAGTCAAAGAAATGAGACTGCAAGGCATTACACATACCTGCTGTCTGTTTTACCACCTTTGTATATGTAAACTAAAACACCTTGTGGGAACATGCTTTATTGCTTTCACTAGTTCCACAACAGGAACCATGCCAAATGCTTGGAGGAGAAGTGCTTATCTCCAGGCTAGAAGAAAGGTGTCTGGAAATGATTTCATTAACTAGCAATGAAAGATCTTGAGAATGCCGAGCTTGCTGCAGGTATTGGCTAAACAACTGCTCAATTCATTTCAGCTGGAGCACTTATACCGTTCTTCCCTGTTGCTTCCAGTCCACTGCTTAAGGAGGAATGCAGTAGGACTCTCTTTTGAAATGCTGAATTTTTAAAAATCCACATAGTAGTGCACATCTTGCAATTTGAACACAGTCCGGCCACAGAATATAAAATTCTAATATAAAAAAATGTTGCATGCAAAACACTTTTAATACAAATATCCTAAAGCTCTGTAGAAACATAGGGTAAAAACAGATGTGACAGTGGACCGCTTTGGACAGGGCCTCACCTGCGTGTCTGTGCAGGCAAAACCAGATGCTGGCCTGGGATTGCCCCAGGCTGTGTCGGCAGTTAGTCTGTGCTCTGACCTCAGAAAACCTTCGAGGTCACAGCTCGGGCTAAGACCCGCCTGACTGGGCCAAAATGGGCTATCACGTTTGTTTGGGCCAGCAGACATGGTCCAGGTTCAGGACTACCATGACCAGCTGTCATGGCTGGCCATCAATGGCCATTGGCCACCATGGCTGCACATCATGGCAGGGCACTGGATGCAGTGCGGGGGTGGGGCTTGCTGGCCACGCATTTATGTTTGTCCCTGCCTTCCCCGGGGGCCACAGGCATGTTTGTTCTGCAGCCAGACTTGGTCCGAACAGTGTCTGCCGTGGTTTTATCCCTTGTAAGTTAGACCCCCCTCCCCCCCCCCCAGTAGTGGTTTACTGAGGAACTGTTCTATACAATGCATTTGGGGTGAGGTTCACTAGTACACTAAGGCTGCTTTGTGCTGCTCTTGCAACAAAAAGTGTAAGAAGGTCCCATCTTAACTGGATAGTGAAAACAGCTGTTTTGCATGGCCAGAGGAGTGCAAAGCACACATGGTATGCCAGTACATCCACCCCCTTTTTACTATAAAATCCCAACTGTTAAACATAGTAAGAGGTACAGAAAGAATAAGTGTTCATTGAGGGCATACTGCAAAGTAGTGTCAAAGCTGAGAATAAAGTCTAGTCATGTCCTGAATGGCATTGACCTATCCTGTGTCCAGTACATAACACTGGCTCATTTTCACATGTGAGCTGCTATTAAAACATCACGTTAAATCTAACTGCAGTTGTGCATCAATGTCTGTGCATTAGCCCAAACACATGGAAAAGACCCCGATATGTTCTCTGAAATCAAAAACATCCCTTGCACTGAAGTTGGCTCTTGATTTGCCACAGCTCATCTTTTTCATAAGCTCTGAACCTCATAGTGTTTCTTAAACTTAATAATGTGGTCTCCGTGAGAAAATGACAAATTGTGCTCTGCCAGAGAACTGACAAAAGAAATCCCTGCCTCTGTTACCTCAAATGTACTCTCTGCAGTGAAAAAACAATCTCTCTTTTCTCCAGCAGCATGTTTTTTTTACTCTGACCTTGTTCCTCTAACTTCTTGTGTCACTGCATGCCTGTGTGTCCACCATGGCTAAGAATCACACCCTTAGCAATACGAAATTTAGGAATAATAAACAAAAATGTCTCCATGCCTAACTTTCAACACTCCAGTCAAAAACTTTCATCCAGCTGTTCTGGAATGCTGCCTGTCTTGTGATTCTATCCGCATGCACACAAATGACATCTGCCCTGCTGTGAAGGGGAAAAAATTGGGGGGGGGGGGGGAGGATGCATGCATGGAAAGTTACTTTAAAGTTCAGTCCTAATGTTCAGTAGTTTGTAGCCCCAAACTGACCAACCTGTGATAAAAAAATTAAAATAAACACATAAAAAAGGGACGTAAGAATCCTGGCCTGGATTACAGATTATTAGAGATGAAATCATACAGCAAAGCCCTGACTAAATTACCATCAACCAATGTTTATGTTTACACACTCTTCCTGCTAGCTGGGTGTTAATAAGGTTTCTCTAGCCAGTGCAGACAAGGAAATGCCATATGACTGTTTACAGCAAGGCTTATTCCTGTCTACGCTGGCCAGGGAAATGCTATTAGCAGGCTGCTAACAAGAAGCATGTATAAACATACCGCTTGCAAATATGACTGCAGTACAAGTGTAGACACAACCAAAAAGAGATTGCAGGATCTAAGCCAAACGTTAGTGCACTCATGAAACTGTCCATATTATAGATAGAGGAAAAAATGCTCGAGACCTCTTTCTACATAACGTAGCTCCTGAGGATATAGTGTGGGGGTGGCTACAAGTCTTGAGGAACAATCTTCATCAAAATTTATTAATCTAGGTTATTAAAAAAAAATCTGTCTAAAACTCTTTCCTGGAAGTTGGAGGCCGCATTTGCTCTGGAGCTGCTCCCCTGTAGAACAGATTCATGTTTTTTGAAAACTACAGGGGGTCAAAATGTCAGGTAGTGTAAACCAATACAGTTCCACAGAAGTCAATGTTGCTACACTAATTTCCACCAGCTGAGATTCTCACTGCAGATAGTTTGTTCTATGGGTCAACAAAGGGCAAGAGTAGGGTTGCAACCTGGACGGTATTTAAGCAGCACAGCTGCTTTTTGGATGTTGGGGTCAGTTGCCAGTGCAGGGCTTTTATCAGACATATAAAAGCCGATATAATTAAGCTCTTTCTGAGACTTTGGGTAGAGAGTGTGCAGCTCACTGCCGTCAGCCCCCAACACTGTGGATCCATTCCTTCACACCTGCAAGCTTGCCCTCCCGACCCTCCATTTCACTTAAGTCACTCTTAGTCACTCCCGTAAAGCACATGCTAAGCACTTTTGCGATCCAGAAGACGCACTGAGGAGTGGGTTGAGGAGCAGCAACCCTGCAAAAACAAGGGGCAGTAGCAGTGCTGGCTGGCTTGGCTCCCATGCTGCACTGCTTGCTGCTGCTGCCACCACTGCCACCTTCCTGGGAGCTTTACGTGACTCGGGATTGGCTGCCCCTGTGCTTCAGTGCGAACATGCCGCTCCAGGCAGAGAATGAGGCGGCTGCAGAGGTGGTAATTACAACCTCGGGCACTGCTGCAGCATGGACCTGTGGGGTAAGGGAGGCAGGGTCGCCTCCCCTTAATATCATTGGTGGGTAGGAGATTCAGATACCCCTTCTCCACACCCCAAAGAGCGGCTAGTAAGGGGCACTTGGGCAGCCTGAGGATGGAGGTGCCCAACGGGGCTGTAACCTCAAGAGGGCAGGGTTGCCACCTGTCTATATGTTGTATGGACAGACCATATTTTTATTAATTTGGAGGGGGCCTAGCCCCTATAACCTCTCCTTTCCATCCTTGCTACAAGCCTATCCATATTTCAGCTTGCTCAGAGGTGGCAACTCTATGCCTTCACAGCCTCCACGCTTAAGCAGACTCATTGCTCCCTGTTGCCCAGCCGCTGCGAAATGCATTCCCAAGCAGGGAACGGCTGTGTGTTTAGATTCAAGAACAGTAAAAAAAAAATATCATTGTGTTGCACATATTTCTCTGGTTTCTATACCCTTTTCTATAAGATGGTGTTTTAAGGAACTATTCCTTATGCCTTTTTTTTTTAAAGGTGACTTTGAGGTACACATGGTGTGTATGCAGGCTATTGAACATGGATTAGAGTCTTGGCATTCATAACTGTATACATTCATATTCAGAGTACCTAGTTTTCAAGGGATAGTTTGTTTTCAAGGAATAGCTCATGGAATAGGATGCTAAACAATGTTAGCTAGGCTAACAGAACCAGCCCTTTTGTTAATACCTGCTTGCTCCTCTATATTCTGTAGGTTCATTTGTATTGTTTCTCTTTCCTCACTGGTGTTTATAATATTTTCCAATTCAGCATATTTTATGCACTTCATTCACACACTGTTTAGTCTCTCTGCCAGATCATTAATAACTCCCCTGCGCCTGAGAAACTGATTGACTAATAACTGTATCGGGGGTCAAAAGGACTCCCATTAATAAATAGCTTAAAAATAATGAATGTGATTGATTTGAAATGGACTCCAGATTAAGAAAAAAAATTGACAGTTTATTAGTATAACTGAAAAACAGAAATACAAAACAACACCCCATGGTATTTGGGGTCACCATGACCCCTCATGTAAAGCAGCACAACTAACAAAAACGGTACAGGGGGTAATGTTGACACCCCCCCCCCCTCCAATCCAGAAAAGGAGAGGAGAAGCCAGCTCAAAAGTCTTGAGTTCACAGTAGGATGGCCAGATATGCCAATTTTAGAGGACATTTATGAAAAATACAGGGCTTCATTGTTTTCAAGTGAGCTCCAAACCTCACAGTAAATGCAGGGATCATGAACACCCCTGATGCAGAATGAATAGACATTTTTCAACACAAAGCTGCTAATGGCTGTGATAACAAAAACTGTGTCAAGAGTTCACTCTAAATAGGTCTTAACTACTGTGTAAAAGATAAGGAACAATTGAAGTTGGCAAACTGACCCTTCATCGGGGGTCAATGTAACCCCCCAAAGCAGTTTATGATGATATGTTCCTAAACACACCACCACCTTTGTGAACTCAAACTAAGTGCTACATTTTTTCCTTTACCCTCATTGAGGGTTTTAATTAGGAGAGCAGGTACTGGGTTAAGTTTCATTTCTTTAAAAGACACCTGTATTTTAAGAATATACGTGCAAGGGGTCAAAAAGATGCCGAGTGCAAAGGGCGTATACTATAGTGCTTCCATTTTCCCATTGACTTACATTGGGGGTAGAAAAAAGTACCCCTGATGATGAAATGATAAAAACCTCCATTTTAAAACCATGGGGAGGGGGGAGTAACATGAAACAACACTGGACAGTTGACCTCACACTTCTTGAGGAATACAGGGGGGAGGGGAGTGGTTAGTAAGGCTAGACCCAAAGGCACCCTACAGAACACCTCTCCTAACCTGATACATTGCTGTTTATCACTACACTTTGCACTTCTGGAACCAGGTTTAAGATTGTGACAGTGTTCATATCCCAGCCAATCTGAATGTATTTTAAAGCCAAATTTCATGAGGCACTGAACCAAATGCTCTTCCAAAGTCAGATATATCACATCTACTGCATTCCCATTGCCCACTAATTTTGTAATTTTCTTTCAAAGGATTAAAGTTATTAAATAGTCTAACATTATTTGTTTTGTTACGGTCTGCTGCTATTCCTCATGATTCCGTTATCCTGTAGACTTTTTTTTTAAAAACAGATAATTTCTCCTATTTATTTTAGCAGGAGCTGAGTTTGTTACCAGACACTATTGGCTAGGATCACACTAACTTTCCTTTTCTGAACTTTAGGATAAAAATGATTTTCTCAATGCCGTGTTGCTTCCCCAGTCACCAAAAACTTTTCAGAAAAAGAAAAATTGTCAGTAAAGTCATTCGCTTATATACCTTGAGATGTATTTCATTTGGACTAAAGTTGAAACAAGTACCCAGAAAAACAGGTATACCCATCTAATTTCCAGTACCTGAATTGAACTGAATATTTTGGGCATTTTTCTGTACCCAAACTGGTTTTCAAGTAGGCACCCAAAATACCAGCAACCAGTATATCAAAATTTCAAAAAATTCTAGGGAAAAAGGGGGCAAACTGTCCCAGATTTGTCCCTGATTTTTGGTATTTCAGTATACCGGTTGTCGGTGTGTCGCTAATTCAATAACTAACTGGTTGTCAATATTTTGGGTACTCAAACAGTACTCGGGCACCGATTTGAGTACTCAAAACGGTATCTCAAAATGCAGGTATTACCCGTAGGTACCAAATCAGGTACCCATTTCAGCTCTAATTTGAACTTGGACAAGTTCACATTTTCCTATTCCTCCATCTTTTCAACAGCTATATTTTTAAAATATTCATTACTTCCTAATAGTCTAACTCTATACTTCATTTTTAGAGTGGTGCCTGCATTTTTCTTAATAAAATGACTTGTTTTTGCTATTCTGCTATTTTTATCCTCATGCCTCAGGGTTGTTGGGGCAAGGGGCAAAGGCTATTGCCCTGGTGGTCATCTCTTGCACCTAAGCAGCCAGATTCATCAGCCCACTGAATCCTTCTAGATTGGGAAGGGGAACAGAGTCTAGTCTTGTAATCATCCACCGCTGGGCCCCAGCCAGCAACCTTTTCCCATTCTTGAAGGAAGCAGCTGATGGATTCAATCACGATAACCTGCTCCAGCCGTTTTCCTCTAGGGAATAAGTTGTTGGAACAGACAGGAGCTGTCCCCTGCTGGGAAAAATGATGGGAGATCTGGAAATTGCATGAGAGCAGTAGGGGGGTAAGTGTACTGTTTGGGGGGTGGGGGTGTTTTCCTGGAATTGGCAAGGATGTGGGAGAGCATATAGAAGAGGGGTTTGAGGTTTTGTAGCGATTCTTACAGGCTAAAGTATTTTAGATTAGGGGAGAGGAGTTTCAAAAGTCCCTTTGCTCTGGCTTCTTAAAAGTCTTAACATGTCCTGAGTTCTTTTTTCTCCTTACCTCTTGACTTTTAATTGATTCATCCACAATTTCATTTGTTTTTATTTGTTTGTGTTTTTTTTAACTTTCTGATCTTGAATCTTTTTTTATATATTTCTGTTTGATTCCTTCTCATTTGTCCATTTCCAGTACAAGTTGTTTTTCAACCTTGTAGAATTTGTTGCCAGAGGATGTGGAATTTGTTGCCAGAGGATGTGGTCAAGCCCAGTAGCATAGCTGGGTTTTAAAAAGGATTGGATACACTCTTGGAGGATATGTCCGTTAATGGCTATTAGCCAGGAAGGTTGGGAGATATAACCTTTGACTGTTGGGAGCTCAGACTGAACAGCAGGGAATGGATCACTCCATTATGACCTGTTGGTTGCTTCTCCGAAGTGACAAAAAATGATCACTGTCAGAGACGGGATGCTGACACTTATATTCACCAATGGTGTCTGAACAGCCAGTCCTAATGCTGTCTTGATTGCTTCTCCCTCCTTGCATTTTCTTGCTGAGGGGCTGGTCTGCTGGGGTATTATATAAAATTGAGTCATTTCAAGCATCTACAGCTGCTTCCCCACAGTGAAGCAAGGTGCAACATTATAGACACATAAGAGAAGGTCAACTTTAAATAAGAGAGAGAGAGAGAGGGGTGGGTGGGTAGTATAGTTGAGTAGTACTGTTGATGAGAATAGTTAGTCCAATAAAAGATATCATCTGAACTACTTCAGATTTTGGCTAAACATTAGGAAGAACTTCCTAATGGTAAGAGCTGTTCGACAGTGGAACAGACTGCCTAGGGCAGTGGTCGACTCTCCTTGGCTGGAGGTTTTCAAAAGAGGCTGGACGGCCATCTGACAGGGGTGCTGTAGATTTCCTGCACGGAGCAGGGGGTTGGACCAGATGACCTCTGAGGTCCCTTCCAACTCTAAGATTCTGTGATTCTACTTTGTCTACATAACTTAAACAGCAGACACATTTCTTTGACGTACCTGTTGGATTGTTAGAGACTAAAGGGTGAGAGTTTACAACAACAAAGATGGGTGCCTTGAGTAACGAGGAGAGTAGAAGTATAAAACAGCAATCCCTTCCTTTGACATTCTAAGTTTTCCAATGTGACGTGGCAGTACTCCATCATTCATTCCCGAGCAGGACAGGAATAGGTTTTGAAGTTAGCTCACACAAATGCTGGGGTCTGACATTGCCCACTGGTAAATTAGACACCTCACTGATAACGGTTTTATGAATGCTGATAAATTAGGTTAGGTTTTAGCTCTCAGACATGGATTTAATTACATCATTGGTGCCATCTGCTTTAAACCTATCTGAGAGGTATTCCTATTTATTATTTATTTATTTTTAAAGTTGACTAGGTCACTAGCCAAGCCCTCTTGAAGCCATAGACAAGTGCCAGCAAGTTATTTGAGGTAGAGTCTGTCTTTCCATTGTGTGTAAATACAGTGCCTAGGACAATTATCCCTGGCTGGAGCCTCTAGGTACTGCTGCAGTACAAATGACAAATAATAAGCATCTCCCCACTGACTCCAAAGCATTACTTTTCTCCAGCCAAGTGCTCTTGTGGGGACAAGGAGGAGCTGTTCCTGTAATGTGCTTAGGAGACTATATGGACTGCAGTGGTTCCTGCCCTCTGCACAAAGAGAAACAAGGGGTGGAGCTACATGCATGAACTCCCACAGCGGGAGATCACATATGCTACACATATACGTGGGAGTAACCAGGGATGGGCGTTATGGACTCAGATTAATCTGTAACTGTCCACAAACAGCAGTTACAGATTGATCCAGAAACACCATGCTGATTACGGATTCATGTTATGGAGTCATATAAAAATAATACAAATATAACAGAATTTATTGAGCATTCACAATGCCTGCTGACCTATTTTGTGCATGCGCAAAATGGCCACCACCCTTAACCAAAACAGCAGCAATGCTATTACGGCCAATGTCGGTTTGGTTAAGGGTGGCACAGCAGCCATTTTGCACATGCACAAAGCTGTGCCGTGGCTATTTTCCACATGCACAAAACAGCGGCAATTTTTCACATGCCATTTTTCTTATGTATTTTTATTATTTTTAATATGGATCTGTGATACAAATCTGTATTTAAAAAAAGTTTAAAAATATATTTTTTTTAAAAAAAGATCCAAATCCATAACTGATCCAAATCTGGAAATCCATCCCAAATCCCATCCCCACTACTCACTGCAGCTGTGCGTTCTTCCCAGGAGGGGCTGCTGTAGGCAAAGCACTCCCAGTCTGCAGACAGAAGCCCTGGCTAGAAGTGCCCAGGTGTCCTGCAGAGAGACAGGCAGCTGAGGCAGGGGTTCTTGCTTGCCAAGGACCAGCATTGAACCCAAGCAAAGAACAGCCCCCTCTCAGGCTCACACAGAAACCTTGGCTGATCAGGGATGCTAAGGGAGCTGGGTGTCACATGTTGCACTAGCTACATGTGGGCTAAAGCCTGTGGCAGTTGCTTCATTTACTTCTGGAGCAGCTGTCTTAGGTTTGGCATGTTACCAGACCTGTGTTTGTAAGTCTTGCAGAGCAAATGCATACCTAATGTAATGTGTGAAACTGCCCTGAAAAGAAGCTCATTACATCCCAGCACAAGGGCCAGCACTATCTGCATGCAAGTGAGCCAGTGATCTCACATAGGATCTGTTCCTCCACCTATTAGTTAGTTAGGAAGCACAGATAATCAAAGCCAGCCACATTGCTGACACATCTGGGACTGTGCCAATGCATGGGACAACAGATTTTCCCGCCAGTGAAATGTTTCATGCCTCACTGAATGTGCGTCTGTGTGTGTGACTTGAGTGGTATGCTAACACACATATGGAAAAGCTCTTTGACACAAAGGGTGGAGGTTAAGAGTTTAAATGCTTATGACAGATGACAGTAGTCCCTGTTTGGTCAATAACATCAAAGGGATTGCAGGCTCTTAATGCCACTATTGTTGCTCTTTTGGAACCTATTGAAATTCTAGCATGTTTATTGCACGCTGGGAGGACAGAAGGACTTTCTATTTTGTTTGCTTTACAACCCTTTTCCACACACACATGAAACTCTATTTTAAAGTTTGCAACGACTCTGCTAGAAATCTGTTTAGGTACTTAAATAGCTTCAATATTCAGAGTACCTGAGTGTACCCACGTGTTTCATGCTTCCTTTATCACATATGCTACAAAACATATTGTTTTACACATTTTAAAGACACACAGAGGAGTTATGCACACAAATCCTATTGCTAATTACAGCTACCTCTATACTTCCTTCTCTGTCATAATGCTCAACGGAAGGCATCTAGAATTTTGCCTAGCATACCTTATTTCCAACCAAAATGCAGAGAGAAAGGTCATAAGGGAATATAGCCTAGGAGTTCCAAAGTTCATGATTTCTCCTGCAAAAGAAAAAAAAGGGGGGGGGGGGGGAGAAGAGGCCTCTACCTGACAGAGCTCTACTCCTAAACTATGCACAATGTCAATTTTTATTTATCATATATTAATTTGCCATTAGTATTTTATATACCATATACAATTTTGTGATATAATATACTATTATGTTTGTGCAACAGTAGAGCCTCAAGACAGCATCTAGTTCCAGAGCCCCATCCTGCCAGGTATTGTACAAAGAAAGTATTTAATTAGGTTCCCGCTGAGCTTAGACTCTGTTTATGCGGTCTAAATCAGGTGGAGGATCTTCCCCACTATTTGTTTAGATGCCTGCATACAGAGGATGTAAGGAGTAAGTTAATGCCTCCCATTCTGGGTGAAAGGGTATATTGGGAAACGCAGCATCAAATAAACTTCCTCTTGGCTAATCCAAATGAGTCGTCTATACTAAAGGTAGCCAACCTAGCACATGCACTGGCAGCCCAAAGACAATACATGAACAGAAGATTAATAGGTACAAATGGATAGAGCGATGGTACAAAATGTGTACTTGAGTGATAATTTCAGTTCTGTTGATTTTAAAGTGTATATTTTTGTTTTTATGCTTTTTATATATAAACTAAGTTGGATGACTGCTTTGATATTATCGGTCAGGATTTTGTATGGTTTTATTTACTCTGTTAGGGGAAAGAGTTTTTGATGATTTATCTTTGTGACGGCTGTGGTGTCCTTCATTTGTTTTTGTTTCAACTTATGGTTATGATGAATAAAATGTTATATTATTATTACAAACATAAAGTAAGAGACAGACCACAGCCTAAGTTTCCAATCTGCATAGGCAAGTCAGGCAATGGATGGGAAAGAGGAATTATTTATTAACTTCCCATTTTACAGATGGGGAACCAAGGCACAGAGACATTAGCATATTAAAGTCTGTGGCAAAGAATGGAAGTGCCAGCATTTCCAATCCAAAGTTCCCTCAATGGACACAGTCTATGAGGCTGCATTCCAAAGAACAGAGGTAAGCCAAAGTAATTATTTTTATTTAATTACATCAAACTAACTACACTACTTTGGTAATCTTCAGACAAACATTTCTGGAAAGCCAGAAATGATTACTGAAACTTCTGTCACCATCCTTCACGCTGGTAAGTGTTCTGACAAATCGGACTGTGCCGCCGATCTCATATGCATCACGGAGACCTGGCTGGACAATGAGTCGGGGCCTATTCTGGATGACCTTGTTCCAGCCGGGTATGCCGTGCAACATCAACTGCGGATGGAGGGATGGGGGGTGGCGGCGTAGCCATGATTTTTAAGGAGCGATGGTCAGTGCAGAGGTATCCAGTGCAACCCATACTGGATATAGAGGTTCTCCACCTTGTGTTTGATTTGGCAGGTGACAGTTTGGAAGTGCTGCTTGTCTACCATGTGCAGCAGCCTGTGCAGCAGCCTCCCTGCATGCTCTACCAGAGTTGGTGTCGGGGGTGGGGTTGAGGTCCCCGAAGGCAATAGTCTTGGGGGATTTCAACATCCACGCTGATGCTGACCTTGGGGGAGAAGAGCATGAGTTCATGGCCACCATGGCAACCATGGACCTGTCTCAGAAAGTGATTGGCCTGACACATCGTGGGGGGCATACCTTGGATCTTGTGTTTTGCACTGGCCTTGAGGAAGGTGATCCATTAGGAGGAGATATCAACTATACCTTTGTCATGGATGGACCATTACCTCCTGCACACCTTACTCCTGGCACATGTCTGCCCCCAGAAAGGTGCAGAACCAATTCGAATGGTTCACCCCTGGAGGTTGATGGAACCAGAGCGATTCCAGATGGCTCTGAGCGAGATACCCTCTGATCTCGATGACTCTCATTGATGACCTTGTCATATTATGGAATAAATCGGACAGCTCCTAGGCATCCGCTACCCGCGCGGCAGCACCGCAGGCCTCCTTGATTTTCCGAGGAGCTGCGGTTGCTGAAGCGAGAAGGGTGGCGGTTAGAGCCAACAGATTGCTTCATAGAGCCAGTTTACGGGTCTATGTCGTAGCTATGCGGGCAGCAAAGGAGTTCTTTGCTTTCCTCATAGCATCTGCAAAATCCCATTCAACTGAGCTTTTCCAGGTGGTGCGGGGGATGGTCAGTCCAGCCTCCCTTCACCTGGGAGTGGAGTCATCTAAGGCCCGTTGTGACATGTTTGTGGATTATTTTGTGGAGAAAATCACTCGTATTCACCAAGACTTTGACGCTGCAATTGATATACATGAGGAACTGGAGGTTATGAAACAATTGTCTTCTCCAATTGTATGGGATCAATTTCAGTCAGAAACACCTGCTGACGCCCTCCGATGCAGTCGATGTTCATGGGGCAGTTAGGGCCACCCCTTGTGAGTTAGATCCATGCCCGTATTGACTAATTAAATCTTGCCGGGAGACAATGGGTCCATTGCTGGCTGGGGTGGTCAACTTCTCCCTTCGGGAGGACAGAGTGCAGGGCTGTCTCAAGGTCGTTCCACCCTGTTGATCGGCTGCATTTGATACCGTTGACTACGAGATGTTGGTGACATACCTGCGGGACTGTGCAGGGGTGGGCAGGACTGTTCTAGAATGGTTCTGCTCATTCCTGACCGAAAGAACTCAGTGAGTGGTGCTCGGGGAATATTTTTCATCATACCGGAACCTCTCATGTGGAGTCCCGCAGCGTTCTGTTTTGTCCCCTCTCCTGTTCAACGTGTGCATGCAGCCACTCGGTGAGGTGATCAGGAGGTTTGGCGTATGGTGTCATCAATATGCTGATGACACCCAGCTATACCTCTCTTTTTCAACAGACTCAGGCCCGGCAGTCTCGGTGTTTACCCAGTGACTGACGGCTGTGGGGGACTGGACGAGGGCAAACTGTCTGAGGTTGAATCCTGACAAGATGGAGGTGATGTTGGTGGGTAAGCCGATAGAGATGACGGCCCCCATCATTGACGGGATCTGTCCTCCATTGGTTTCCCAGGTTCAAAGTCTGGGGATGCTCCTCGATGCGCAGCTCCGCCTGGATATCCAGGTGGAGGCTGTGGCAAGAAGTGCTTTTCACCAACTACACCTGGTGCGACGGCTCCAGCCGTATGTTTTAGACTCTGACCTGGCTACCATCATCCATGCTTTCATCACCTCCAGGTTGGACTATTGTAATGCACTCTACGTGGGGCTACCCATGGTGACAGTTCAGAAGTTGCAGCTGGTGCAGAATGCAGCAGCCCGGCTTGTGGTGGGGCTGGGCCACCGGGAGCACCTTACACCGGTGCTCTGTTCTCTGCACTGGCTGCCAGTGGCTTTCCAGGCTCAATTCAAGGTGTTGGTATTGGCCTATAAAGTCCTAAATGGCCTAGATCCTGCATATCTGCGGGACCACCTCACCCCCCCGGGCTTTGGATCGACTCCTGCGGTCATCCGGGAGCGCCTTGCTCAAGGTCCCCCGAGTCTTCTGGGGGGCCACACAGGAGAGGGCGCTCTCGGTGGCCACACCACGGCTGTGGAACTCCCTGCCGGTGGGGGCCCGGTTGGCCCCTGATCTCCCCTCATTTCGACAAATTTGTAAGACCTGGCTGTTCCGCCAGGCTTTTAGCAAGGGAGATGAGTGATGGGTGGGGGCTTGGATTTGAATGGGGTGCGGGTATTTGGTACCTCCTTTTAAAAAGTTGTTTTAAGCTGTTTTAAGTGCTTTTATATTTATATGATGTGAGCCGCCCGAGCTGCCTCAGGCAGGAGGGGCAGGAAAATAAATTTTTAAAATAAAAAATAATAAACAACCACTTTGGTTTTCCCCTTCATGCATGTTGTCCTCCTCCTGTTTCCTTCCCCTTTTAAATTGTTCTTACATAGACATTTTTAAATGGATTTTATATATTGTATTTTTATCTTTTAAAGTGCTCCAAGCACCATTTCGTGGAGGGTGCTCTAAAAATAAAATTTATTATTAGTTATGATTATTATTATTTAAACATAGAAACTGAAAGGGAGTTCATACTCCTGATTTTTTGTGAGTACACACTTCTGTTCCTTCTCCTGAATAACACTGCTTTAGTGCTCTGCTTATGTGAACATTTCAGGAGACAAACCAAAGTAAGGCACAATTACATCAAATTAACTGTTCATTGGAACGTGGCCTGAGTCAGCAATCAGCCACTGCTATACAACCACAGCTGGGCAGATAGAGGAGCCTGGGGACCTCAAGCCTCCGATTGGCTGCCGAGGTTTCCAGCTGAGTATTTCAGGCTGCTTCCAAGCTACTACCTCTCTCAGAGCTGTTCAATGCTATGGCTTGCAGCACTAGAGAGATCTGGCTCATATTCAGCCTGCTTCCACCTTGCTCCACTTTCTGTCCTCGCCTTGACTCACATCCTGTGCATGTCCCATCCCTTTGTCCCTCCGATGGCTTTCCTAGCTTGGCCCCTTGGCAATGGCTCCTACAGTTTTATTTTGTCTTGAGCCTCTGCATTGTTTTTGGGGCCCACAATTTCCTGGCTCCAGCCCAGCTGTGGTTCCTGATGATGAATGCCAATTTGGACTTCAAGTTCTAGCCTCACCTCAGTCGCAATCTTGTGAAATCCACCACAGTACACAGTATCCATCAAGAGCTAGTTGATTGCCAAAAGCAGAATCCAACCCCACTTGTGTTACGAATTTCCTCAGATTCCTGTTCTCGTCTCTACAACAAGGATTAGCAGTGTAAGTCATGTTCTTAACTTCCATCTGGCAAGGCAGAAACAGATGTCCGCATATTCTGACATGATCTTATTTCAAAGTGAGTACTTTTCTAGTGATGTTAAAAAGCACATGTTGACTCCCAACAGTCCATTGTCTAATTGGGATGGTTTTAATCAACTTTAAATATAGTCGAGTTTCCACAGCTAATAAAAAAAGAAAATCCAAATTTTAAATCATAAAAGCAACACAGAGTTCTGGCAGTGTCCCACCCTTTTGTGGCAACATCCGGAGGAATTCCTATACAAGCAGCAGTTATCACAAAACGTCTATAAGAGAATTCACTAACATCCGCTTCAGCCCAGTTTATTATTTAAACAGTTTCCTAACTACTCTTCCCAGAGGTAAGCTGTGGCCAAATTGTTTCCCTTCACTTCACAAAGCAGATATGCATGGCTTATTTGAATAGCACTGAAGTTTACTTTAGTCTCTGTTTAAATACCTTCTACCACATATTTCAAACAAACAGTTCACTTCATTAGAAAGGCAAACAGTTTAGCCATAGAATACTAGCACTTGAGAAGAACCATACTGGTCAGAGAAACCCTCTGCTTCTGTGTAAACACTTCCTTGTCTTCAGCTCTAAGCCGCAACCATGTGGAACTCCACTTCAAAAGCCTTTTCACAAATACTTCACAGGTCCGTTTGTAAGTAAATGATAACCCTGAAGAGATTATCTGCAGGGCTGCAAGCCACTGATGATTATCAGTACTTGTTGTGTGAGTAATGAAAGAGCATCCAAAAGTTCATTCCCAGATATTAGTCAGTTGTGAAACAATAAAAAATAGAGATATTACACTAGCACAGTATAGCTTGGATTCATTGAATTAGAATAGTATTATTTCAGTCATGTGTGGGGGGGTAAAACTGGGCTTTGTAATAGAAAGCAAGTATCAAAGTGCGGCAGTCATATGAGCTAGGGTGGGCTCAATTCCCTGCAGTGGGCAAGCACAGCCACCACACTTCGGGATGGTGGGGAGAGCTGGCCAAATGGACTGTTCCCTCCCCCCCACCCCAACATCAACAGCTCCTCCATATCTCAGGGATGGCTGAGGAGCTGGCCACATGGGGCTGGATGCCTAGACTCCTGCTATGCTGCAGGATCAGGCCTGCTGCCTGATTAAAGCAGCTGTTGGAGAAGTGGAGCAGATTGGGGGAGAGGGTCCTGGGAGGAGCAATCAGCTGCTGGGCAGGTGGACTGGAGGATGGGAAGCCTGGGATCCATCCACGAAACACCTGATCACAAAGGAGAGGCTGGGAAGAGGGTACACACTCCTCCCAGGTACCCTGCCCCCCAAATCAGCTGTTAGGCAGTGGGGAAGAGAGCGCACGCGTTCTTCCCAGGCTCCTCCCATTAGATGGGCTGGAGTAGTACACTTCTCTGTGTCCAATCATCTGTTGGTTGGCTGCATGGCCTGGCCATACGGGTTCACCCACTTCGGGCAGTGTTATCCCACTTTGGGCAACATTACTACGTGCTGTGTCCTCTGGCTTTTTCAGAGAAGACATCACGTAGTAGCTGGCTGCCCGCCGTGTCCTCATGTGGGGTGAACATCTGGCGGCTGCAGAGCATACGAGTCACTGCATCAGGAGTTAACACTGACCAAAGTGGGATAGCGCTGCTCAGAGTGGGATAACGTCTCATATGGCTGCACCCTCAATCCTTAACCATAGAGAATCTAGTGTTTCTACATCATTATTTGGGGGACAATCCTAAAACCATTAATTCAGAATTAGTCCTGCTGCAGTCAGTGAGACTATTTGCAAAAAAATGATTTTAGAATAACTGTCAAAATATTAAACTGGCTTCTATATGTAAGGAAAGAAAAGAGTTAAGAGAGAAAGTAACTTCAAAACTAAATTATTAAAATGCTAGAACACGCGCCATGGAACTAAACCTTCACTTTGCTATATCTTGATAGATAGTAAACTTCCTTTTTAATAAAATGTAAGCCATTTTGACTCAGTTACAAAATTTTTTTAGAAAGAGAACAATAAATGAGAAAAAATGAGATAGACAAACAGAGACAGAGAGTCATACAATGGAAGATAGTCAATGCTAAGATTCCTCTTTCCCCGATAGATGTACACAACTTCTATTGACACTTGTGGGAGTTACATTCACCTATTGAGAAGAGAATACACCCCTAAGAGAGTACGGCATTTCAAAATAGTGAATTTGCTGTCACTCCCTGCTGGTTTTACTGCTCTCTGTCAGAGAAGGAGAAAAGTTTTGATCCAAATATCAGTAGTGGTGTGTTTAAATGAAATGACACAAGACAGCTCATTAGACATAACTCAAGAGTTCTCACACTATCAGACACTATCACCCCTAGTGAAAGCAGTCACCCCAACATTAAAAGGCAGAAACAATTGGAGACAGACCAAAAATATAAGCCAGCAGATGCTGAAATGCCTAATTTTAGCATAACTTCAATCCACAGATAATTTATGTTCTCCCAATTATATTCCTAAACAGAAAATAAATGTTTAAAAGGAAGTAAAGTTTGACAGCACATATCATTCAGTAATTTAAAGTTAAAACAAAATCATAGGAAAGTTCCAGTTCTTAAATATAGCTACTAGTCAATTAAGGAATGAAAGATCAAGCTATTACTAAAAGAAACCCAAACACTTGAAAGTATGGAGATCCAGTGCTAAAACACCCATTCATATCCCTACACCTGTGGCAGCAACAGCCTCTCAAGATTGCTCTGTGTGTTTTTTCCAAAGATCCTTAAGTAGTCAATAGCTGAGGACACCTTAAATTTTTGAAGTCACTCTGTCTAGCAAGTATTGAAAGTGTGCACAGGTCACTGGCTCGGTTTAATACATGTGAGCAATATAAGCATCTATCATCACAGATAAAAACAGAGCTAAAATCCTCAGCACTTGCTAAAGACTAAGAGGAATGATGGGTCCACTAATGCTTATGTCCACAATACTTCCAAGATTTATTTATTTTTTTAGAGTTAATGAGGACTACTTGGGATGGGGGGCGGGGGGGGGGGACTCTGCCGTCCACTGAAAATGCAAGGATGATCAATATAAAAAGTCCTCTTAAGGTTGTTGGAGAAAGGGAGAAAATAAGTTTTAAAATGGAAAGGAAGTGCCAACCTTAACAAAGATTAGTGTTTTTCACAAGTCAAATAAGCTCTTTTATGGCACTTTCATCAGTAAATCTCCAGGTGTTTTTACAAAGAATGTCAGTATCATTCCTAGTTTTACAGATGGGGAAACCAAGGCTCAGAGAGGTAAATTTCTTTCAAGATCTTTATTCGCCTGAGGCATTTCAAATTCAAAAGGGGAAAGCAATTTATATTTTATTATGTCCTTCCCCCATCTTCAGTTTGAAGCAGAACTACTTCTGTCGAACTTTTCCCTATACCATCCCAGTTAGTCCTCCATCACAGCCCTTGGATCCCCATCATATCCAAATTAGGAACGCAAGTCTGTCCAAGACTTACCGTTAAGAAGTCCTTGCTTATGTAACTACACAAGATATGAGGCAGATCCAAAAGATTCACTCACGTTATCAAACAAGACTGAGGTGCTGATGATTGGTTAGTCTTGTGACCTGGGGGAGATTGGGACTCCTGTTATTGATGGAGTCTGACCTCCACTCATCAATCAGGTTGGCAGTCTTGGAGTACTTCTGGACCCTTTTCTGCACCTGGATTGTCAGGCTGTGGCGGTGGCCAGGAGTGCTTTTCACCAACTCCATCTGGTGAGGAGGCTGCAGTCTTTTTTTACTGCTTCCGATCTGGTCACCGTCATCCATGCTTTCATCACCTCAAGGCTAAATGACTGCAATGTGCTCTGTATGTGGTTGCCCTTGATTGTTTGGAAACTGCAGTTAGTGCAGAATGTGGCAGCTAGGCAGCTTGCCTCCTTTCAGGGACAAGTGGCCAGGAACACATTACCCTAGTGACCAAGTCTGCACTGGCTCTCTATAGGTTTCCGGGAACAATTCAAGGTGCTGGTTTTGACCTTTAAAGGCCTAAACGGTCTGGGCCCCATATATCTGAAAGACCGCCTGTCCTTCCATGCCCCATTGCAGCACCTAAGATTGGCCAGAAGTGACTCCCTGTGGGCAACATTTGTTAGTTTTGATCATACAACAAGGGCTTGTATTGGGGCATTCTCAGTTGCTGCCCCCCCCTGTGCTTTGGAACTCCCTTCCCCTGGAGGTTCTTTGAGCCCAAGCCTGAGCATTTTCCAGAGGCAGTGTAAGACCTTTTTATTTGAAAAGGCATTCAGCGGGCAGGAATAAGGGGGACTGGGGTGAGGTGGTGGGTGGTTTGGGGGTATTTATTTATTTTTATTTCTTTACGAACTTAATACCCTGCTCTCTCTTGCTTCTGGCAATTCGAGGTGGCTTACAATAAAAGATATAAAATACAAAAAGTGCATAATACACCTCAAAAACAAAATTTAAATAGGGACATACAACATTAAACACCCATAAAACCAATTTGACACACACACACCCCTTACCCAACTCCTCCTCCAAATCCCTGGAAGAACATTCAAGTCTTACACTGCTGCCAGAAGGTGAGCAAATCTGGGCAGAGGCAATGTCTACTGGGAGAGAGTTCCGCAGCGGTGGAGCAGCCACTGAGAACACCCTCCTCATAGTAACTGTAACCACCACCTTTCTTCAATATGGAATCTCCAGGAGGGATCCAACAATCAACCACAAAGGTAGCTAAGAACCCGGGGAATTACACCTAAATCCCACATAGGTGGGACCCATACCATTTAGGACATTATAGGTCAAGACCAACACCTTGAATCGGGCCCAGACGACTGTGAGCAGCCAGTGCAGAATGCAAAGAACCACTGTAATATGTTCATATGGTCTCCCGAGTATCGCCATGGGCAGCCCTACGTAGAGGGCATTACAGTAGTCTAATCTCAAGGTGATAACGGCATGGATGATGGGGTAGAGGTGGTTGGGTGGGGAAGTGGTAGAGTTTTGTGACATTTTTAGGTTTTTAAAATTCGTTTTATGTTTTTATGTATTTTATGCATCAAGGGAAGGGTGGCATATAAATTAAAATAAATAAATAAAATAATATACTGCTCTCAGTATTCAACATGCTTTACAATCTTTATCTACTTCAACCTCACAACAACCTCTGAGACAGATCATTGTTATTCCCATTTTAACAAGAGAGAACTGAGGCTGAAAGACATTGGATGTTTTCACACAGACAGCACCAATGCCTCTTGCCCTGACTCACCCCCAGGCAGATTGTCCTTTTAAAGACCTGAGCAATGCCATACACTTGTGAGCACTCTCCCCATAACTCTGTGTTTTGCGGGAAGGGAGTACCACATGAGCAGACCATGGGACGCACCAGCTGCTGGGTCGTCTATTTATTTATTTATTGGCATTTCTATGCCATCCCTTCATGCCCACGGCATCTTGGGGCGGCTAACAATACAATAAAACAATAAAATACATTAAAAACCGACATCAATTTTAAAATAATTTTAAAAACCCAACCCTAACCCTACCCTCCAATTTCCCACCCCACCAATCTCCACCATTTACCCCTCCCTCCCCTCCAAAGGCCTGGGCGAACAGCCAAGTCTTGCATGCCCGCTGAAAGGCGCCAGGCGGGCTTCCTTTGGAAGGGAGTTCCACAACCGTGGCCTGACCACCGAGAACGCCCTCTCCATGGTGGCCCACCGCCTTACACAGGGGACCTCCAGATAGGCGCCCCCAGTGGATCGGAGGGTCCGTCCTCAGTCACGGAAAGCGAGGCAGTCCCCGAGATAAGATATTTAAACCCGACCTAGGCTGGGCTGCTCCTGGCCACTGCCACATTCTGACATTCCAGGTGGCAACCTGTTCCAGGGGTGAGTATCCCCATATCTGTGTGAAAACATCAAGTGACTTTCTCAAGGCCATCCTATGAGTTTATGGTTGACATGGGACTTGAACCCTGGCCTACCAGGCCTAAGTCCAGTACCTTATCCACTAGGCTACACTGACTATCATAGCTAAAATAAAAATATTATAAGATAAGATATGATGCTGGGCATACCACTGTCTTGTTTACATGTCATGGCCACAGGGACAGGGGTGGGGGGCGGTATAGCCATTGTTTTCAAGGATTCGTGGTCCATTAAGCAGTATCAGGTGCAGTTTACATCAGGTATCAAGAGCCTTCATCTTGTGATCGATTTGGCAGGAGACAGATTGGGGGTGCTACTAGTATACCATGCACCTACCTGTACAATGGCATCCCTGCATGCTCTACTGGAGCTGGTGTAGGCGGTGGTATTGCGGTCCCCAAAGACGTTAGTCTTGGGGGACTTCAATATTCAAGCCGACGCCAGTCTTGGAGGGGCGGAGCATGAGTTCATGGACGCCATGTAAACCGTGGGCCTGTCTCACATTGTCATTGGCCTGACACATGAAGGGGGGCATACCCTGGATCTGATTTTTTGCACCGGCCTTGAGGTGGAGATCCGTTGGTGGGGGAGGTGTCAGTAGTGCCCTTGTCATGGATGGATCATTACCTCCTATGTGTGAGGGTTTTGGAAGGGATAGGGAAAAAGGGGGCCCACGGACCTGACACCTTACACACTCCTTGTATCCTAGTGACTCCAATGGGTCTGGGGCGCTCACAGTTCTGTGTGAAAAGAAGTTCCCTCAGGGTATTAGGTGGCCCACTTAGCTCCTTGAGAAGTGAGGCTGTGTCATCATTGGGAAAAGGGATCAGCGGAGAATGTGAGCGTGCCCCCCACGCACTCCACAGGGGGACAAGGTCCCTGGCCCACACGTTCGCACACCCACGTACTCCACCCGCCAGCAGACAGTGCCTAGGGTAGTAGCCTCGTGCCACACAGTGTAGGATGGGGGGAAGAAGCCCGGGGAAGGGGAACAGGAGGGGGAGAAACTACGCCCGCGCACGGGAGGATGCTGGGGGTTCCCTCGGGGAATAGCATTTAGTGCCACCAACAATAACGCTTTAGACAAACACAATATACACACACTCACCACAGTCACTCTCGCACTCCTCACGCCTCCACCGCGACCACAGGCACTCAGAAGCAAACACAATCCAGGCTAGCACTTCGCACAACGCTTGGGGGCCAGCTTCACAGTCAGAACTGATCGCCGGCCCCGAGCTCCTGCAACATCCGGCCTTAAGTGCTCCTAGCTCCGCCCCTGTTTCGCCTGTAGGCGTGCAGAGCGGCGTTGCCCTAACCCGGGCCCTGCCCCTTCCCTCTCTGGAGCTGCGGGGTTTCCCTTGGCCTGGGGCTCTCCTACTTCTGGGTCCTGGGGTGCGTCTTCTGCAGAGTCCCCCTGCTGGCTGGGGGGGGTGCGTGGAGGCGCGTCAGGTGACCCCGACCTAGGTAGGTTATCTACGGGGTCGGCGGGCGTTCCCTGCTCGGGGTCTCCCCCTCCTCCCTGCTCTCGTTGCCTCCCCCTTGCCTCCCGCGTCTGTGTCCCTCCCGGCCTATTCCTGACACTATGGGCCTGTCTGTCCCCAGAAAGTTGTGGAACCAGTTCGATTTGTCTGGCCCTAGAGACTAATGGAACCAGAGAGGTTCTGGAATGTTCTAGGGGAGTTACTCTATGATCTTGATGACCGCTCACTTGATGAGCTTGTTGCTCTTTGGAACACCTTGCTCACTGAGGCCACCGACCAAACAGCTCCTAGGCATCCGCTCCCTAAGCATCAGCACCGCAGACCTCCTTGGTTTACAGAGGATCTGCAAGTGTTGAAGCAGAAAGAGCAGCAATTGGAGCAACAGTGGCACCGTTCACGTGTTGAAGCCAACAGATTGCGACATAGAGTAGTTTAAGAGTTTATGACATAGTTGTTCAGGCAGCAAAGAAGGGGTTCTTTGCTGCCCTCATAGCATCTGCGAAGTCTCGTCCAGCGGAGTTCTTCCAGGTGGTGACGGGGCTGGTCGGTCCAGTCTTCCTCCGCCTGGAACTGGAATTTTCCAGTGCCTGCTGTGACATGTTTGGTGGTTAAAGGGTGGTTAGCGTCATGTCTGTTTTCACCCATTGACTCCCTCCCCAGCTATCAGCCATTATTGAATGGGCTGTGGCTCTGCAGCTGCAGGAGCATCTGGACCGCATCCATTTTCTGAATCCCTCATAGTTTGGCTTAGATCCAGGCTATGGCAATGAGACCACGCTTGTGGCCTTGGTCGACGACCTCCGACGTGAACTGGATCAGGGTTGGTCGACCCTTCTGATTCTGTTAGATCTGTCTGATGCTTTTGATACTGTTGGCCATGAGAAGTTGGTGACTCACTTGTGGGACCGAGCCGGGGTGGATGGGATTGTTCTTGAATGGTTCCATTCTTTCCTGGCCGGAAGAACTCAGCAGGTAATGCTTGGGGATTGTTCTTCATCTCCCTGCGATGTCTTGTGTGGAGTCCCACAATGTTCCATTCTGTCCCCTCTCCTGTTCAATGTGTATATGCAGCTGCTGGGTGAGGTCATGAAATTGTATGGTGTGTAGTGTGTCATCAATATGCTGATGACACCCAACTCTACCTCTCCTTTCCATCCAACCCCACTGACCCAGCAGTCTCAGTGATTACTCAGTGTTTGGCAGCTGTGGGGGACTGGATGAAGGCAAGTCAACTGAGGCTGAATCCCAACAAGACGGAGGTGATGCTGGTGGGAAGGGCAGTGGGGTTGGTGTTCCCCCATCATTGATGGGGTTCACCCTCCACTGGTCCATCAGGTTCATAGTCTGGGAGTACTCCTCGATTCCCAGCTCTGCCTGGATGCCCAGGTCAGGGCTGTGGCGAGGAGCACATTTCGCCAGTTACATCTGGTGCAGCAGCATTGGTCGTATATCTTGGACTCCGACCTAGCCGCTATCATCCATGCTTTCATCACCTCAAGACTAGACTATTTTAATGTGCTCTACGTTAGGCTATCCATGGTGACAGTTTGGAGGCTGCAGCTGGTGCAGAGCGCGACAACTCATCTCCTTACAGGGACAGGTCACCGTGAGCACATTACACTTGTGCTCTGTTCTTTGCACTGGGTGCCTATGGCCTTCCGGGCCCAATTCAAGGTGTTGGTGTTTACCTATAAAACCCTATATGGCCTAGGCCCTACCTATCTGCAGGACCGCCTCACTCCCCGGGCTCTGGATCGATCCCTGCCAGGGGTCAGGACAGCCAGGAATGCTCTTCTTGAAGTCCCCCCAGGTACCTGGGGGGGGCGACTATGGAGAGGGGGCTCTCAGTGGCCACACCAAGGCTGTGGGGCTCCCTTCCGGCAGAGGTCCGGGTGGCCCCAGACCTCTCCTCCTTTCAACGACAGTGTAAGACCTGGCTCTTCTGCCAGGTCTTTGGTGAGGGAGATGGGTAAGGGAGGGAGGGAGGGTTCTTGACTTGTATTTTGTGGTGTTCCACCATGTAGATTTTTACAGTTTTATTTTATGATGCATTTATATTAGAGTCATTGTATTTATATTATTGTATTTTATATTTTAAATGGTAGATTGTTAGCCGCCCCAAGCTGCTGTCAGCAGGAGGGCGCGGTGTATAAAATGTGCAAGTAAATAAATAAACTTGGCTATGCCAATGAACCAAAATGGTCATGCCTCATGGCTTCAGGATGGACTTTGACTCCTTCCTTTCATCTTTATTCCAAATGAATATACCTGGCACTTGTAGTGTCCTGTTCTGCCCTTGGATATTACTGAAGCCAATAGGAAATGTGTGTGAATCTGAGGTCAGTTCTGAGGCCTTTAAAGCATTCTTCTATACTGCTAGTCTCTCAGCTGTTAAAAGGGAGCTGCCTCTCACCCGATAGGTCTCTGATTTATTTATTTGTTTAGTCACACTTATTAGCCGCCCTCTCATGCCTATGGCATTTCAGGGCGGCTTACAACAAATAAAAATAACAACAATAACCATAAAAATTATCCAATTTTAAAACAAGCCCCCCCATCGTTTTAACATATTAAAATCCAGCACCCCACCCCCACCCTACCCTCCGAAGGCCTGGGCGAATAGCCAGGTCTTGCAGACTTGGCGGAACGCCAGCAGACCCAGAGCCAGGCGAGCTTCCTCCGGGAGGAAATTCCAAAGTCACGGCCCAGCCACCAAGAACACCCTTTCCATTGTGGCCCCCCTCTTAACATGGGGGACCTCCAGGAAGGTGCCCCCGGTAGACCGCAGGAATTGCTCAGACGTGGAGGGTGAGGCGATCTCCAAGGTATGAGGGGCCCAGACCATGTAGGGCTTTATAGATCAAATCTAACATCTTGAATCTGGCCCAGTACGCTATAGCCAACCAGTGCAGAGTGCAGAGCACAGGTGTTATGTGCTCCCGCCAACCCATCCCTGTAAGGAGACGGGCCGCCGCATTCTGCACTAGCTGAATATATACGTATAAGGGATGCCACTCGCTTCAGCTGGCCGGAGGTCCAGAACCGTGGGTAGATTGGCCACGATCTGGGATAGGCCAAAAGTAACGTCTGTTACCAGACTGTGGAACGGGATTGGGCACAGTGGCCAGATCAGCCGCTACACCCACTGTCTCCCGGAGGGCGGACGGCCGCGGGAGGGCGGGGCTGTGCGGCCGTGCGGCGCACCACCTCGCCCCCTCCCCGGTAGGAATCAGGCCAGCACGTCTAAAGGATGGCTGGCCTGATTCCTGACCGGGATCCGAAACAGATCCCGGTCCATGGTTCAGCATAGCGGGCCTCCGGGCCTGTCACATCTGAAATTACCCAATGTGTGTTAACAGAAGTGACAGTGGAGCACTGCCATCACAACCCAACCAAACTCTGGCAACGTGGTCCTGACTGGGTCCGGTTGGCCAACAAACGTGCAGGCGGCCAGGCTACCGAGAACACAAATGTGTGGCTGGTCAGCCCCAGCCACATGCTGCTCCCAGAGTCCCAACCCCCACCATGACAGGCAGCCATGGCAGCCAATACAGTTGCCATGGCGTCCACCTGAAGGCTATAATGTTTGTTATGGACCATGTGACCCGGCCTGGGTCACGTGAGCCATAACAAACATTACAGTCTTCAGTGACCCACTTTGGCCCAACTGGGTGGACGGCAGCCCGGGCTGTAATCCCAGAGGTTTCTGGGATTGCACCCTGGGACTTGCTGCTGACATGCCTGGGAGCAATTCTGGGTGAACATCTGGTGGGGCATTAACATATGTGCCAGTGGCTCGTGGGCCAAGCAGGCCACCATCATGCTGGTTAACACCCAATCAGCTCAGAAACTAGAAATTGGAAAACAGAGGGATAGCCAGAATCCCCTTAGCCACAAAAGTGGCAGAAGCAGCCACTCTCTCTTGGAAGGAATGAAAGAGGAGTCTTTAATGAGAGGAAACATGTGAGAAGAGGCACATAGAACAAGAGAAGGAGAGTCTAAAGAATCATTTCAATAGGCCTCCAATAGAAAACAAGCAATTCCTAGGTATATTCAAGAAAAAAGAGGGGGGGGGAAGAGAGAGAAATGTCTTGAAGGTAAGGTTATGTTTCTGACTTTCAAAATTTTATTTCAAATTTCACAGTACTTGGTGCTTCATTTAAAATCCTAGCTTCTGAAGTAACATGTTTATATGTTACCGGGCTGAGTTTTTAAAATGTGATTTTTAGGGGGGGAGGGGTTAATTTAGTCATACTTATTTTATGTTTTTATATATGTTTCTTTGGAATATGGAGGGTTATACATAATAGTAAATAAATAAATAAATAATTATAAAAATTAAGCATTTTACTTCTTTTTATTGGAGTTTTTAGCTTTCAGATTTGCAAACAGGAGCCTGAAAATGTGAAACCCTTCCTCCCAAGTCTCAAAAACCAGAAGGCATATAATATAAATTCATTTTTAAATCTATTTCTTTTAGGGTTTTGACTTGTGAGTTTAGAATGCTTTGCATTGGCAATATTACTAGGGTCACATGGAGAGTCAGTGGCATGACCAACATCTCAGATTCAAAGTACTGCCTCTGGACTGATCAAGCCATTAGACCTCCACCTTTCTTCTTATACATATTCTTTCTTTCTTCACTAGTTTAATTCTCTTCATTCAGTTTGAAGTAAAGAAATGCAATCAGAAATATGTTATATTTATATAATTTCCTTTGAATTATTAGTTTTACGACTATTGTGAATCACTACTGCTTGCCTCTTCTGCAACTCAAAATGTTTAACTTGGCACATTTTTCCCCCCATAAGAACGACTCTCTCTTGATGCCCAAACCCAGGGTCATCATCAAGTGACTCTCAAACACACTTGAGTTCAGCTGTCTGCTTCTTGATAGTGGAATGTGAACAACCAAAGTCAACAACATCATGTGCTCTTGGTGTTCTCTTAGTGATATATTCTCATTAGTCGAAAATAGATGTCAGTACAACTCTGATCTTTACAATAAAGGTGGCACAAGTACCCTTTCATCGTGGATCAGAAACAAATAATGAGGGGGACTTGCCTTTTTTGCCTCCACTTACCACAATCACAATGCAATATAAGTCAAGAACTTGTTAACTCTCAAAGTCAACAGAAACTAGAAATTGTTACACAGAGCACTAGAACTTCATTACAGATGAAAATATAAACAATGCACTCAATATTTAGAAGATGCCAAGTGCCTTCTTTGTGCTGCCAAGTGTCTTCAATGCCCATTCAGTTGAGGGCACTCAGGACCTTTTAGGAGTGAGCTCTGTAGAAATAGCAGATACGTGTGAAACTCCCCTCTGCAAGGGAGGGTTGGTGTTTTGTAACAGCTGTCTGAAAGGCAGAAAATTCACTACATTTCTAAGGAATTCAATGGAAATTGTACACCAAGTGATTCATTGGGACAAGGGGACTTAGACTACCATAACTACATTGTCAGATGGGAAAGCTATTTTCAGTCTGAAAATTTGCATTTAACATTCTGCATTTGTCAAATGCAAACAAATTGGCTTGGCTCATTCCTATTTGTATTTGATTACAAATTTATGGAAAATTCAGGGCACAGGGAAGCTTTCCAATTTTGTGTGCAGATTCAAACAACAAGCATGACCCTAAAGATTACTCTGAAAACAAGAGCAAGAGACATGCAAGTATTAAGGATAAAAGTGTGAGCCTACCGTTGATGAATAATCTGCAGTTCACTTTTGTTAAAAGGAATACTTTTCTCAGGAGGTAAAAGTGGTCTCATTGTGTTCACTTGGACAACAATCAGAAATTTGAAGTGTGAACGTAGTGGAATTGCTTGCTTCTTTTTACTAAACTGATTGGTTATTTGTAGTGTATGTAGTATTTGAAGACAGTGGGATACAGGAGCTCTTCATTAATATCTTGCTTAAGTACTTAATCTTGTGCCTAATTTTTAATATGTAAATCTCATTGAAGTTAATGGAACTCATAATTATGTGCACAGCTGACATTTTGCACCAGTTGTTGTACCAGAAATGTAAGAGTTAGGAGCTCGATCATTCAACAAAGGATATACACAACTACAAAAAGTCTTGAGAAATGTCATCATTTTTAGTCGGGATGGGACTTTTGGTATTGCCAAGAACCGAATGTACCCAATATTGGATATATCAGATTAATCAGCTCTCTCAGTTCTTTCTTGGTATCGGCGGTATCAGAACTTTGGCAGATGTTTTTTTAATTGGATGTTTAACATTGCCGTTTTCCCCACTGACGTCAATGGGGGAAACTGCAATGTTAAAAATCCAATACCAAGAGAACCAAGAACTGACAGGAGAACTGGCAGACAGAGATCCAATACTGACAGAAACAGAGAACCAAGTTTTTGCCCAAGTCCCACCCCTAGTTTTTAGCCAATAACTAGGTTGGGTAGAGACTATGCATAGTTGGTGGTTTGGCTGTTTTTTTTTCTAAAGCTAGTTAAATAATGCCAATAGAAATTGTGATTTTGAAATTTCAAACTCAAAATATCAATATTAATCAAACTTTCAGTTCATAACAACATTTTGGCACAGCTTGTAAAAACCTATGCTTGAACCTGCACCCTTGTGGTCCTGAGCACAGCAGCTGGCCCTGTAGTGCCAACCGTTTCCGCTGGCCACGGCTCAGTATTGGCTAGAAGACCTCCTCCAACACTGGTCAAGCCACACCCCTCCTCAACTTCAACGTCATGCCCAGCTTCCTGGTTGACTGCTGGCCTGTATATAGGGCCAGCCAGCAGCGAGTGCCACAGGAAATTGGGTGGATCATCAGTCATTTTCTGGTTCCTGTCTTGCCTTCTTGTTTCCACCTTCTGCGTCTCCTGACCCTCTTCATGTCTCCATGTACCTTGGACTGGCTCTGCACTTGCAGAACGTAGTGTGTCCTTTGGGCCAGTCGAGAACCTTGTCCTTCAGATCCTGCTGGCAAGACTGGCCACCCAGATACTGGGGCTTGGCATCTGCTTTGATGGGAACCTGGCATCTGTGGGATGCGCCCCCTACACAAGTGCCCAGGGAGCCTACTCCATCTGGTGTCAGCTCTGCCATGTCTCATCAAGTCCACTCCAGTCCTGCATCATGTCTCATCCTGCCTCATCTACACCTGCCCCCTTGGGCTGTGTTCCGATTCCCGTCATGATGATTGGACCCCAATCGCGTACTATCTTTTGGACCATGAATCGCAAACCTGCGCCAGCTCTCTGGACCTGATCCTGCACAAACTCTTTCACCTTGTTTCCCAGGACCTCATCCTGCACCTTGCCCTAGCACAGGTTCCTAACACAGCCCTGGAATTCCAAAAATAGCCAAAGCAAAATTCATAGTTCTGAATTCAAAATTTCAAATTGAAATGAAATTTATATCAAGCACTGACTGGACATTTTAATCCAACATCTGTGAGTAACAAATGATGCTGTCAGTGCAAATCTAGAGTAACACCACGTATAGTAAACTCTATATTTTCATGAATATGCCCGAGGAAGATGAGGTAGGGCTGAAATCAGAATTCTGCTCAGTTTCCTTTTCAAGGGAACTGGGCAGTTTATTTTATTTATTTATTTTAATAACTTTTGCCCTGCCCCTCCTGCCCATGGCAGCTCACAGTATAAAAATTTTAAACAATATAAATATAAAAATAGCATATATATAAAACAAACATAACCATAATGGGGGACGTAAGAATAATTGAATCAAACCATCCCCCAACCTAACCCCCTCCCCCCAAAACCCCAACCTTCACCCATCTCCCTCACTGAAAGCCTGGTGGAACAGCCAAGTCTTACATGGATGATGGAAGGAAGGGAGGACCGGGACCATCCGGGCCTCCACCAGAAGGGAGTTCCACAGTCTTGGGGCGGTCACCAAAAACGCCCTCTCCATAGTAACTCCCGAACCACTCAGGGGGCTTCAATTAGGGCGTTCCAGGCAGGGGCAGGTCAAGAACGCAGGGAGTAAGGTGATCCCGCAGAAAGGTGGGGCCCAGGCCATGTAGGGCTTTATAGGTTAATACTAGCACCTTGAATCTGGCCCAGAAGACTATAGGCAGCCAGTGCAGAACCTGGAGCACTGATATAATGTGCTCATGGCGGCCCACCCCCATAAGGAGATGGGCCACCGCATTCTGCACCAGCTGCAGTCTCCGAACCGTCACCATGGGTAGTCCCACGTAGAGCGCATTACGATAGTTCAATATCGAGGTAATGAAAGCATGGATCATCTGAATTCAGATTGGATGAAATTCCAATTAGAATTCTAATTAGACCAATCCATTTTTTTTTTCATTTTGCATATGCCCATAACAACCAGAGCCATTCTGCACATGCACAAATAGATGAATCAGAATTCTGTTTGAAAGATTATTTTAATCGGAATTCCAGCAGTCATTCTGATTTCACTGAACTTTTCTGCAAAATTGGGACAGCTGTTTTGAACTAGCCCCAAGACAAAGTAGTTCAATTGATACTTTATTGGAGAAACTTCTGTAGGTGAGAAACAGATCTGTTGTTCTCACCAACAGAAGTTGGTTCAATAAAAGATAGCATTTGAGCTATTTAGTTTCCATCTCTTGCATTTGGGACCTACTTGGCAACCACACTCTCTCTCTAGAATATACATGACAGCATAATTTAGTCTTCTCTCCATTGTTGCAACAAGCCAGATGCATTTTTCTTAGTATACTTTAAAGTTTATATTGCATAGCAGCTAGAGGCCTGAACCAGATCTGGGCCTTTTCGGGTAAAAACAAACGTGACAACAAACGTGACAGCAGACTGGTTCGGCATGCTGTGGCATGGACCCTGCCTGCATGTATGTGCCTGCAGGACCCTGCCTGCAGTTGCCACCAGCTGTTTGACCTGGAATATTCCAGGTTGTGGTGGTGGCTAGCCCAGGCTGTGATCCCAGAGACTTCCAGGATCACAGCCCAGGCTAGGGTCTGCCTGGATCAGGCCAAAAAAGGCCACCTCTGAGATGCATGTTTCTTCCCTGGTCAGTCTGCCGGCCCAAACCAGCTCTGCCATGACAGGCAGCCATAGCTGGCTGTCATTGCCCCCCATGGCTGCCTGTCATGGCGGGGACAGGGCGCTGGGCACAACGTGGGGGCTCAGCCGGGCACATGTTTGTTTTGCGCTTCAGCCCAGCACACACCCTGTCCACCCAGGTCAGCCTAGGACACAGCAGCCTGGCATCACTTGTGTTTTTACTCATTATTATTATTATTATTATTAACAAACATTTATATAGCGCCAGCAGTGTACCTGGCACTTTACAAAGTAATAAAATAGACACGGTCCCTGCCCCTAGGGCTTACAATCTGAGAGACAGGAGCTGGGGGA
>QEPC01015731.1:1495425-1555942 GCA_003113815.1 Sphenodon punctatus | reverse complement strand
CGTAGGTATAGGAAATAGTGGCTCAGCAGGATAAAGGGTGAGAGAAGGGACAGAGGAGGAGCGAAGTGCACGGGCTGGAGTATGGAGGGCGATAAGTGCTGAGAGGTAGGGGGGAGCAAGGTTGTGAAGAAGGCGTGGAAGGGTGAGAGAAGAGAGAGAACTCATTGTTGAATGCTTTCTAGAAACTTACACTTCTAGTGTCAGAGAGAGAACAAGTCAATTGACTGGGAAAGCCCTAGAACGAAAATAGGGAAACTAGTTGTTTCATCTGGCATTTGTAAATGCCACTGTAAACTAGAGGAAAACAGAAATGCTGAGAAATGGCACAAGTGAACTCTCTATCACCAGATTTTAAAAGGACAGAGTTGCCATCTTCTGCAATATTATCATGACTCTCATAATTTCATATATATATATTAGGCCCCAGCGAACAGTGAAAATCTCATCATTCTTTTTTTTTTTTTAAAGTATGTTTCTAGTCCACATGGTTTCAGAGAAAAGTGTGCCTGCAACACATAAGAACTGCCATCTTCTGTTGGACCAATGGTCCATCTAGCCCAGTCTCCTGTGTCTGACAGTGACTAGTACAGGGTGCCTCAGAAGAAAGGGTGAGAGAAGGTACAGGACATTTATGGAGTGAACCATCCCGTTATTCAATCTCAGTTTCTAGCAATCATAGTTACAGGGACACCCTGAACATGAGGTTGCACCCCTGACTATCTTGGTTAAACACCATTGACAGTCCTATTCCTCAGGAATTTGTCTAATCCTTTTATGAACCTGCATACACTATTAACCTTCACACCATCTCAAGACATGCAAAACAAAGTAGCTTTAGCAAAACCAAAAGTAAAAAGGAATTGATAATTTTAAAGCTAATTTCATGATTTTTTAGGACCTAAGGAAAATTTCTAAACACCTGGAGTTGGTAATTATGAAGAGAACTTTTTAACAACAATAACTGGCTAGAAATAATAATATTCCACCGCAGCAGAACAGTTTAAAGCCTATAGTTGTTCAATGGCCAGGGAATTCCCTTCAATAAAACTAAATATTCAGGTGCCTACCAGGAAGACCTTTTACAGTAAATGGTTTCTATTTAATACTCCAGCACAGTGGTACTTCTGAAACAGGGGGGAAAATTAGATCTTGGACACTGCTCAAAATCCACATTCTCCCAGCAGCTGAGAATCACTGTTGGGGCAATTCATTGCACGCTGTTTTTACAGTTGATGGCTTCAGACTCCAACCCACAGGCATTGGCACAGATATATGTTGAACTATGTGTCTAAATCCTGCCACACTTCTATAGCCGCAGCATCTGGAGCAGCCGCAGCCATAGTAGGTATTATTTTTCCTGCCAAACTGGCTGGGAAGAAGTCTTGGCAGGGCCCTGGCACACGGAAGTCAGTGGTGGCTTTTGTACTCTTTGCTGCTGGCAGCAGCATGTGTCAATAAAGGCTCTTAGAAATGATAGACGAGACGGTGATCAATAATAACTGAAAGCAAAGTAAGAACAAAAAATAATAAAAGAGCTAAGGACAAAAAACTCAGACCCACTGGGCAAAGGCACTCCTGTTTTAGAAGTTAGAGCAAACAGCTGAACACCAGTCTCCATTCAACTAGAGTGTAGTAAAGCACTCAGGAAGGAACAGCTGTGTAGCTAAATAAAAAAGTCACAGAAAGAAAGAACAGCCCTTTAGATCCACACTTGTTGCTGAACTAGGTACAGATCTGGTAGGCAGCAACTGCAACATGGAGTGAAGCGGGAGAAAAGGAAAGAAAGAAGAGAGACTGGAGCTCGATGCACAGATGAAGAGAGTGAAGGAAGCTGACTTCCTGCCAGGATTTTTGTGAATGGGTGGGTGTGTCATATCCACTTCCTCTGAGTTCCAGAGGGAAAAATCACAATATGGGGGCAGGGAAATGGTCAGAGATATGTTACTTGGTCATGTTTCAAAAATGTACAACTACCATCACACAATTTGTTTCATTTCCATGGATTTATGGGTATTTTCTAGCAAGCTTTATTATTATTATTTTGTCTAACCAAAGTACAGTTCTATAGTGTTTTGAACATATTCAGTATTTCAACTGAAGAGTATTTCAGTATTTATGAACAGGAATATACTAACTAAATGCCTATTCATATATATATTTTAAAAAGCAAACCCTTTAAGTGGGAAAACTGTGAATTTATTAGTACAAAAGCCTTTAATGTACCTAAACTCTCATAAATTCTCATACTGATTTCTGGAGAGCTTATTGGTTTCCCCTCACTGTATATTATGCAACAGGTGATACCACAAGAAGTCTGCCAAGCAACATCACTCCAATCACAGGGATTGCAAAGCACGTTTTTAAAAAAGATACTTTTATTTATTAATTAATTCATTCTCAAAATGCATAGCGTTGGGGATGAAATGCATTTGATGAGGAAACGGTTGAGCAAACTACAAAGGAAAAATACATTTTTAACATGCTAAGGTCTTTGTTCTCATGCTTGGATCATCATCTTGTCTTTTATTGTTTTGATCTAGTTTCCAATCAAAATGGCTCTTAATTTTGAAAGATTGCTATAGAAACTGCCAATGGAAACAACCACATCATATCACATGCAAACAGGTTATAACAATTTAAAGGTAGCTGAAAATCAAACAAGTCCAATAAGACTATTTACTGTACACTTTACAGAACTCAGACCAGATTAGTCCAAGGGCCTTTTCAAACAGACCGTGTGTGCAGCATGGTGGGTGGAGATGGGTGTGAGGCCGTTCCCACGGGCACACACCCATCTCCACCCACCTCCACGCATGGAGGCACCTCCATTCTCTCTCTGTGCGTGGGTAATGGATGGAGATGGGCGGAGCACAGGCACGCGTGCACACACCTCCACCCATCCGCTGCGGCATTCCCACCAGCGCCCTCCACCCATCTCTACGCAGTGCAACTGTGTGGAGATGGGTGAAGGCGTCTCGTGTGAAAAGGCCCCAAAACAACATACAACACACTATGATTCTGAAAAACAAAGACCTAAAATTAGGTTTCAAACTCCACATTTAGCTTCCTAAATAACTGGTCTAATTTTCAAATGTGTGGATTACCCAGCCATTACCTTGATTGGCAGCAGATGACCCCCAGCATTTTTATTTAAGTTTCGGACAACCATTTTTCTGAGATCTAGGCCTACACCTTGAAAAGGAAAACAATGATGCTAGGTAAATATTAAGGGTGAAGTGTATCTTCACCTTCATGTAAATTCTGTCTGTGTGGAACACAGGTGCGTGCGTGTTGCAGGGATGATAAAGAGTGCCAGAATACAAGCCTACAGCACAATTCTTTCTTGACTGATATTTGAGTCTGCACACTGGAAACTTGATCTTGGTTTTTCTGGTCCTATGGATCAGAGTAATCGCCCAACTTGTTCACCCACCACTTTGTTGATGAGCCAACCTATTTGATGCCATCCATCTAGCATGCATGGATTGTGGACACCACCCTGGGCCAATTCTCCTCCTGTACCCCTCCCCCACTTACTTAAGTGACAAGGAGGGCATCCTGCCTGCCTGCTAGTTTGGATTTCACTCTATTGAACAAAATACTTTGAAAATGCTTTTAGTATTAAATTAGTAATACATGTTTATAATACCTGTAGACTGTGCTGTAGCAACATCTAGTCACAAAAAGCTAGTCTGTGACTAGTCTGTTAGCCCTTACTCAGCCAAACAGGGGAGCTAATGTACTACACTGGTCTTTCCGTCCCCTGCTGAGTTTGCATCTGGACAAGAGGAGAATAGCCGAGGCTGCTTACTTAATACTCCTTGCTGCAAACATGTAGGCGTGGAGAGGGCAGAAAGGTGTAAGGCAGAGTAAGAGCCCTGGTTCTACCTCCTCTATAATGCTAGCTGAGCTCACAGAACACAATTCTCAAGCCACTTACTCCATAGTAGTCCTAATGAAATCAATGGGAGTAAGTGGTTTGAGGACTGTGCACAGCACTGAGTAATTTGTTCTCAAAAAGGAAGGTGAGGCAGGTAATTTACTCCCTTTAAATCAGAATTCATTTCTTGATCAGCTCTTGGGACTATGCAGCAACACTTCTTACTCAGTAGATTGTAAAGTTACATCCTAGTCCTGTGTATTAATATAAACCACTGCATACTGGGTTTTATTCAGAGTCTACTGAAGTCAATTGAAAGGCTTGCATCAAATCAGATATATATATATATATATATATATATATATATATAAAAATGTAAGAGCCACCAAATGTGGCTTTTTATAATAACCTGAGATCTTGCAGCATAAAAGGAGAATAGTACATTCACACATTACAAAAATTGTTGAATTATAATACCCAATATTATCACGAGTTATTATAATCCATTGTGTAATGTGTGAAAGCAGCCTGAGTGTCTGCTCTGACTTTTCAGAGAGTTGATCTTGTTTAAGATGGTATACCCTAGGACATATTGTGGCTGCTCCTGATATGTATTTACACTCCTGCTAGCACCCTTAACTCCTACTGGGTATAGCACACAATGTCAGGAGGGTCTCAGCATCATGGAGGACCAAACCTTATATTGGAAAGAGGCTTTGCTACTGGACGTTGATCTTGTTTAGGTTTTCTGTTTATTCCCCCCACACCACGTCTTTTTAATGTTTCAGATGTTTCTGGTGTACTTGTCACGGAGGAACATAGGGTCACACACGTGTGAAACTGGCCTACGTGTAGACTACAAGTCTAGTAAATATATAAAGCAAAAGGTGCAACATGTATGTAATGTTACAATTGAGAACTGTAAAGCCCAAATCAGGACTGTGACACTGACGAATCTCTAGGAAATGCAAAGAGATAAAAATAATGTGTATTGGGAACCCTGGCCAAACAGACCTGTGAAGATGCAATTCGACCTTCAGGTTTGCCTGGGTTGCCTACGTGACAGATCTCAGGTTTCTCCAAAGCAGGAACGAGAAATAAAGAGACCATGAAAGGTACTTAAGCGAGGGCCATTAAGCCATCTTCTCTCTCGCTTGGTCAGAGCCATCTTGAGCACTCTCATCTGCATCCTGGATCCTGCCAGCCAGCAAGGCTGGAAACTATGGACTGAGACCAGGACTTTGCTTTCTAGCAACTCTAAGACTGAAGACCCAGTCGCTTACATCAAGGACTGAGAAGAACTTATGGACCTTGGTAGGGTAAGATGCTTATTTAGGAACTCAACCAGTATAGGTTAGGAATGCGTTATATTTACCTTTGATTTCTAGTAACCACTCTGTATCAACAATCTTGCTTATGTAATCAATAAACTGACTTCTTATCTTTATGAAGTGTCTGTGTCTAACATTGGAACACAAGTGAGCAACAAGGGCTTTCAAGCTCTTGCGAACCCAGAGAGAAAGAGTCTGTAAACAGGAAGGATCGGGCCCTTGGGTGACAAAGGGGTTGTCCCTGCGGCAGGCTTGAATCAGACAGAGAGGAAAACTGATTCAAGTGGGCTGTCCGCGAGGGAAACCGAGTAACTCGGTAAAGTCACCCGGTAAAGTCGGGGTGCAGACCTCCAACCCGTGACAGTACTTTTATGTACCATACCCATGGATATAACAATGGGAGTGGGGGATGGTTGAGAGTGGACTTGCCCTCCTCCCTCCCTTGAGGAACGCAAGACAGGGCACTCCTTAATTTGGACCTCCAGTAATGGTAGCATCGAAGCAGAGCAGCAGGTGAGTTCTGTGTTTGGGGAGGCCAAGGTAGCCAGCTGCACTGCATACATGTCCACCAGACCAGAAACAGTTTCTTAGCTCACAGCGAGGAAGCCCTGCTTTTTCCCAGCTGTTGAACCATGTGTGTTGGAGTTTAGCATTCTTAGCAGGCAGGTAACTTGAGGCAGATCATTTAGGGAGGTTAAGCCAGCCCAAGCCAGTAACACCCACTGCCTCTGCATCTGGGGATTGAGAGAGGCCAAACTTAAATGCACCCTGTTCGATTCTGCTCCCCTCTGGCATCTGAATTTCCCAGAAGCTGTTAGTATGTGGAGTCACCACCATTGGTTGAGGAGGATCAGGAGGCATGACTTTGAGGGAAGATGAGGAGTTGTCCTCTCCCCACTGTGGACTGTTCTTATTCCACTGACAGTACATACTGCTATATATTTGCCAAGACAAGTGAAGATAAGTGTGCTTTGGAGAGAGTCACAATTAAACATAGGGTACTTTCAGACGTGACGGGCCTGGAGGCCCGCCACACTGAACCCAGACAGGGAACTCTCTCAGATCCCGGCCATCCTTCAGACGTGTCAGCTCCATCACTGTGGGGACTCCGAGAGGGGGCGGGGCTGCACGGCCACACATCCCCGGCCACCTGCCCTCAGGGAGATCAGCGGGGCAACGATCCAGGATGGGCCAAAGGTAACACACGTTAATTTTGACTCATCCCGGATCATGGCCAATCTAACCACGGTTCTTGACCTCCGGCCGGCCGGAGGTCCAGAACCGTGGTCAAGCTTGATCCCGACCGGGGGTTCACCGTGGTGAACATCTGGCCGGGATCAAACAGATGTTCCCGGAAACGCCACCACCACAGGAAATCCACTTTTCGTAATGTCTGAAATTACCCATATTTTGTCTCTTTCTTTTGCTTTAACATATATTTTGGAAGTACTGTGGAAGTAAATAGGATATGGAGATGGTCTGCCCATCAGATCAATTTAGTATAGCTAAATCTATCTGAAATCACCACTTGAGAGACTATCAAAAATTACTTGCTTGAAAAGGGGTTATTTTCCAATAAATATGGAGCACATTTGTACATCTATGCACTTGGAAATGTTTGGGGTGCATTTTCTTATGACATGCACTTGCTTAATGAGGCTAATGCTTTATAACTAACGAGTGTGTTTTGTTGACCTGGTACTTATTTTTAGGGATACAAAACAAGTCTAATAAGAGTACCAAAAAAAGCTCTCCTATAAACAAGTAAATTCAGTTTTTTTTAAAAAGTCTCTGTTTCTCCAGTGGCCCCTAGTGCTCTCTGCTGAAAATACATACCTTAATCAACACATTTCACATGTTCTTCAGAGAAGAAAAGAGGCCACATTTGGAGGGGAAAAAAAGGGGGGGGGAATAGACCATTGAATATATATATAAAAATATAGTTGATAGAGAAAAGTATTTAGGATATGGTTTTATCAAAGCACTTAAGCATGTGTTTAATGTTAAGTGTGTGTTTAAGTGCTCTGCTGAACCTGGGTCTTACCTCTGTTTAAGGGTAAAATCCTGACCCCATTGATATTGATAACACTGACTTCAATGGCATAAGGATTTCATCCTAAATCATTAACTTTAACAAGATAGCATTCTTTCTTTTTCCCTTTCTAAGCACAATCCTTGGTCTACTAGCAAAAGCTTGGGCATAGTAAAGGTAGGAAGTTAGTATCGCACTAAATCTTGGAGATGTGTGTTCACCTTATTCTGAATTTAAATAAGTAAACACACACAGAATTCAGCAATGATTGGAGAATCATTAATCCACATTATTTGGGCTAATTGTTCGAAAAAAATTCTCTTTGAAATTAAACCCCTTCTATTCCAATACCTGAACCTACCAGTTTATTTTATTTATGATCTCAACTTCAGTAAAACAAAAGGGTCTTTTTAACATGATGAAAAGTTCTACAGTGGGTGTTAACACATGGGTCAGGAGTCCACTGGGCCCTGGGTTCCCCCTACCCCCGGGCCAGCCCTGTGCAGTCACAACCTGTTCAGACAGCATGAGAAGCACAACAAACAGGTAGTCCCCTGCCCACGATTCATGTGCTTGCAACAACCATCAAAGAGGGTGCTTGTACACTCAGGGACAGTGTGATCACTTCATCCCCTCTCTGTCTCCCACCCCCATCTGGCTATCAGCTGAGAGGGGTGCACTAGCTCTGGTTCCAATAGAAAGGGGGGTCACAGTCAGGGAAGGCTTCTTCCCTGGCTGTGATGCCCCCTTCCATGGTCACTGATCTCCTTTCCTGGCAGAAAAGGAAAGGAGCAGGCATCAAAAGCAGTGTGCAGCCCCTGCAATCCCATCTCCGCAGACCTGGCTGGATCCCGAGGAATGGTTCTCCTCCTCTTCTCCCTAGGAGCAGGGCTGGGGAGAGAACCTGAGGCAGATGCAGCGCAGGCTGCTTCCCAGCCTCCCTGATGCAAGCTACAGGCTGGGGACTGCCCAGTCAAAGTGCGGCACAAACCCCCCGTGTCCCCACTCCTGGCCGCCTGACAGCTGAGAGGGACGTAATTTGCACTAGCTCTGATGGAACAGGAGTCTGATGGAACAGGGAAGGCTTCTTTCTGGGCCATGACCCTCTTTTCCATCAAAGCCAGTGCTAGCCTGTCCCTCTCAGCTGATAGCCAGTAAGGGGAGGAGAGTGCAGATTGTGCCACTGACAGCCTCTGGGGACCTCTTCGTTCCCCTCTCCCAGCCGGCTGTTAGCCAAGAGGAGCATGCTAGCCATGCTTCTTTGGTGCTGATGGACCCAGGGCTGTAAGAGAACCTAACTAACGAGACCTGACTCTGTGGGCACCCATTGTCCCGGGTTTACCTGGTGTGCCTGCCAAGTATGCTCCACATTTCCTGGCTTGATGCAGTGAGGAACGGCCCTGAGGCCCTGGTAGCACCAAGTAGATGAGCAGGTGAATCCGAGGTTAATGTGGGCAAATATAGGGCAACTACTCAGCTGTTAACCCCCAGTTACAAACTCTGTATGTCAAGTTTCATCCAAGAACACCAAAATGTGCCTCACTGCTGAAAACAAATGGCCAAAAGAGAATCATTAGCCAATTTAACCACACAGTCATAATTTTATGGTAAACGCATTTGATTTTGCACCAGGTCAGTTACAAGATTTAACAGATGTAAAACCTTGATATTCAATTGTCAATGTAGGCTTCAATCCAGGGTTTTCATCTCAGCCTTATATGGGTAGCAAGTGATATGCAAAGGATTTTATGACAGAATCATCCACTAGACAAGCAGTTTTACATGTTACAGCCATTGGGAGCATCAAGCATCTAATGTAACTGTTCTGAGAAGAAAGCTTCCTTACTGACAACGAGTCACTCACATGCTAATTGAAGTCCCACACTTGGTTACTGTAAATGACAAACATCTCAGTATCTTACATGGGTGAGCTTCCCTTTGATATGCAAGCTTATAGCTCTTTTAACTTAAAGTGAAATAGGTAACAGGAGCATTTGATGGAGAAAATAATAATAATAATTAATAATGGAACTCATTATTGAAAACAGTTGTGATTTGTTTGAGGTCTGCTTCTCCTGGTGAATGGAACAAATGATATTGCTGGATAAATCTGCCAAGTATCATTACAGTACTTCTGTGAGAGTGTATGATCTCAGAGGCTATACATGTTAATTTACAGTAGAGTTTAATTTAAAGTGATGAATGTGTATCTAGTGTGAATTTAAATGCATTTATTTTATTTATTTATTTATTTAAAACAAGTTGGGGCCTTCCCGTTCAAAATGCCACCACAGCTTCTCCAGCGCAAAACATACAGCACCCCAAGCAATTGTTACTGTCTCTACTGGCAGTACAACACAGTAGTTAATTAAATGTCCACTACAACTGTAACATTCATTTCCTAGCTCTGGGTAGGACCATCAGAATATAAGGAGTCTGAACAGTCTCTCATATCTGCTTGATGGGTAAAAGCCAACTGAAGATCCTGTCAAACATGAAACAGAGTAAAAGATAAGATGAATTTCCCAGTAAATTCAGTGATTTTTTTTTTCTTTAGCTCAAGATGCCAGCTGATGTTTCTCCCTCTCACATTCAGTTAACTTAACAAGGTGGCTCCAAAACGCTTCTTCTAAAAACCATTTATTATTTTTATTTTACTTGAAGGATGAGCTCATTTGCTTCTCATCCAAGAAATAAATATAACCACGTATATAAAAATAAGTCTGCTCATCTTTCTATTTGGAGATTAGTATATTTTCTTTTCCTATTTCTCTGACACACACCAACCACAAATGAACTGAGAACAACTAAAAGCCCAGTTTTGTTACCATTCCTCTAGTAATTTCAATGGGAGTAAGACAGACAAGGTTTTGCGGTTGCAGGTTACTGAGTGATAGACTTCAGTGGTGATTTTGTATCTACTCTAAACAACCATGGAAAATTCTACCTGCTGTTTCACCATTATAGCAAGTTCTATTTGTTGTTGGTCATATTAATGGCAAAGGGCACAATCCAGCTCCTATTAAAGTCAATGGCTCAACTCCCATTGACGTCATTGAAGGTTTTGCACACGATCCAGCTCCAATTGGAGTTAGGCCAATTTACACCAGTTCAAGATTCACCATTAGACTATGGATATAAGCCAGGGTATAAGATAAGGATATAAGAGCCAGTGTTGTGTATTGATTAAGAGTGTAGTACTTGGACCAGGAGGTAGGGGGAGCCCCCTGGTTCAAGTCTTATCTTAGCCATGAACTCACTGGGTGACTTTGGGCCAGTCACAGATCTCTCAGTCTAGCCTACCTCACAGGGTATTGTGAGGATTAAGAGTCGAGACCTCTTAAGGAGACCATGGTGCAACCCTTGCTCAAAAAACCATCACTTGACATTGACACCCTTGCCAGTTATTGACCTGTCTCTAACCTTCCCTTTTTAGGGAAGGTTACTGAATGGGTGGTGAGCCAACAGCTTCAGGATCATCTTGATCAGGTCGGTTTTCTGGACTCCTCCCAGTCTGACATTCGTCCAGGGTATAGCACGAATACTGTGCTTGTGGCCATAGTCAATGACCTACACCGTGTTTTAGATCAGGAAAAGTTAACCCTTTTGGTCCTGTTGGACCTATCGGCTGCTTTTGATACCGTTGACCATGAGATGTTGGTGATTCATCTGCAGAACTGCGCCAGGGTGGGTGGGATTGTTCTTGAATAGTTCTGTTCATTTCTAGCTGAAAGAACTCACCATGTGGTCCTGGGGGACTGTACTTCATCTCCTCGGGATCTCACGTGTGGGGTCCCGCAGGGTTCTATTCTGTCCCCTCTCCTGTTCAATGTGTATATGCAGCCTTTGGGTGAGGTCAAGAGAGGATATGGATTACGATATCATCAATATGCTGATGACACCCAGCTCTACCTCTTGTTTTCAGCAGACTCGGGTCCGGCAGTCTCATTGCTTACTCAGTGTCTGACAGCTGTGGGACACTGGATGAGGGTAAGCCATCTGGAGTTGAATCCCAACAAGAAGGAGGTGATGCTGGTGGGGAGGGTCAAGGGAGTGGAGGCCCCTATCATTGATGGGGTGCGCCCTGCCTTGGTCCCTCAGTTCACAGTCTGGATGTGCTCCTCGACTCGCAGATCCGCATGAATGTCCAGGTAGCAGTTGTGGCGAGGAGCACATTTTGTAAATTACATCTGGTACGATGGTTACAGCCATATATTTCACACTGTGATCTTGCCACTATCATCCATGCCTTCATCACCTCGAGGCTTAATTACTGTAACACGCTCTATGTGGAGCTACCCCTGGTGACGGTTGGAGGCTTCAGCTAGTGCAGAAGGTGGCGGCCCACCTCCTTATGGAGATGGGCCACTGGGAACACACAACTCCAGTGCTCCATTCACTGCACTGGCTGCACAGCCTTCCAGGCCCGATTCAAGATGTTGGTGCTTATCTATAAAGCCCTACACGGTCTGGGCCCCGCCTACCAACGAGACTGCCTCACCCCCCACCCCCAGATTCTGGAGCAGCCTTTGCAGTCGGCCGGGGGCATCCTTTTGGAGGTCCCTCTTGTCCGGCGGGGGCCACATTGGAGAGGGTGTTCTCAGTCGCTGCTCCTCATTTGTGGAACTCCCTCCTGGTGCAAGCCCACTGGGCCCCAGAGCTTCCCTTCTTCAGGAGTCAATATAAAACCTGGTTGTACCATCGGGCTTTTGGTGGGGGAGATGGGTAGTGGGGGGGTTATGACCCACGTAAAGTTGTGTTTTAATTGCTTTTAATATTTATATTTATTTTTTATACTTTGTATTGTACGCCACCCCAGACTGCCTAGGTAGGAGGGGATGGGATATTAAATTTTTAATTAAATAAATTCATTAGTTAATGTTACAATTAAGAAGTTAAAGAATTGTAAGCCACCCTGAGCCTAAGGGATAGGGTGGGATAAAAATATAATTAAATAAAGTAAGAGGAACAAAAGGTTATTTATCACATCTTAAATATTAAAATATTATTTTGTTAAATCACCAGCTATTTGTTTATATACACTGCTGAAAGTTCTGAAACATTTTCTGGTAGAGATCAAGCTAAATACCTGTAATTTTATTTCATTTCAGCAAGGTACTGATTTGTCTTTACTCCCATTAAAGTATAAACTACTCAGTAGTTCACACTAGCAATGGTGCTCTTCACCTTTCAAGCTCTTGGGGCGCTTTTAGACGATCCCGCTAACAAGCGGGATCGTTCAGAGGCGGGATCGGGCACCCGCCTTTCTCTCTACGCCGGGTCTGATGCTCTTCTGAGCATCAGACCCGGCGTAGAGACTCAGTGCGCATGCGCACTCATCAAAAAAACCCGAAGTGTGCCGTGAAGCCGGCACAGCGGCAATCCACGTTGGACGGGGCAGGATCGCCTGCCCGGTCCGACGCGGGGAAGAGTCGGCTTAAATCTGCTTTTCCAATTTAAACGAGCGCAAAGAAACGCGGCTGATCAAAGGATCAGCCGCGTTTCTTGTCTCGTTTAAAAGCAGCCTTAGTGGAATTCTCAGATCCTAGTGAGCTCCTCCATCCCCGTGCATATCATAACTGAATAAATTACCACTATAACCAACACTGCAATGTAGGTGCTATTTTACTTTATTGATGTTCACTGGTTCCATTAGCCTCAGAAAGCCTACAAGGTTTTTTTGTTTTTGTTTGTTTGTTTTTAAAGCCCTCAAATTCAACACTTCTATTGGTAGGGAGAGCACGTTCAAGTGTCTCTGGGGTCCCCTGATTACAGAATGGGGTGTGGGAAACCCAGTGGACCCAATTCCGTTTTCTCTTATGCCAGTATAATTTTGTTGACTTTAGTTTAGCTAGATTTGTTTTATATACACTGCTGAAAGATCTGAAAAGTTTTCCGGTAGAAACCAAGCAAAAGACCTGTCATTTTATTTCATTTCAGCAAAAGTAGACTGTGATTTTCCAAATCATTTTGAACAAAATATAGTAATATCCTTGTGTGGTTAGGTTAGTTTAGGACAGATAACTCTCTAATTAGCTGAAGAATTACATCGTCAGTTCTAGGCTAATATATGTTTGTATGTACATCTAGGTTAATGTAGGTTTGTATGTATATGCATGTTTTCTTAAATGAAAGGTGAGGGGCAATGCTATAGCTTTATAAATCGTGTGCCATATACATAAACAGTTGGGCTTTAGAATGAGTATTTAGAGTGGCATACAAGCTTCCAAGTATAAAATAATCCAACTAAAATATGAACCACAGTAATACAGCCATTCATCAAAATATGGCATGCTTTTTGTCTGACATGAGTGTCTTGTTCAATCAATGGAAAGCTACTAAAAATCTCTTAAATATCCTATTCTAAACAATATTTAGTGGCTACAGCAAGAGTCTGATTTTGATTTATTGAATAATTTCACCACAGAACACCTTAAGTCACAACAACATTAAGTGCAATAACTTCTCATTCCTTTGTTGCACACATTATGAAATTTACCAAAATAAATATTGACAGCACAAAGTTAGGCTGGATCTATTCCAGCTGGACTAACTTAACTATATATATTATATTAGTGTGGGTTTGACATCACATTTCACTGATTCTCCAAACCAAACACAAAACAAAACAAAACAACCGCCCCCCCCCACCCCCCGCCCAAATCCCGTCTTCAAAATAGGTTACCAATTCAATTTGAAATCTAAATTTTTGAATGCTAATTATGGAGCAAAGGGAAAACGTTGAAGACATCTTAACTTCAACAGTCCTGCTTCTCTGATTAAAAAATATCAGCTTTACATCTGCAAGAAATTTATAAAGTGGACTCTTTACAAATTGTTATAGAGCAATTTGTGCACAGTTAGTTCTTTGTTTAATCGAGAAATCTGCCCAAACCCTGATTGTGTGCTTATTTCCCTAAGGCTGGGAGTGAAGGTTATTTCATTATGCCTTTTGGGAGTAGCAATCTATCTAATACGTTTCTGAATTATTCCAGACTGAGCTGAAGCTGAACATGAGAACAAAGCCCTGCTTACACAGCAGAAACACTAGTCTAACTCCCAGCTGGGAAGATTTAGGCAGAGATTTATAAGTACAAACATCGAAGAAATTTGCAAGTAATTGCATGTATTTGCTCTCTGTTGTAAGATGCAGTAAACTAGTATTTAGTAAAACACATCAGCAAGGTACTACTTATTATTTATCCTTCTCCCAGACTCTTCATGCAGGGTTGTAAAGAAGGTTTGTTTTCATATGTACTTTATTCTTTAAGAGCAGAAGAACAAGAGGAAAGGAAAGAAAAATTTTGATTGCTGCTCAGTGCTTAGTGCTTGCTGCTACTGTAACGCACACAAATTCCTCTGCTAGACTAAATACATTTCAGTAAGGTGCAACAGATACATTTATATGATTTATAAGAACCTGGCCTGGGTCGACAAGAGTAAAAATCCCTCAGCACTTACAGGTTTTCACCGGTCAGAAGCCATAAGATATTCAAAGTTACCACTAATTCTGGTGTATTATGGTCCATTTTTGTGTTTTGCTATGTACATACAATATACATACATGCTAGAGGTGTGCCTATTGTACTAAATTCTAGCTCACTGTTTCAGTTTAGAGTTTAAGATTAAAAGAGACAGTACTTATTTTTTTAATATTTTTATCCTACCCATCCCATAAAAAGCAGACTCAGGGTGGGTTATAAAAATATAAAAACAATATAAAAGCAAATGTATACATTAAAGAGAGAGGTGCAGAAGGTGGGGAGGGGTTATTATCAAATAAGAACCACCAATAATTTTCAAACTCATGAGTAAAAAACAGAGCTGATATTCAAGTGTTGAGCATCCATCACTTCCAGAAGTAAAATTCAATGGTGGTCAACACTTTTGGAAAATCATTTTGTTCATTTGGGAACTCTGATTGAGTTCCTATCTCTCTCTCTCCACTCTTGTATCCTGCCACATTCCTGCTCAGGACCTTCACTCCTCCTCTGCCCCCACCCTTACCTGCTTGCAACCCCCCTGCTCCTCTAAACGTCTTTGCCCCTTCTCTCTTGCTGCCCCCAGACCTGGAACTCCCTCCCAACTTTCAAATCACTCCTGAAAACCTACCTCTTCCATCAGGATTTCCCTGACTCATCATGAGTGAAATTGTATCCTTCTCGCTCCCTCCCTCCGAATCTCTTCCCTGTAACTAAGTTAAGCACATGCACATGCATCTTCTCACACTAATGAATGTATCCTTGGGTATTTTTAGACATGACGGGCCTCTGGGCCTGCCTTGCTGAATTCCAGACTGGGATTGATCCCCGACCTCGGTCCGTGAGGAGGCCATCCGTCCTTTAGACGTGCCAGCCACATCACTACTGGGAATCAGGGAGGGGGCCGAGCTAGAGCAGGGCTGAGTGGTGCGCCATGTGACCGCATGGCCCCTCCCTCCACGCTCCCACAACCGCCCACCCTCAGGGAGACAGGTGGGTGCAGTGGTCAATGAGGCTGCTGTGCCTGACAGCTAACGGTGACCAGGACCATGATCAGGAATGGGCCAAGGTAACAGATGTTACTTTTGGCCCTTACCTGACCGTGGTCAGTCTAACCACAATTCCAATTCTGTGGCCGGCCGCAGGGCCGGAACCATGGTTAGACCTGATCCCTGCCAAGTGCTCACTGTGGTGAACATCTGGCAGGGATCAATCAGACGTTACGGGGATCACAGCCACCCCACAGTATTCACTGCCGTTCAGTGGGGTTCACTGTGATCCTGTAATGTCTGAAAATACCCCAAGTTTCTCCTGATGTTCAACCACTCCCTCATCTCCCTCTTCCTTGTTTCTTGGATTGTAAGCCCTTTGGGGTAGGGACCTGTCTGTAACTACTGACTATACAATGCCAGGTACATTGCTGGTGCTATATAAATAATAATAATAATAATAATACTTTTGAGAATCTTGCTTTATATTTTTAGCATTACAGTCAATGCTTACTGTATTTGAACCTAATGCCTTTTAACCAACCTACCCACCATGCCTGTTCCCTAGTTGCTTCATCTTTAAAAATTTAATTAGTAATGATGAAGGGTGGGACTCCAGGAGAATTATCAGTTATCAGTTTTATCAGTATCGGATTAATCCGAGATCAGATTTATCGGTATTGGCATATCTTTTCTTAACATTGCCAATCAGCTCTTTAACACTGCGGCCATTGTTAAATGGCATTGATGTTAAAAATCTGAGAGAAACTGGCAATGTTAAAAATCCGATATACCGATACCGACAATTATCGGTATTATTGAATTAATCCGGTAGACAATTATCTGTAATATCGGATTAATCTGATACCGATAGTCTCACCTCTAGTAATGATGCTTTGCACTTCGATTCTTTGTGCTAACAGGGGTAAGCATTAATAGCACAATGTTATAGTTGGCTAAAGCATACAGACTTGAAGCAATTTTCATTACAATCACTGTGGTCTAATAAGTAAGCCAGCAGTTAACATATCAGATCAGCATTTAAGGACTGGTATTACACATAAAGTAGTGCCATACAGGGTCAGACCAACTGTTCATCAAGCCCAGCATCCTGTATCTGACAGTGGCCAATCTCAGTCTCGTAGGAGAAATACCCAACAGGTCACAATGGGCAATCCATTCCCTGTTGTTCCAGCCCCCTATAGTAAGAACTTATGTCCCCCAAACCTACTTGGCTAATAGCAATTAATGGACCTATCTTCCAAATTTATCTAATCCCTTTTTAAAACTAGCTACACTACTAGCCTTGACCAATTCCTCTGGCAGTTAAAATTCACAAGTTAATTGTGCGCTGAGTGAAAAAATACTTTCTCTTATTTGTTTTAAATCTAATGCCAGTTATTTTCATGGGGCGTCCTCTTGTTCTAGTACTGTTAGAGAGGGTAAAGAACTACTCCCTAATTACACATTCCACACCACTCATGATTATATAAACTTCTATCATATTTCCTCTCAGTCATCTCTTCAAGCTGAAGAGCCCTAACCAATCAAGCCTTCATCCTATCTTCATTCGGGAGCTGTTCTATACCCGTGATCATTTTTGTTGTCATTCTCTGTACCTTTTCTAGTTCTTCTATGTCTTTTTTGAGATGGGGTGACCAGAACTGCACACAATACCCTCTAATTACTGTCCTGTCTCACTCCTCCCTTTTGCTTCCATACTTCTTGAACGCGTTGTCTACTGCCGTTGCTTTGACCTCCTCTCCGCCAACTCCTCTGTTGACCCCCTCCAGTCTGGCTTCCGCCCCCTTCACTCCACTGAAACTGCTCTTGCTAAGATCACCAACGATCTTCTTGTGGCTAAATCCAAACGCCTTTACTCTATTCTTGTCCTTCTTGATCTCTCTGCTACCTTCAACACTGTTAACCACTCGCTCCTGCTTGAATCGCTTCAATTCCTGTGATTCCGGGACTCTGTCCTCGACTGGTTCTCCTCCTACCTTTCTGACCGCTCCTTCAATGTATCTCTTCCTAACTCCTCCCCCTCCCTACCCCTCTCGGTCTGGGTTCCCCAAGGTTCTGTCCTTGGCCCTCTCCTCTTCTCTATCTACACCCAATCCCCTAGGCAAACTCATTGCCTCCCACCGTTTCCAATACCACCTATACACTGACAACACTCAACTCTCTCTCTCCACTCCTTCCCTTTCCCTCTCTGTTCAAGCTCGTCTCACCAACTGTCCCTCTGATATCTCCAGCTGGATGTCTCAACGCCAACTCAAACTGAACATGGCGAAAACGGAACTCCTTATCTTCCCTCCCAATCCTTCCTCTCCCTCTTCCCTGTCAATTGCCATTGACGGGGTCTCCATCCTCCCTGTCCCCCAAGCCCGTAGCTTGGGCTTCATCTTCGATTCGCACCTTACCTTCAAACCCTACATTGACTCCGTGGCCAAATCCTGCCGCTTCTCCCTCCACAACATTGCTAAGATCTGCCCTTTTCTGTCTGTCTCCTCTGCCAAAACTCTCATCCATGCCCTCCTCCTCACTGGCCTTCCCCGCTCTCACTTTTCTTCCCTCATCTCTGTTCAAAACTCTGCTGCCAGGATCATCCACCTAGCCCGTTGCTTTGACCATATCCAGCCTCTCCTCTCTCCACTGGCTCCCACTTCCTGAGCGTATTCTGCACAAGCTCCTCGTCTTCAACTCCAAGCCTTTCACAACCTCGCTCCCCCCTACCTCTCTGTCCTGATCTCCCTCCGAACCCCTGTTCGAGCACTCCGCTCCTTTTCTATCCCTCTCTCACCCTCCCACGCCTCCCCTGCTCCACCAACCGCCTTCGTCCCTTCTCCCTCGCTGCTCCGCATCCCTAGAACTCCCTCCCTGCCCACATCCACCTTACCCCCTCCCTTCGTACCTTCAAGCTCCTCCTCAAAACCCACTTCTTCCGCTCTTCTCCTTCCTAACTCCTGCTAATCATCCCCACCCAGAATTATCCCCCACCTGTTATCTGCAAACTCCCAATGTACTGTAACCAAGCCAAGAATGTGTACCTGAGTTCTCGCATCTTCAGGAATGTTGCATCGCTTGTCTCTCCCTCTGTTTCCCCTCCCCTGTCTCCCCTCCCCCTGTCTTTAGATTGTAAGCTCTCGGGCAGGGACCGTGTCTATCTTATTCTCTGTAAAGCGCCAGGTACATCGCTGGCGCTATATAAAAGCTAATAAATAAATAATAAATAAAATAATAATAATAATATACCATCAGTGCTGCTGCACACTGAGCCAGTGTCTTCAAGGAACTATCCACAAGTACTCCAAAATCCTTCTTCAGAGTGATCAAACCCGATCAGAACCTAGCATCATGTATGTAAAGTGAGGATTATTTTTTCCTATGTACATCACCTTGCATTTATCAACACTAAATATAATTTGCCATTTTATTGCCCATTCACCTAGTCGGGCAAGATCCCTCTTTAGTTCCTGACAGTCTACTATCTTGAATAATTTGGTGTCATCTGCAAATTGAGCCACCTCACTCTTTACCCCTTTTTCCAGATCATTAATTAATATATTAAACAATACTGGTCCCAGTATTGACCCTGAGGCACCCCCCTGTTTATTTCTCTCCAACGTGAGAAACGACCATTTATTCCTATCCTTTGTATTCTATCTTTTAACCAGCTACCAATCCATGACAGGACTCTTCTTCTTATTCCATGACCATTTCATTTTCTCAGGAGTCTCTGGTGAGGGACCTTGTCAAAAGCTTTTTGAAAATCCAAATATACTGTATCAGCTGGATCACCCCAAGCCACGTGCTTGCTAACAATCTCACTGGTCTGTAGTTTCCAGGGTCACCTCTGGAAAACCCTTCTTAAAAACTGAGGGTACATTTTCTAGCCTCCAGTCCTCTGGCACAAAGGAAGATTTTAGTGATAAGTTACATATTAGTTCAGCAATTTCAAATTTGAGTTCTTTCTGTATCCTTGGATGAATACCATCAGGCCTGGGTGACCTGCTACCGTCTTATTTATTGATATGAAATAAAACATCTTCTGGCATGACACTAATTTCACATAGTTCCTCAGGTTCTTCACCAACAAAACCAGTGATGCTGTGGATATTTTCCCAACATCCTCTGCAGTAAAAACCGATGCAAAGAACTGATTTGGTATCTCAGCAATGGTCTTGTCATCTCTGAGCACCCCTTTTGTTTCCTAAGCATCCAGCAGTACACCAACAGCCACTCTAGCAGATTTTCTGCCTCTGATGTACTGGGGGAAAGATTGCTATTGGATTTAGTATCCTTAGCAAGTTGTTCCTAAAATTCCCTCTTGGCCTGTCTTATCATGGTTTTACACTTTCTCTGCCAGTGTCTGTCTGTGCTCATTCCTATTTACCTCATTTGGAGTCCTTTTCCATTTTTGGAAGGACAATTTTTTGGCACTGATAGCCTCCTTAATTCAACATTTAGCCATACAGGTATTTATTTGGGTCTTTTCCTGCTTTTTTTTACTTGTGGTATACGTTTAATCTTGGCATCTAAAATAGTAGTTTTCAATAGTCTCCATGCATCTTGCAGGCCTAAGACCCTGATGACTTTCCCTTTTAGTTTCCTCTTAACTAACATCTTAATATTTGCATAGTTCCCCTTCATCCAGTTGAACACCCTTCAGGCAGTCTTATTCGGTAATCTCTCACCTATTAGCATGTTGAATTTAATTACATTGTGTTCACTATTAGCAAGTGGCTCTGCCACTGTGACCCCTTCACACTAGGCCCTCTGCTCAAACTAGGACAATAATTAACTTTTGTGGGTTCCAAGACAAGCTGTTCCAGGAAGCAGTCATTTATGGTGTCTAGGATCTTGGTTACTGCAACACATCCTGAGGAGACATTTTCCCAGTCAATATGGGGTTAGTTAAAATCACCCATTATATTTGCACTACCTAACTTTTGTAGGCTCCTTAATCTCCCTTAGCATATCAAAGTCACTGTCCGCAACCTGGTCAGGGGGTTGATAGTATACACTACTATCTGGTTCCCTTTTAAACATGGAATTTCTACCCATAGTGATTCCAGTGGAGAGTCTGTGTCATTTATTATTTTTATCATGTTTGACACAATGCTGTCTTTAATATTCTTAATATTTAATCTAAATTTGCTTTTCTAGATCTTAAACTTGTTGCCTCTTATTCTTCTCTCAGTGGCAATGGAGAATTTTTTTTCTCCATCTTCTTTAATGGCAGATTTTAAAATATTTGAAAACTATAATCATATACTTCCCAGCACAGTCTTCTTTGCTTAGGCCAAACATACCCATAACCTTCAAACTTTTTTCTAATGATTTATATTCCAAATATTTTATCATCTTCGTTGCTCTCTCCTGAATCCTTCCCACTTTGTCTGCCCCTTTCCTAAAACATAGCGACCAAAATAGGACTTCAAGTGCAACCTAACCGCTTCTCATCTCTTTTCCTAATGCACCTAGTCCTCAAGGTAGATTTTTTTTAAAAGGGTAAAAAGCATAACGTATGCTATTAGACAAACAGACCTGGACTTAGGGGCAGGTCCCCAAGGCCTTGGGCAGCATTTTCTGGGGAGCGGCAATCCTGGCACCAGCTCTGCCCCGCTCCGTTTTTGTTTTTCTCCCTGCACAGCCGCAGCTGCTACCCACAGCCAAAGCCTGCTACCTGGGTCCCCATCTCTCACCTGCCGTCTGCCTGCTAGTCGTGCTGCAGCAGCAGTAGCAGCGGGACACTGGGACACACTAGTCGGACTGGGAGATAAAGCTGTTTGTTTACAAACAACTCCTCAAGTGGGTGATCAGAAGGTTGTTGCCTTGTAACGAAGGTTCTTCGAGATGGTGCCAACATTCTCACAACTGGGTTGTGCATGCTCACCCTATTCAAATAGACCATGTGATGGTCTCAAGCTCCTCTACTATAAAAAGCACTCTCCCGCCTCAGAATGACAGTTCCTTCCAACTCTTTATAACAATAGAATAATAATAAATTTATTGCGGCACGAGCTTTCATCATGGCCGAAAAGAGCACAAACAAAATAAAATAAAATATATATAAAACAAGAAAAAAGAAGAGCAACTAATACAAAAAACTACTGAAAGATTACAGCCACTCTTACAACAAATCTCCAATATCAGGTTTAACACTTAAAATACTGACCCACAGCATCCATCAGTATAAAAAAAAAATAATAGAAAATTGTAATATATCATAATAGCGACAAAAGACACCACTAGGGTTAAGGAGAGTTGAGCCAGATTCATCTCGAGGAGGATTACCCACATCCTTATGCCACAGCTTCCTCTCGTGATCTAGCAGCCAGCAGGGCAAATAATGCTACTAGCCTCAGCTCCTTCCCTTTAGTTGTTAACTGTAACAGTCTGATTTTCTGTCCTTCTGAGAGAAATTCTTTCTAAGAATATAAGAAAAAAATTCCATGCAGGGCTGGGAGGGTGTAGGTGTTGCGAGGATGTTTGGAGCCATCTCAAAGAATCTTGTTTACAAGGCAGCAAGCTTCCGTTCTTCTTCGAGTGGCTCTTCACATGTCCTTTTTACATGGCTCCGCCAGGTGGGGGATCCATGGGTGCGCTGGTGCTTGGGCAGGGTGTGCACACGGCCACACGTGCATCCCCACTCACTCGTCCGCACCCACAGAACAACCTCCAATTTCCCCGGTTGCTCCATGCGTGGGGACAAGCAGGGGGGTGGGGGTGAGTGGGGATGTGTGTTAGACAGGCGCGTGCATGCACCCCCAGTTACCGCAGGCACGCGTGCCGTATCATTCACACAGAGCTCCCCCATCCATGAACATGCAGTGTGGGGGTGGGACTTGGCTTGGGGGCAGCAGCCTGAGAAGGGCCTAGGGGTGCAAAATTCCTAAGTCCGGCCCTGTAGACAAATACTGTATTTTCACATAACCATAGATTGACCCACAGGGCACTTGGGGGGAGGGGGGTTAAGTTAGGGTTGCATATGCAACCTTAATTCTTGCTTATCCTGATCTTTTAAATGTTTACAGGAAAGCACCTAGTGTGTATTGGTCTATAGTGAAGTAAATGGAGCTCTGGGTGGGTGTAGGAATGGTTGTGGAAATGCTGTTTAAATCTGTTATTTAATACCACACTATATGATGTTTTTTCATTGTAAATGCAATGGTGTAGGGTTGTGAGATATTTTATGTTTTTGGTTTTTTGACTCTTTTATATTTGTATTTTATATTTTATATTGGGTGTCTTCAGACATAACAAAGATTGGATGTCAAAACCCCTAAGTACGTGTTCGGCCATTGTGTGTAGCACCATAACAATTCCAGTACCAATTTGGCCACCCGTTGAACATGCGATGTGTACACCATTGCATCACAAGGACAATTTGCGTGTTCCAGCTGAACACGTGGCCAGAATTGTGTCTAATGATATCATGTGGTGTGTAAGCAGGTACAACACGGAGAACGAGGCAGCAGTTCTTGAGTGCTGAGAATGGGTGATGAGCAAAACACCGATTTGTCCTATGATGGGCTGTGTGTCTAATGGGCTGTGTACCATATAGTGAACACAGGGCCAAACCGGTGTGCATATCAAGGTCAAAACACACATTCAGACACCTGTTTATGTTATGTCTAAAGACACCACATTGTAAGCCGCTCTGAGCCACCTTTGGCAGGAAGGGCGGGGTAAAAATATTATTAATAATAAAATAAATGAATGAATAAATAATAATAATAAATGGCAGCTTTACATGCACATGCAGTAGATTAGCTGGGGAAGAGGGAAATATGAGTGAAATCCTGGCTGTCCTGAAGTTAATGGGAATTCTGACAATGACTTTAGTAGAGCAAGGATTTCATCCAGTGAGAATAACCGAGTGTGGGGAATTTCCAAACATTACTTATATAATGACAACATTTCTTAGAAGTGCAGATCTTCCAAAACAAGTTTATAGCCCCTCATACCATGACATATTTTATTATATTTATTTTATTTGGCATTTGCCCTTGCTGTGGCTTCTCCCCCTTTGAAAGTAGTTATTAGGGAAACAATTATGTAATTTCATTTGTAGGGGGTGGTGGTGTTAAATTACATTCAAAATCACATTAAAAGTAAATACATGTATTGCTTTTCAACTGTTATAGTGGTTTAGGAAACAGAAAACTGTATGAAGGTTATAAACGTGGATATGATATGCTTATCCAAATATATTTAAGAATTATGTTGTACATACATTCCATACACACTTAAACCCACCTACATTGACAGGGAAAGCATTTAAAGCCTTTGCTTTAACGTGATCGTTTTAAGCAGTCCATATGAACACTGCTTAAAACGAAGTAGGAGTATGTGCATGTTCTTCGTTAAACAGAAATATTTTATATTCTGGAATAGCTTGTTTTGGGGATAGGTGAGCAAGTAATGTTGAGGGTTAAGTAACTTATTATCTAAAAATACTTACCTGATCACAAAACCCTTTACCATTTACCTCCCTGTAGGTAAGGACTCCACGTTCATGTCATTCTTTGGAAATGAGATAGTTACCTCCATGGTAAGTGAGGTAAATAGGCTAATTACTAGGAATGAACATCTTTGAACAGCATTTTCATCTAAAATGAATAATTCACCACTTTCCCGACAATGCAGAAACTTACCAGTTTTTGCATCGATTCATCCAGGTTCCCACTTGGAAATGCTTTTGGATACTTTTGGAATTTTTTATAATTCTGAAAATGTTTCGACTTTCCTTTTTTTCTGATTTTTTAAAATTTCATTATGTTTTTCCTTTTTATTTATTTTATTTTTTTTTATTTTGGAAAAAAATTTTCAAATTGAGAAAACCAGTGACAAAAGTGATGAAAATTTATCAGCGGAAATATGGAAAATGATTAATCTTGTCTTGAATGCAAAAATCCTGCAAGGTTCCTAAAAAGACAAAAATTCTTACCAATTTGGGAATGGCTGATTCATTTCAGCACTACTAGTTACCCTGGTAGAAACTCGGGCTGATCTGTTCAGGGGCCTATAGACTTTAAATAAATTTGCTACTAACATCTACAAAGCACACTTTATGGAAACCGTGTAAATAAAGCATATGGAAATCTCCTTGACTGACATCACTGGAAGTTAAAAGAACAGGTATAGACAGGCAGCAGCAATGCAAGTCACCTTATTTTCCTTTGATAACATGACTCAATCTCTTTTTGGAGGGAGTATCTCTGTAACATTTCCGATCCTGCTAGATCTCTTGGCCGCTTTTGACACCGTGGACCATGGGCTGCTGCTGAGCGACCCCTCGGGGGTCTGTACAGGACTGTCCTTGGGTGGTTCCGCTCATTCCTCTTGGGGAGAAGCCAGTGGGTGGTGTTGGGGGCTGAAACATCAAGCCCCCAGGCCTTGACCTGCGGCATTCCGCAGGGTTTGATTCTGTCTCTGTTATTATTTAATGTATATATGCAGCCCCTGGGGGAGATCGTGAGAGGGTTCGGGGTGCGTTGTCACCAATATGCTGATGATACTCAGCTGTACCTCTCATTTTCAACTGACCCAGGTCCCGCTGTCTCGATACTTTCCCAGTGTTTGGAGGCCGTGGTGGATTGGATGCGGCAGAGCAGACTGAAACTTAATCCCGATAAGACGGAGGTGATAGTGGTGGGAAGGGCGAGGGGGGTGCTGCCTCCTCCGTGGGGGGNGGTTCGGAGTCTGGGGGTGCTGTTGGATTCGGACCTCCATCTGGATCGGCAGGTGGAGGCGGTGGCTAAAGCCGCCTTCCGCCAGCTGTATCTAGTACGGAGACTCCGTCCATACATCTGCAGGCCCGATCTGGCCACTCTCATCCATGCCTTCATCACCCCGAGGCTTGACTACTGCAACGTGCTCTACGTGGGGCTTCCTGTTTCTGGTCCGGAGGCTGCAGCTAGTGCAGAATGCAGCAGCCCATCTCCTTACAGGGACAGGTCGTCGGGAGCACATAACACCTGTGCTCTGCACTTTGCACTGGTTGCCTATAGCATACTGGATCAGATTCATGGTGTTAGATTTGATCTATAAAGCCCTACACGGTCTCAGCCCCTCGTACCTCGGGGACCGCCTCGCCCTCTGCATCTCAGAGCGATCCCTGCGGTCTACCGGGGGCGCCTTCCTGGAGGTCCCACGTGTTAGGCAGGGGGCCACAATGGAACGGGCGTTCTCGGTGGCCAGGCCGCAACTCTGGAATTCCCTCCCGGAGGAAGCTCGCCTGGCCCCGGGTCTGCTGGCGTTCCACCAAGCCTGCAAGACCTGGCTGTTTGCCCAGGGAAGGGTGGGAGAGATGTTTTTAGAAATGTTTAAATTCTGATAATGTATTGTGTTTTTAGTGTTGTAAGTTGCCCCGGGATGCCGTATGCATGAGGGGGCGGCTAATAAATATAACAAACAAACAAATAAATAAATAAATAAATAAGGGGATAGCTGTGTCTCCACATTCATTAAGTTTTGGGGCTTTTCCTAAAGTTGCCAGTTAGCACTTTAAAAAAATTAATCATGTGGCCACAACACTAAGGTCACTAATTCATTCAACAGAGGTCACAGTGGAAACTGCTGTCCGGCCTTAATGACTTTCAATTATTACTAATCTGTGCTGTTTATTTAATTATTACTATTGTTATAATTCTAATGGATACTACAAGAATACCTAGAAGTCAGGACTCCATTCTGCCAGGTGCTCTGCAAACATATAACAAAAGACAGTCCCTGACAATAAGAATTCACATTGTAACACTAGAGGCAAAATCCTAGGACAGTTCTTATTGGTATGAGGTGTTCCACACACCATTCCCTTAAGCCATTCAGTCATTCAAGACAATAAGCTTAACATTCTGTTCACTGGTGTTAACAAATGTGAAATTGGCATACGTAGGCCTGCTCTGGTCCACTTTGGCCCATGCGCTACTGTTTGTTGGAGCCCTGCCAGATGTTCGCCTGAGATTTTTCCAGGGCGTGGTAGCAGCTAGCCTGGGCTGTGATCCAGGAGACTCCCGGGGTCACAGCCTGGGCTACCATTTGACTGATGAGGCCAGAGTGGGCATCAGCAGGCTATAAAGTTTGTTATAGTCTGCCGTGGCTTCATCTGGATCAGGTCCACTATGGCCAGCTGCCATGGCACGGGGTGGGATACTAGGCACAGCGTGGGGGAGGGAGGTACCGGCCAGCCACATGTTTGTCTGACTCCCTGCCCTCCCCAGTGGCCAAGCCGTTGACAAGTTTGTTGGCTGGCCAGACCAAATCCTGATTGTGGATATTTTCAGACGTGACACCCCGACCCGTGGTCACGCTTATGCCAGCATGACCATGGGCTGGGGTGTCACATCTGATCCTGCCCTGTCAGATGTTCACCACAGGCTGGGGCAGATGTTACCCCGGACCATGGCAGGGCTACCACAGGATGTGCGCTGGGCTCCTGGCCAGCGCACATCCCATGGCAAGACCGACCCTGGACCGTGATAGAGCGAGCCATTATGTAATAATGGTTCGCTCCACCTAACCCCGGACCATGGCTGGAGCAGATCCAGGTGGGCACAGGCTGCCACACTTGCCCATCAGGGAGGAGGTGGGATCGCATTGAGGAGCGTGGGGGGTGGAGGCATGCAGACCCACATTTGCATGTCCCCCACCCTCTTCCCGGCCACCTGAACGTTTCTTCAGCAGTAGGGCTTACCCCACCCTGGGGTGAGGGTTCTCACCCTGGAGTGGGTTTAGGTGTGGCAGGCGAAAAAACCATCACGTCTGAAAATACCGTGTGTTGCCAGGGGCTTCCTGGTCCAGATCGCGTTGTGACGGCAGCAGTCCACTGTCACTTTTGATAATACCCACTGTCAAAAATCACTTATTTATTATCTTACGTTTGTCTAACATTACACAATTTTTCTGTTATTTTTACCCCCAGTACCAGTACCATAAGTGATCACATTTCAAAATGAATTTTCAATGTGTTGTTTAAATCAATGCACAATAACAATAATGCACAATAATAAAAGTTATTCTTTTAACACTGGTGGAGATGCATCATTTTGCTGAAAATTAGTTTGCAGTCTTTTTTCCATCATCTGAAAACACTGATTTTCTTTTGCAATAATCCTTCAAAATGCACAGTGTCCCATAAACAATATATATCATGGGGACAGGAAAATACAATTTTCCTCCCACGTACTAGAATACAGGGTTTGATTCTGTAACCGTTTATGCCCAGTGGCAGTTTTGTTTTCTTGAATTCACTGGGAGCAGGGTGAAGCCCTTATTCCTTAATCAGAATTGAAATCTTTTAATAATAGTGCCACTGCCTAAGCATCTAGAGCTATGAGTAGGTACTTTGTAATAAATCAGAATAAGTAAATAAATGACTTGTAGTGTTGCAGTGTTATATGCTTTAATTCCTGATCAAAACAGTGTTCATGCAGAAGCCACTACTGCATGCACACATTACAAAGCACCAATGGGACAATCTTTAATACTGGAGCCAAAAAACATCATAGCTTTCCTCCTTTTAATTTTTTTTTTTTTTTGGGGGGGGGGGGGGGAGAGAAACTGCCAAAAACAGCAGGCTGAGTAGAATAACCGGAAGCTGACAATTTACTGCTAATGGTTCAGTGTCTGCAAGAACTGTTCAAGCTGTGCTCAACAAAAACTCAGTAACAGCCAAAGAGGGAAGCAAAATGGACTAGATGTTTGGTTTTAGCTTTCTGTCAAATACTGTTAAATATGAGCCACTTGGAAAAAAAAAAAAAAAAAAAGGATGAAAGAATGCAATAATGCTTTGTACAGGTGGTACCAAGGTCCCTGGCTGGGCCTTCAGACAAAACCATTCCCATGTAAACCTTAAAGAGGATTAATCCTCAAGGACCACTGTAATGAGACCTTTAAAGGCTGAACAACAGCCGCCTATTGCTGAGGGAAGCAGTAGCTTGCTCCCAGAAGTCTTCTCTAGCAGAGTTACATCAAAGCAAACTGGGACCAGATAGCAGGATTCTGCAAGAATCCCTTATCTCAGCGCTAGCGGATGCTTCTCCTCTGATTGTCTTGAACTGCCACCTGTCCCAGGCATCTTTGAAGGCAATGCTAAGCCTGTGATGGATCTGACCTCCTTGAGCTGAGATTCTTTTATGTCTTTCTTCATTTTCTGCTCTGTTACATTCTTTCCCTGGAACGCACACTACATGAAACAAAGGGAGTTCTCACTCCTTGACTCACTGTCCCCAGCTATTTGAAAGCAAAAAAACAATGTTAAGGATTATACTCCACCCGCAATATGGATCTGTCCTCAGGAGACAAGCCTCTTATTTTTGAGAGTTATAACTAGATGGCTTTTACACGAAGGGACTTTACAATGGGGTTCAGTGTAGCTGGGAGCCAAGATATGAAAGCTGCATAGCAGAGATAGCTTAAAAACAGAAAGCTTTATAATATAGAAATATGCTAACAATCACATTAAGATACTAACCAGGATGCAACAAGCCACAGAGACAACACTAATTTATTAGAGGGTTTGTATGCAACCATCCTGTATTACATGCAAACACCCTATAATACTAGCGTCCAACCTATAATAATTTAGGTCATCCTCATAGGGAACAAATCTTACCCATTTCAGCTAAAATTGCACCCTTTCTCCGTATATACACAGATGCATTTATTATATCTGATACAGATAATGTTCAATGCACACCCACTTATGGTTTATTGTCTATGTGCAGAATGTATGTATTTATGTAAACAGTTATGCTTCAGAGGCTAAGCCAGCTGACGAGAGCTGGCATAGAAGGCATGATGTCTCAAACTTCACTCCTCCCCACTGGCACTGGCTAGTCTACTGGTCTCTAAGCACAACATGACATGGGAATATAGTCACGCCTGGACTTAGGAGCAGGCCCCCTAGGCCCAGGCCTTGGGCAGCATTTTCAGGGGGGGGGGGGCGCGCAATTGCAGCACCACCTGCTCCGGGGTTTTTTTCTCCCTGCATGGCTGGAGTCTGCTGGCCACAGGCTGCTGCCCACAGCCGAACCCTTCTGCCTGGGTCCCCATCCCCTCACCTGCGTCTGCCTCCTCACTGCCTGCTAGAGTAGCAGCAGCAACAGAGGAACACTGATCAGGCTGGGAGATAAAGCTGTTTGTTTACAAACAACTCCTATGTGAGTGATCAGAAGGCTGTAACGAAGGTTCTTCGAGATGGTGTCTAACATTCTCACAACCGGGTTGTGCATGCTCACCCTATTCAAATAGACCGTGTGATGGTCTCGAGCTCCTCTAATATAAAAAGCACTTTCCCCCTCAGAATGACAGTTCCTTCCAACCCTTTCTAGGAATATATAAAAAAAATTCCATGTGTGGCTGGTAGGGTGGTGGCTGTGAGAATGTTCTGAGCCATCTCAAAGAACCTTATTTACAAGGCAGCAACCTTCTGTTCTTCTTCAAGTGGCTCCTCACAGGCCCTTTTTACATGGCTCCACCTGGTGGGGGGTCCGTGGATGTGCTGGTGCATGGGTGGGGCGTGCACACATCCGCACACGCATCCCCCATTCATCCACACCCACAGAGCAACCGCCATTTTCCCTGGTTGCTCTGTGCATGAGGATGAGTGGGGGGTGAGTGGGGATGCATTAGGCAGGCAGGCACATGCACCCCCATTCACTGCGGGTCCATGTGCTGTGTCGTTCACATGGGCTCCCCCACCCATGAACACGCAGCATGGGGGTGGGGCTTGGCTTGTGGACGGGGCTTGTGGTAGGGCTTGGGGGCAGCAGCCTGAGACACGCTTGGGGGCAGCAGCCTGAGACGGGCTTAGGGGTACAAAATTCCTAAGTCAGGCCCTGAATATAGAACACATAAATAAAACCAATTTAAAATATCTTATCCCACAATTTCCCCATCCCTATCCTTGTCTGCCAAATGGCCAGCCAAATAGAAAAGTCTTACATTACCTCCCTACAGAAGATGAGCAGACTCCGGGGGAAAGGAGTTTCATAACTGTGGAGCTGTTACTGATAACACCTCTATACATGTCCTTCCTATACAAACTCAATGGGCAGACAGCACATGTAAAAGGGCGCTTGTGGCTGACACCAGTTGCTGTAACGGGACATAAGGGAGGAGATGGTCTTTCAAATAGGTCTTTCAGATAGGTGGGGCCCAGGGCATTTATGGTTTTATGGGTGAAAACCAGCACCTTGAATCTGGGAAGCTACTGGTAGCCAGTGTAGACTCTAGAGCACTGGTGTTAATGGGCTCTCAATGATCCAGACCCGACTGAAAGCAGGCCGCCACCTTCTGTACCAGCTACACCTTTTGAATAGTCATCAAGGGCAGACCTATGTACAGCGCACTAAGGAGAAGGGGTATTAGTATCTAAATAGCATGATACATTAGATACCAAGTTCTGACAGCAATGGGGAAGAAACAGCTTCTGTTGCTATGACTGTTGCCATTACTTGTGTCCTCTCACTTCCTAGTATTCAGTTCCACAGTAGCTCCTCATCTCCTTTTCTCCCACCTGCACAGTGCCCAGCAGAAAGGCAAGGGAACTTCTGCTTCAAAAGATGGCTTATTGGGAGCAGTGCTTTTCAACCCTCAAAACTAAGCACCACATAGCCAGTAGGGACTAAAGGATGTTCCACCGCATCCCATCCAGCACCAGTCACTCAACCCCTAGCCCAAGTAGCCCCAATGGCTGGTGCACAAACTTTACTCACTCATTCCAGGGCTCTGGCTATCATTAATTTATTAGGCTTTCTAGCTGTACTGAACATGAACAACTGCAATGAAATGAACCCTCACATGCCATCTACGTGTATGCATAACAAGGAGACTAATTGGGATACAAGGACCAGAACCAATAATGCATGTGACAATATTTTGTCAATGGAATAAGAAAGGTGTCACACTTCATAAGCTAGGGCCACATCACAGACTGAGAAATGACTTTCTAATCTTCTTTAAAAGGAGAAGGTGGGGATAGTAAAACAAATAAAATAAAAATAATCTCTTAAAAAGTACCATAATTTTAAAAAGGACGGGGAAAGGGTACAATGATAGTATTGGTCCATATAGCTATACAAACGCACATGCACCCACTACAATTAGTTCTTCAAAATGAAAATGAGTGAGTTTCATTATGAATTGCAGTTCTAGAGCTAATTAGCATTTGCCTCTGCAAAGGGATCAAGAGAAAAGCTATACAGTCAGAAACAGCCTTATCATTGGCTAGGATGAGTACATCTTTTCAAGAAAATGATGTTTTGCATGCTCCAAGAGACACCGTACTTGACAAAGACACAGTAGCTTCACGATAGTTTGGCTGTAGCTACAATCTAGCTCATTGTTCATAATGTAACTGAAGATGGAAGCCATTATAATATATGAATGAGTGTCACTATTCACTGACATGGTTGGAAAATAATGGTCATTTGTTTATAATGACATGCCACTCTCCATAAGAGCTAGAGAGCATACCCAGTTGGAAGCTGTTAAGAGATGTGCTGGGCTGTTTTCATCTTTGGAACTGCTTCCTTGGTAGTTGATAAAAAAACAACACACAGCTCTGTACTTGGGCTTCATTCACAAACTGCATCTTCCAGTTGGTTTGTTTATTTATGTACTTGTGAGCACTGGCCAAGTTGGAAGGTCACAACCGAACAGTTAAACAGAAAGTTAATATCACAGGATTGTATCACTACTACAGAGGCTTCAAGTCAAGTGAAAAGGCTAAGAGTAGGTAAAAATGACCCGGTCATACACAAAAGATTCCTCAAGTCAACTAATCTGAGGGTACTAACTCAGTGATAGTCTGAGAGGATGAGTATATTAGCTGAAATACAGCCAAGTCACATTATTTTATGGGTGCCAATTTTTTCTCCTGTTTGTTCTATGAACAGCTGGATAACTGAATGAATGAGCAACTAGTGTTTATATGTACACAGAGGACTTGATCTAACAACCCTTACGTGAGTAGTCCCATTAGATGTCAACAGGGACTTGCTGTATGACTAACAGCTACAGGTTCAGGTTTCCATAACTGAATGGATAAAAAATACACTTAAAAGTTTACATGTGAAGTGTTGGAATGCCATTGATTTCAACACTTTCTACTTCATCAACTCCTTACTTCAACACCTATATGGGGTACTCTCATCTGTAACCCAAACTAGCCATTTACTTCAATGTTTGCAAAACACAAGTCTCTGCTTTTACTGCAAATGTCTACTATTCGGAACTGGAACGATGGGAATACCATCACCCAGAGTTAAGAAACTGTCAAATGGAGCCCTTAGCATTAGCACTGGTTTAGACTGTGACTAGTCATGAAGAGCAAGGAGGAAAGGAGACTAGAATGTAGTGAATGGGAGGTGTTCCATAGGTCCCCCCCCAAAAAAAAATAAAAAATGTTGAAATAAGAAACAGAAAACAATCAAAGAAAGCAACTAGTCATCTTATTTGTACTCCATTTCTTTTAGTCCTAAATAAAAATTCAGCAGAGGTTTAGATTTGAAATATCATTTAATTGGCCTGTAAGTGTACCTATAAGCTAATTATGAAACACTCAAACCCATTAAATTCATCTTTAAAATCAGCACAGTTTATCCTTCTTAAAAGTAAAAGGTCTCTGAGAGTAGCCAAACTATTGTAAATCAGAGTGCCTGAAAATATGGACTGTAGACCTCAGAGCAGCTGCTCGTGGTCACATGGTTCTTGATCTTCCTCTTTACTTCCAGTGGCTATGGAAAAATCTACTGTCACTGCCACAGGATGTTACATGATCACAAATGGGAGGACGCAGTCCATCCAAATGCAAATCCAAAGTGATGTGGTCCACAAGACAATCTCTGTACGTAAATGTGAGTCACACTCTCAAGAAAATTGAAAACTCAAGTTCTGCAATGTAGAAGGAAGGGGCTAAAAGCTATAGTGCAAGTTTTTCTAAAAGCAGAGACGCAGCAATTGTGTGACTAACCAGGAACAAATTGGTGAAAAGAAGCAGAGAGAACAGCCAAGAGGCTCTTGTCCCCAGTACTTAGCTCAGTGAATAGAAATAAAAGCTTTGTCCACTACCAGTCCTGAAAATGGCCTACTTACAGAAGCAGTTAAATTGTCTTAAGGCAAAACCATGTTTAAATCCTGAACAGAGGGCAAACACAGGCCCTTTTCTAACGGGCGCAGGTGCATGGTGGGATGGGTGGGCGGTGGTGCGTTCCCATGGATCCTCCCCCCCCACCTCCACCCATATTCACACAAGGAGCATCCAACATTGGTGTCCATTGTTCCATGCGTGGGTGATGGGTGGAGGTGGGTAAAGCACTCATACATCCCCACCCGCTGGCCACGACATTCGCACGGACGCCCACTCATCCCCCCCATGGTGTTCAAATGGACGCGACCCCCCCCAGCCGCACACATGGGTGAGGTGGGGGGCATCCGTTTGAAAAGGTCCACAGGGCCAAAAAAGGTTGTACCTCAGCTTAAAGCAGTATGGCATAGATGGAAACAATGCTGCACTTTACAAAAAAAAAAAAAGAACCACATTAGGCAGCCCAACAGAGATTAAAAGTATTTGAGGAATAAGAACAAGTTAAATTTCAAGGTTTGTTTGCCTCAATTTGTATTGATCATAGTGGAGCAAATACTCAGGCTAGGACAACACCAATAATATTGACCATGCTGTAGTCAGACTGATCCTCAAAACACTCAACTGGTAAAAGCCTCATCAAAACTAAATAGCACTTGTAGCAGCTGAACACTGTGAGTATGAGTTAGTGAAGAAAGATAATTCCAGCAGTACCACTTTATTTATTTAGATTTATCTTCGGCTCTTTAGCAGTAATAAGCACTGCAGAGAAGTATGGGAAATGGAGGTGTCCACATATCAGTAGTTCTCAAACTTGGGGTTTCAGAACATATCCTGGCAGTGGGAGACATTTGAAAAGGGGCACAGCTGCAAAGCTCCAATGGGATTTCCAAAATGGCAGTGAATTGTTACTCACTTGTGTAACACGAATTCTGATCAGCAGTGCAGCCAGGTTTTGGCAAGATAATGACATTTTGAAAATCACTCCAGCTCAGTTGTTCTGAAGTAGGAAAGATAAGGGAGCAACACCAGCAATGGAGATGTATAGGGCAAGGAGAAACGGGGAGTCAATATGAAGGGGAGAGGTGAAAACATGGTGACAAGGAGGCAAGAGATAGAAGGAGCAAAGTATATATGGCAAAGAAATGGTGGCAAGGGAAAGAGAAATAGAGGTGGTCAAAGTATGTACAGTATGTATGTCTGTAGAAGAGGGGCACTGAATACTTAAAATAAAGAGAAGACTGGTATATTTCAGGGATGGGTGAAGTTCACAACCCCAAGAGCTGTGTATAGGGCTGTTCCAAATGTAAAAAAAATAAAATAAAATCATGAGTATTTTCGAGGTTCTGAGGACCAGTACCTTAGAAATACTCTCATTTTTAAATTTATTATTATTATTATTATTACATTCTGAGCATGCCCAGAATGAGCTGGCCACATTCAGTATGGCGCCCGCAGTGTGCTGACGCTGCCAGCATCATCTTGGGAAGGGCTGAGCATGCTGAGATGGGGTCATTCAGGTATGGCCAGTTTGTTTTGTTTTTTTAAAAACTTACCAGTCGGGGAAGAGGTCGAAGGGTCCCCTGCTAGTCCTCTGCCCCCCCCCTTAAGTACTCCACCCACAAGCCCCCACTAGGCCCCTGCCCCCCCCCTTCCCAGATCCATGTTGACCTATTCCCTCCCTCCCATGGCCCCCATTGCACTACTCCCTCCACTCGCTACCCTCTGCCCCCCTCCCTGCACTCAGACGAGGTTTGGCCAAGTCTCGAATTTTCAAGGCAGGTCCTCAGAAATTCAGGACTTGGCAAATCAAGGTCAAATGACCTGGTCTTCAGTAAATTAAAAAAAAAAAAAAAAAACGAGGACTGACTTGCAGTCCTAGCTATGTTTTAGAGAAACTGGAAACACAGTGGAGCATATTGCGAGTTGCTTCTTTATAGAATAAATTGAAATTGGCCTTGCTCATATATAATCATGTTGATTTATTTTACAGTAATTTTGAATTGGCTTTGGGTTTTTTTATATAGAAATTGTGTTTTATCAGTTTTTACCCTTAAACTGCAGTCTTGCTGTCGGAGTCTGGGGCCAAGATTGTCATACCTGTCTAAGAAATTAGGTGTCTAAATCCCAATGAACTCCTATAGAAGTTGGGCATTGAACTTTGAAAATAGGAGAACATCTAGAAGTGCAGCAGTAGCAATATGTTGACCTTTTTCAGAACTCGCCCCCTAGACTACAAGAATTTAACAAATTCTGAGGTGTCCAATCCAGTGGGCAGCTACTGGAAATACAGTAGTACAGTGGTTCTAAGGCAGAACCACCACAAGTAGGGTGACAGAGACAAGATATTAATTATGATTCAGAAGTCTCATGTCAGAAGGGAGGTTGGAAATCTAAAAATAAAAGTAACTTTAAATTCTTAATTGCATGTGTTCCCACTGAGACAAACAAACAGAAATTTAAAGAACATAAACTGTATCTGTTGAATTTTTGAATGGAAAAGTATTTTAACATTAATTGCCTAATTTCAATAAACAATATTCCATTATCATACTTAACAAGAAAAAAAATCCAAGTGGGGATTTATTTATTTTTAAACAAGGACTTTTTAAAAAAAAATTAAAATACATTTAAGATTACAAAGCAGGTTTTCAAAAACAGCTCAGCAACTAGTAGTTTCCTTTAAAGCACTACAAATCTTAAGTGAGTTCTGTTCCCTTTTAAATACCTAATCAAAGTGGCCTGATTTGTCAAAAGCACACAGCATCCATCAGCTTCCAAGGAGTCATTTCATTAAGTGGCCAGATTTTCAGAAGAGCTCAGCTGAGGCAGGAAAATGGATTTTGAAAATCTGCCCCCAAATGTGCATTATGAGCAGTTCTGAAAATTTGGCTCTACAGACCGCATTATAACAATGGCTTCCATTTCAGAATATAGGGGGGAAGTCCTACTAAAAAAAAAACAAAAAAAAAAACTGGGCAAACAGATTTATAGGACAAATATTTCTTTAAGCCCAAAATAATTTTTAAAAAGTCTTGCACTATTTTAACTCCTATTCCTGCATCTCTAAGTCACTGGCAAGTTCTACCATTGAGGTACCCAGCATACAGTTCCATTCAGAAAAAGAAAAATAACTTAGTCTAAAAGTACATTTATTTTATTTTTATTTTGTGCATCAGTCCAAGCTGTGAATTTAACTGTGTTATTCTTCTAGCTTGCAAATGAGGGATTCTAGGCCCGACCATCTATTAGACTGTGCAATCCAGCAAAAATCTACAAAGGAACAGTACTTCAAATGGATGAGCTTGCACTGCACTGAATATCCCAACAACCACAGCAGAGGACTGAACGCCACTTTCAAAAGTGACCTTCATTTATGAGGAAGGATTACAATTGTCCCATCTAAAATATTGAATAAAAGCTGCCACTGACCCTACATTTAATTAGTTTTAAGTCAACTCAGATTTTTTTTCTTTTGCTTGTCTGTCAATCTCAAGCTTTCACCCTCATGACAGCAAAGAACTAGAGCTGATTTGCAAGTCCTGCACACATTTTAAACATAGAGCACCATTACTGTGATCGTTCACTCCCCTGGAAAATACTGCAAAAGGCAGAGGCTCAGAGAGAATCCATCTCTGCAACAACCCACCCCAGAGACACCCACACACACTGAACTGTGCCCCCAGCCCTCCCATTATTTGAGAATCAACAGGAAGACAACTGTGATAACAGGGATTAACCTTGTCCAGTGTAGTCAGTGGGAACCCTGAAGAAACTCACTGGAAACGGATAATGCATAGCCCCATCCAGTCTCTGTCTTCTCCCTTTGGGTAGACCCAGAGAGAACCCTGTGCATGGTCTGAGATTAAAACAGGAGTGAGAAAGCTGACCACTATTCCATCTCAAACTGAAGCATCTTTCTTCATGGTAGGTTCCATCTGTGCACTCATTTAGACTACTAAGTGATTATTATCAAAAGTTGTAAGGTTGAATTTGAACACATGATTAATAGTCAATAGCACATAAAATACCAACAAAGGGTTTTTAACTGCCCCAATAGTCAGGTTCCCAACTGCAGTTTACATTTGCCAGGGGAAAAGGAAGTTAAGAGTTTCATGCAAATATCTGACCCCAAAATTTATTTTCAGTGTATTAACAGATGCATCATGTTAGTCACATCTGAACATCTCACCTTTACCACCTGGCTCTTTTGGTCACATTCAGACCAATCCCAAAACAATGCGGCCAATCCCATGGCCTGCGGACCAGCACAAGCTGCACATGTAGCACATGCGCATGTTTCTCCCAGCACAGAGTCCACAGCATGCGCAAACCGTGTGGTTGCCACAGCCACACGGCTGCGTGCATAAGGCATGGGATCAGCCCCAATGACACCACTCTAAAACAGTAATCCTCAAACAACTAATCCTCATACTCCAATCCAGGCTAGTACCATTAAAGTCAATGGACTCTCTCAGTCCAAGAGTCATATGTTGCCACTACTCAGATCAGAATCCTTCAAGCTACCAGGTACCCTCAATAGCCAATGAAATCCATGAGAATTGATCCCACTTAGTACTTTGCAGATACTTTTAATATAGTAATGGTATTGATCCTGTTAAATATTCCCCTCACCTCAAGGTAGATATTTTTAGAGTGATTTGCAAACCCTAGCATGAAATATTATTAAAATAAAATAATAATAATAATAAAAGTAGGGTGGGCACTGTTTTCAACTACATCCATGAAACCTGACTGACTTCACTGGGAACTCAAGTGTGAAACAGCAGCATTGTGCCTATGATGCTAATGAACATGGCACCATCTTGCACAGAAACATGTATAGCTAAGACCACTAAACTCTCACTGCCTTTTTTCAAAATTAATTCTTCAGGGTTTGCTTATTATGAACTAAGTTCTTTTGGATGAGCTGCGAAACCCAAAGAAGAATACCAGCAGTATGTTTCCAATCAAAGTGTTTACATCAGAAATTATTCATTTTCTTCCACGAGGAATGGCTTGTGAGGCAGGCAGCCTTAGTACAGCTGCAAGAACGCATGGGGGAAAACTAGCGAAAGGAACCATTTCCTACACCAACACCAAATTTCTTTCAGTGGAGTAAATGGACATAAGTGTTGTGGGGGGGAAAATGTAACTGTAAGGAAAAACAAAAATTGCTAAATACTCCCTTGAATACTTTCTCTCCTTCTCTTGTCTCATTGATGGTTATGGCCCAAACCATCATTCTCAAGTGCAAAATGGTAGGAGATCTACAGAACGATTCAGTGACGGACTGTCAGCCGCATTACATGCTGGTTAATTGAAATCTTGAAAATCTAGCCCACATTGGAACACAGCTTTATTCCTCAACAAATCTATTACAGAGAGAAAATTCCCACCTGTGATGTATTATATTCCATCCATATGTTGGAAATAATAGCTACTATCAGTCTAAAAGCAGTAAGAAGAAAGCTACATATACAGAGACATGTATGCTTACGTGTACAAATAAAATATATTTAAGCCCTTTTTAAGAACTGCAGCTCTTGGAGTGGCAGTGTATTCCATACACAATTAACTTAAAAGCTCCTTTTTGGAGGAGCAATATAAATATACAGATGTCCTCTCTCTATATAAAATATATAGATGTTCCCTTTTCCTGAGCTACAGGAAGTCCACACTTTTAAATACAAAGTGGGTATATATAGAAGTACAAATTAGGCATCTTGAAAAGTCTACATTTTCTAACCACAGGGAAACAATTGGATTACTGTAAGAAGTTTATATACCAGGCTACAACAGATTAAAGCAGCATTTTCTCTCCATCTGCCCACCAAAGCTGGCAAGAAATTTAAGAGGAGAATGGATGGCCCTTTCTGGCTGTTTCTTCACCTGTAGCTACAGTGGGACTGAAATATGACTGCATTATTCAATGCTCTTCATATGGACAACCCAAGTGTCAAGCTCAATTCAGTCACTGATTTGATAAAAGTACATCATACGTATATAAATGGTACGAAATATGAAAATTTAAGTTTGTCTGTCTTCTTTTACATAAGCTTAGACATTCATTCATTTAGCTGTCCCTCTGCATAAAAATCTATTACAGGTAAACAGAAATCAGAGGGTTTTTTATATATATTAATAGCCTGAGGGATTTACAAACCAATGGGGGAAAAAACTCTACAATTCCTTTTAGCAGTACTAAACTTAGTCTGCCTATATGATGTTTTTATGCTTAGTCTTTGGACGCTCCCACAGGCATCCTGAAGACTAACTATGCCTCCTCCCCACTTATGTGCACTTCTGCATGTGATTATTATATGCAACCTTCTCTTTTCCTTAAACTTACAAAGAGCCTTCTTTGCAAACCAACAAAAAGCCTTCTTTGCAAACCAATTCTTCTGTTTGGTCCACACTAGTAGACAGGTGCTAATTAACCCAGATATGGATACATTCGCTATTTAAGTAAAACAACTTTGGCTGTCCTGGAAATGTAATTTAAAAATAAACACACAGGAACTCAAATCCAGTTTGAGAATTTGTTATAGACTCTTTAACATGCACCAAATGGTATCACTAGCACTTATGACAGGTCAGTAGCATGGAGAATCAAAGTTGCATTTGTCATCTCTAAAGTCATCTCAGAGCTCTCTTCAGCCAAGTTCTGAAGCACCATCACCATACACTTCTGAAGGAATCTCCACCAGATCCCATCAATGACCTGCAAGTCAATATTTTGATAAATTGCTGCTTGAGAACAGTCATTCTCAGTCAATTTTGTCAACTATGTCAGCAGAACTCTGTCTGTCCTCCTCACTAAAAAGATAAGTACCTAAAGGGTTAGACCAGATTGTTGTATATACATACAATTGTGTGTAAATAAAAACATATGTGACCTGCGCACCATAAACTTTTCACTTATCCACCAATCTAAACTCTAAAGACAGCGAGTTTTCATTTTCTTATATAGACTCAATTTTTATTAACAATCAGGATCTGTTTAAAATAAAGGCAGTTGGTGAGACTTAAGGTTGAGCGAGACACACTTTGATCTGCACCCTGATGAGTGAACATTCCCCTTTGCTGCTAGCCCAACTAATGAAGGGATAAAATTAGCTTTTATCCCTAGCACTTTCTTTAGCAAAAAAACATGCACTAATCAGCTGTCCTCACTAATCAGTCATCTGGCTAATGACCTTTTGCCTTAAAACACTAACATTTCTGAATGATGGGGGGGGCTAAGGGGGGGAAGCCCAAACTGGCTCCTCTTTGTGGGTCTTAGCCTATCATCTGGAACAGGAGACTGGAAGGTTAAATGGCAAATCTGTACCTTGACGAGGTGATAAATCTACAATCAAAAGGCACAAGCCTTGACACCTCAAAATGTACTTCATTACTACACAGCTAAATGATTTTTCTTAACTAGAAGCAGATGGGGGGAAAATTGCTTAACTTCCTTATATTTTGCCTGTGGAGAAATCCATTCCACATCTGTGTTCAAGTGTCAGTTAATTTCTTACTCTTTATTAATGCCTGAAAAGGAATTCAGAAGTTGAAACAATTTATTTTTTTCCCTGCAACTCAAAACAACATGGATGATGGAGAACCCAACAACTACCTTGAGATTCTGTTTCCAAAAAGTTGCATTCCTTTTTTCAAGCTATAGCTCAAATTGCTTTGGAGGGGGGTGGGGGTTAAAGAGTTTTCTCACTCAACTCTTTCATGGAGATTCTTTTTCTGCATGCTGCTAAATCCATGGAGCAAATACAAGATAGGTTGCTTGCAAGGATCAGCAATAGCTGATATACCTTGCTTTGTAGAGGCCTGTTAATTTAAAGAAACACAGCTGTTGAGTTTTTTTTATTTTATTTTATTTTTTTCATAGAGAGAAAACAAAAATATTTAAAAATAATTGTAAACACATCGTGGCATAAAGATTCACCCTGAGAGTGATTCCAATACTAAATTCAATTAAATGACAGCTTCAATATCTTGCCAATTTTGCTTTCTGAGGTGAACTTTCATTAAATACTCACGATAATGAGGATCCATGTAACCATTCCTTGGGTCCATAGCAAAAACTGTCCCACGATAAGGTAGAGAGGGTTCAGAAAGGTGCGATATAGATCCATGGATCTCCTTCTTTATTAATGAGGCCCTTTCTTCACTAGATGTTGAAGGCTCTTCACTGATTTTACTGAGGCCTTGCCCACCTTGTGGCTGCATTGTGATTGCGTTTCTTCTCTCTCTCTGATAGGTCTGTCCAGGACTTTCATCCTCTAGAGAGAGAGAAAAGGGAAAGAATGAGAGAGATACTTTTAGTCCATTTATAGCAAATACAATAAAAAGTCCCCGCCGCCCCCTTTTCCACTTTCAAAGCTGCAGTGGTTTGTGACAGTAGGTGTATGTGCGCTTATGAAAGATAATCAGAGATGCTAGCTGAAAAAACTAGCCCATTCAGACCAAGTGGCAGTTGAGCAGTAGATCATCATCACCCATTCACTGATGCATTTACCAGAAGGGCTATTAATCGCAGAGGAATGGACACAGACTTGCTGTTTTCTTGCCTCTGGGACAAGTAGACTGGAAGTTTTGGCTGCTTGACTGGGAGGAAAAAAACAATTTGTCACAAACAGCAGAAGATGAACCCTGCTAGATGAAACTAAATCAAGTATAGCCACCCACTGCTGCTTTGTATTTGCCAACATGTTGCTTTATCCCCGTATAGATGTACTATTAAAAGAAAAGAACCTTGAGCAATTCAGATAGATCCCAGTTATTAAAATTAAGATAAACACATTATACTAGTGCCTATCCTGCAATGGTTACAGCAAGCATACCGCATGAGCAGCCAAGCTGCCTGCTCTGGTATTGTCACCCACATATGTGCAGAGATGTACAGGGTTTAAGGTTAATAGTTTAAGTTTACAGAGCTGGTGGATGTCTCCCCCCTCTCCCCAAAACACAGTAAAAGGAACATTGTTTCCACATACCTAGATGTATGTAGACATTACAGGTAAAGTTCACCCTGCCCACCCCCTCCGCCCTCTGCACAAAGCTTGATGACTGGCATTTATGTGGCTGAAGAGAAACTAGAAAGGTAAAATCCAGTCCTTAACCTTGGGACAGAGCAACAGTCTTCATCATTCCCATAGCCACTTATCCATCAAATAGGTGTAAATAGCAGTTTCAAGTCCCCTGAACCACTTGTGTGTGTTGTTAGGGCCATTGGATGTACGTATTTAATACCATGGCCCCTCACCCCACCTGTCCTTAACATACCCTCTGTGAGATCCTTTATGGGCTAATATGTAGAGGTCTTCCCTGTAATAAAGGCCATGCAAAGAGCCCCTTTATGACTAATTCACTGATGGCTCACACACAGGTTGTTTTTAAATGATACATTTAGAACATTCTAGGGGGTTTTCTGTCATTCTGGAGGTGACTGTCTAGATAGTTTGAAAGGTAATAATTGTGATGCTTACGGCTTGCTTCTGGGTTTTAAAACATTTTTGTAAAACACCTTTTTCAAAATGTTCTAAATGAAGAACGTTATACAACAGTCATTTTTACCATCTGCACAGGTAGAGCATTCTAGTCCTTTAGACATCCGGGAACTAATACTCTGATAGAATGTCACAACAGTGGTCATTTAACCACAGAAACTGGACAGATTATGGTGATGCTGTCATTCCAACAAGTCAGGTAAGAACCAGCTCAGAATAGTATAGTGTGGTCATTTAAAAACAGCCACACAGTCCCATCCGGTGGCTTCCATTGGCACTCCTTGAGGCTTTTCCCCCTGTATGTCTCAGTTGGTTATCTCCTGTACACTTTTCAGGTATATTTAATACGAAGCACATGATAGCAAAGTGCCCTCACTCTCATAATCATGTCCAACACTGCCATCCTCAAAGTATTTTTTTGCTTGTATAATATGCAGCAATGTGACATTTTTGTAATAATAGGCTAAAGTATTGGGGTGCAGTTCTGACTCCACTGAAATCAAATCTCAGTCAAAGTTAGATTCTCACATGTGGTCTGTAAAGTAATGCCCAATATCTAAAGATTCTGAACTTTCAGTACCCAAGGCCCTGTTTTCAGAAAGCCCATTTAACAGACACCTGTTTAGAAATCTGTCCTTAATAATTAAATTTTTCAAAAGTTTTTGGGTTTTTTTTTAAATTGAGGTAGAGTCCATTAAAAATGCATAATAACCATGAAGGGACAAAGCTTGATGCAAAAACGAATTAACAAGCAGAACACCTGTGGAATAACATTTAGGGGGGAAATTATGGACTCTTTCCTACAACTAACACACATGGTTTAAATGAATAAAAAACACACACAAAACACGTTTGAATCATGAAAAAAACCATGAAGGCAAAAAATAACTAAAAGTCTAAGAATTGTCAATAGCCAGATAATTCATGATTATGATTAAAACTTCATCTTTAACTCACCCTATTGTGCTGGCCTTATTAAGGAGCAAGAAACGGTGACTGAATTTTTGTATAGGCCTAATTCTGCTATTGCACCATTTTTACACAACTATAAATTCACCAGAATTTTAAATTTATGCTGAGTTTGAATGAGATCACAACCAGCTCCCTGCGTGCTAGTTAATAAACTGGCTTTTATCAGTCTATAATATTATTTCAAGTATGTGCAACTTTTTTAAAGGAAAATGTTACTTTAACTGATTGTAAATGCAAAGTTATCTTTACATTCACAGACACTGTAGTGACCAGCTTCTGAGGAAAAGTAAGAGTCATACATGACCCAGATCTTCCAAGCAAAGAGTTTAGTGCACAGAGGGCTAGGACTTTCAGAATTGGGACCATGGAGAAAGTTAAAATAAAGAGGGGCAACAATACTGCAGAAGTTAAACTATCTTGGGTTCTTCCCATCCCCTCTTTGGGGTTAATATGCATTAGGCAGTAGTTCCTGCTCAGGATTAGTAGGGTTTGATGTTCATATTTTACTCTGAAGCTGTTTTTAGTTACATAATTGTAAAAGGGTGTCTAAAACATTAAAATTTAAGAGTAGGTTTTTTTTATAAAACTGCTTGTATAACTTTACCCCCCAAAAAGCCAAACAACTATTTTTTCCCTCTGGCTAGAGGCATTTACATTAAATTTCAACCAAGTGAGAACTTTTACAGAGGATATGCATAATCTTAAAAATTAGGGATTAATCTATAATTGAAATCCTGGAAGACACTTCACTGAGGTAAACTACTCTGTCTTGTAGGTAAAAATTAGAGGCAGTAGTGTTTCTAGCTGCATAATCAATTTGAAGACCAATCCAGGATTTCATTTCTATTATTGTCCATATGTAGTTGATACTTATTAAAACTGCCATACTGGAACACAGAACAATGCCAATGTCTCTCTAATATTTCATTCTTTTGTTCAGCTTTTCTCAAGATATTTGGATATCATGAATTAAGTCTCCAATTACTGGGAATAATTAAGATTTTATATACTTCACTGGTGCATGGCATTCAGAACTTATTTTTTGAATACTGCAAATAAACAGCACAATGTGTTTGGTTTTCATAAATTTCTTGTAAGAAAAAGCAAAAGCAAAAAAGAAAAACAATTTCTAGCAAAAATTCAATATCCTACTATGAAAACAATGTTTCTTGTTATCAAAAGTTCAATAAACTTTTGTCAGCACCCTACTCTATAGAGAGTCACCCAGAAACTTTAAGCAAGCATCATGCCATTTTTGTAACAATAAGAAATTCCAATGGACAAACAGTTTGTTAAGCGCTTACTTGGTGGCACTGGATCACTGGGCTGCTTTTGTTGGGGGGGAGGGGAGATGAAAAACTTGACAGTACACGCACTTCAGAATACAAATAGCCAAGTGGTTTGAAAGAACTCTCTATACACTGAAAGGGAAACTTTTCTTGCAATAATTCTGCTTGCTCTTATAACTGCAGTAAAACCACTTCAGTGAGCCAAAAGGCTAAAGCTGTCTAATCTTGTTCTGTTTCAGCTGAATTGTTCAATAAAGTTTAAGAGTAAGTGCATACAAGCTTTGCCAGGCCAAATTATTGACAGAAACATACTGTCCACCATGGCAACAATTGGGAGTCTATAGCAAAAATGTAAGCAAACAACGCACTTCTCTAGCAGCATCTGCCAATGGATTCTTGCAGCCAAACACAAGACAACTGTTACTGCTCTCCTATGTTTAAAAAGTAGCCTGCTTTATGGTCAGAAGAAACATCTGATTTACTAAAAATCCCAGAGAAATGAATGACTGAAAGTCAAAAGGCCTGATTATCTATTCACTTACACCTGTTTTGCATTGGCCTAACTATTGACTTCAGAGCAGTTTCTCTTGATTTACTCTGGGGCATGAGAAAAACAAAAGCAAAAAACTTTCAGGTCAAAATGCAGTCGCTTTCATTTCTCTATGTCTAACCACGCTGTCTATAAGTTATTTAGTAGCCACACACACATGTAACAAGTACCCGGCCCAGAGTTATCAAACCAATGCAAGATTCTCCCAAGTAATGTAAAATACAGTATTTATTCTTGTAATATATTACCATTGGTTTTCTTACTATGCAGACCAAGGAACACAGCATTTAATAACAGATATTTTTAAATGCTCAGAATTAAACTTTATGCTTAAACAAGAACATTTTAATTAATTTTTTTACTTTTTAAAAATGGACACGCATGACCATGTTCATGCACTAAACTTTGTTTCTCTGTTAAGCTTTTTTTTTAAGTTCTGCAGTCCCACAACAAAAGTGGAAATCTCTTATTTCAAAGTCACTGATAAAAGTTTTAAATCACTTCCTAAGATGTTAAAGCTACCCTTCAGAAACAAAACAACAACAACAAAAAGCTACGCCATTGCTAAATGACAATATTGTTCTAAGTCTGCATGGGTTAGGCTTCATAACCATCATATTTCTATATGCAACTTTCAGTTAGCTTTATTGCCTTGCAAACGGTTAAGGAGGACACAAGCCACCTGTGTAACAAAAGAGACAATGTACTTACAACTCAGTCCAAAAGACCCTGTCTTACTCCCTGGAACCTCTTCTCTTGACTGAAATTCTCTAGCTAGCTACTAGTATGTGGACATTCCTCACTCCCTCTCTTTTTCTCTCCTCTGTGTCTCCCTCCCTCTCTCTCAGAGGCAGTGCTTCTCCCATTAGAAGAATTAAAAGTGGTTGGTGCCATGCTAAATTTAACAAGCTCATTAGTATTCTTCCTGTGTGCTTCCTAGTGAACTCTCCCTATTCAAACAGCTCTCTCTAGCTGAGGGGTCAGGCGGCTAATCATTAAATCAAACTAATGTCACCCTATCACAATCGGCCTAAGAGAAGGAGGGTTTATTATTTCAGTTTATGCTAAATAAACGGTTTTACAAATGGTCTCCAAGCAAGGTCAACAGCAGCTTCAATTACAAGACAAACTTAACAAGAGTTGCTATAAACCAAGTGCTCCGTATTGACTTAAGCAGAAGCTCTGCTCCACATATTGCCACTAGCAGGATTGCATAGGAATGCATATTGTAAAATAAAGGAAAGGGTAATCTTTTCTTTGCCAGAATTTGTGACTGCACAGAGACTGCTCATTCACCTCTCCCCAACCAGCTAGCTGCTCAGCTCAATTCACCCCACACAAAGGCTGAAGACCAGACCTCAATGGACCGAGTGAAACATGTTCAAAACTAGGCTCTCTATTGTGACTGAATTTCTTAACATCTTTTCAAAAAGCGGAGAATGCCTTGAGGCTAAAGGAAGAAACAGGCTAATGGTGAATTGGGAATACTGAGCAAATTTCAGAGCCCTTTCCTCCTAGCTTTTGAGGTTGAAAGCAAGCTCTTTCCTTTCAAGTTTCAAAGTCCTTTTTCCTCCCGCAGTGTCACAGAAGGATTTGAAAAGAAGGTAATTGTGCTCACAGTCTCCCTGATCAGAGCTTACGTCCTATTTCTGGTATTTCGGAATACTTCTTGCAATAATGGTGCATATAGCTCAATCCCTTAACCGTCCTGCACTCTGCAATTGCTCATTAAATGAACAATTGCTGGTATAAAATGCCTTTTATGTTCAAGGTCTGGATATAAGATAAGCATTCTAGTACTCTAAATTTGGTTTACCAAGGAAACTCTCCATCATTAAATTACAAAACTGAAGTAAGAATATCAGTCTTTCCCAGAAAAGTAGCACTTTGGGGTTGATGTGAACCAAAATGGGGTGGAAATATAAAACAAGATTGAATTCTCACATGCCTAACAGAATAGGTATCCAATAAGAAAGCAATTTCCTTCATGTTTAAGAAGCCCTACATTTTTGAGACCCAGTAGCTGTAGTGATGTAATAGAGCCACTGCCAAGTTCATTAGGACATGGATGTCTGAAGCTTCTAGCATCCACTCACTTAAGCCACCTTCCCACACCACCCCTAAAAGTCCCAGGTAAGTGTCTCTTTCTGGAAAAAATATTACTTGCAGAATTATTGCTGCTTTACTTTTGAAACCATGTGAGTTGTGAAGAAATTAACATTTGGTTGTCCATACAAAGAAAAGTTACTATTGGACACCTTTGTTCTGATTTTGTTAATTTGTACATTTTGAACAGTTACACATAAAGAACGAACTTGGGGCGGGGGGGAGGGGGTAGATACAGGTAGGATTTTTTTTTTAAATCCCAACCCATCATGAAAATATAAATCAAACAATATCACAGGCTACACAAAAATTGGAGAGTAATGTACTTATTTTATATGCAGCGCTTGAGCATGCATTGTACAAACATTTTGTGCTTTTCCAATAGTGTATATTATCTAAACTAACAATTTAAAAATGTATAGGCCTATATTCTTGTTTGTAATGGATTTTCAACTTATCAGCTATTCCTCCGCTGTCATACATATGGTATTTTCTAGGAGCTGATTTGCAGCCTTTGCATTACAGATACACAAGTCCTTTGCTATATTTTTTTTTCATCCTGTTACATTCTTTTACTTGTCTAGTTTTTCTTTTTTCCCCCTCCATCCTTTTAATTTCTGTAGAGAAAAGAAATTTAAGCAATAGGGAAAGTGCGAAATTCTAACTAGGAACCTGTTCCACGGTTATGCAGTGCTACTGCTATGAATGCTTCTACTGGAGTCAATGGTGTACAACTTACAGTGGTATGCATAATGTCAGGTAACAAAAATCAAAAGAACTGGACTCTACCATCAAATACAGACATTTTACAAGACAGTAAATTATTATATAAAGATTATCTCTATACACTTTTTAATACATTAGAAGCCCCTTTATGCGGCCTTCACTAAATCCACATCTTTTCTTATTCTAGAAATTACTTTTGTCCCCTACAACTTTAAAACACAGCGTTAGTACAGTAGAACCCCTCGTCTTTCTAGACACACCTCTATTCCAAACACAAAGCATATCCCCGATGGTGTCCAGATAAAGGACTTTTTACCATACCAAATATAGAACATCTTAAATTGTTCATCAGTCTTTTCTTTCAGAGTGGTGTGCAGGGCAAGCACACTTCACATTATTACTATTTCCATGAGCAGAGGAAGGGCCCGCGCCCGCGCACACACACACACGCAGTCACAAGCCAGTAGCTCCCCAATTTACTGGCACATTGATTTCAACAGAATCAGGCCCTAAATCTCCTTGAGCTGCACATGCAACTCCAGTAAGAGCATCCTGGATATGGTATGTGCCAAGTGAATGGGGAGTTAACTAGATAGGGGTTTAGAATGCAGAATGCTGGAGTCTGGTTTACAGGAGAACTTTGACTTACCACACTGACTGTCTAAATCCATATACAATGCCTATTGCCTCATGGTCACCCCAACTGAGCAGGAAAACTAAAAAAAAACTAAGAGCTCAACCTTACAGTCATATGCAGGCTTTTATTAGGATTTTGTCCCTGTAGGGTGCACATAATGTTGACATAAAAAGTATTTTTTTTAAAAAATATTATTGTCTGATCTGTGCAAACTCCTAAACCATCAGTGTATACTCCATTTGCAACAAGCAGGGACAAAGAGGCTAACTGCACTCTTGCAGGAGCACAAAGAGGGCAATCTCAGTTCAGCCAGCAGCTGCAGAAACCTCCTTAGCAAGTGCAAGCTCCATCCCTTCTCACTGATAAAAAGCATGGGCAGAAACAGAAACATCTAGGCACAGGTTGCTGCCTTCTATCAGATCCTGAATGCTCTAATCAGGCCCAGTGTAGTCATATATTATGTATTTATTTATTATATTAATTTATATCCCGCCCCTGCTGAGAACAGATCGGGGCAGCTAACAATATCAAAACATAAAATACAACTATAAAAATACATTAAAACAATCATAAAATCGCACACTAAAACATGGCTAGGGTAAAAAAAATACAGTATACAGTATACAAGGGTGGTGGGAGATAACCCCCCCAAGGCCCCCCCCCCAAGGCCTGGGTGAACAGCCAGGTCTTGCAAATTCGCCGGGGCAGAAAAAGAGCTCCCCCTGCATAGCTTAAAATAACGCACATGGGGTCCATGTGTCACCTTTCACTTCAGCCAACTTTAGATCAGGCCAATAAAGCAGCTGGCAGGGAACAGTATTCCTGCACTACCTGTTAGTGAAGCCATCTGCTGTAATCTACCCACCACCAATAGAATCCTGATCCTGCAAAGTACTGAGCACCCTCAGCATCTATTTAAGTCAAGCAGTGAATTCCTGCCTCCACTGAAGTTAATGGCAAATCTCTCATTGATTTAGCAACGTAAGGATTTTGCCCAGCTGTCAACACAGTGGGTGTTTTCTGACAGACAGGGAGCCCTCCAGAGGCAAGAGATGCTCCAGGGGCCCACCCCCATGGCCGCCACTTAGTGGCTCTGCCCAGGGTCACATCATATGGTCCGACAGTGTCCCCTGTCCGCAGTCCACCTGTGCGTCCCTCCCTCTCTACCACAGAGACGTGGGTCGTTCTGTCTGCGATTCTATGGTTCTGAAGGCGGCAACAGACAAAAAAGGCACAGAGATACTCTGTGGGTCCCCCTCAACAGATGGGCAGCATCTGGTCATTACTCCAAGTTTGGCCGACCCGCTACATGCACCATGCTCCTGGATCGTGCGAAGCACACTTTGCTGGGCTACCCCAGAGCAGCCCCAGCCTGCTCCGTGTTGCACATCTGGCAAGCACCCTTCACACAGACCAGAAAACCCAGGGGCGATGGGAGCATCTTGGGCAAATCTGTCTGTTTACACCCACTGAAGGATCAGGCTCCAGAGTGACAGACACCTGTTTGTGAAAATGCTAGACTGGGGCTTAAATCTGTTCAGGTTTTTAAAAATGAGATATAAACGCAGTCAAATTCAAAACAGCTGAGATTAATTTCCTCTCTTGCCAGGCTCGGAGCTCTGTGATTCTCCCATTGCAGAGATTGCTGATGCTTTCACACCATTCAGCAAGTACAGCTCCGGGGTTCTGCTTTAGGTGTTAGTGACGTCACTGACTGCTGCAAGGAAAACACTAAAACTTGCGCCCAGGTACAAGCAAGTGGGCAGCTCTTAAGCTTACTTAATACTAGAAGTCAAATATCCTGCCTGTCTTACCTAAGAAATCACAGGGGCTCATGGAAACTACTCAGGTGAGTAAATCGAGAGAGATGTGACCTCAGAAATGCTCCGATTGGTGGGTGTGAGTTAGACAGACAATACAAAGCAAATATATACAAAATGTATCTAATTCTTGGTTTACATTACATTGGCTGATTGGTTTGGTGAGAGAGAAAGAGAGAGCAGCTGTACAGTTACACAGCTCCAGTGGAACAAGAGAGAGAAAAAATACTCAGTACAGCAGAAAGTCTCTACTAGAGTCCGACGAATTCACTGAATTTGCAGACACTAACCTGTACAACTTCTTTTGAAATTCTGGTGTGGCTTCTTCTTATTGCATTGATTTATCTTCACCATTCTACATCTTTTAATACCATTACTTAACAGATAGGAAGCATTATAATACCTAATTTAAAGCAATATCAATTTTTTTAAAAGAAATTCTGCTTTTCAAATGTTACATGCAAGAACTAGTCTTCTCTCTCCAAACTTTGTACAGGCAGCAGGTTACTGTTGCTCACTTCCAGCAAATCAAAAACATTTGCTCTGTGTCTGTTGAATATATAGATATGATGAAACTTAACAGTTAAAACACATGCCCAAGCCTCTTGCCTTCACCCAATATTTACCTTCTTCAAAGGGCAAGATTTCCTAACACACTTTATGATATGACACTGGCAACTGGCTCTGAGCAAAGAGAAAACGGCTGCATTTCTTGAACGGCACTGAAGGAATTTTCTGTTTAAGAATTTAAACATGTTATGAAGTTCCTTCTATTAGCCAGTTATTAGACTGTTAGTCACTTGCTTACTCTGAGTGGGCTAATTAGTCAAATCAAAGGAGCTACAACAAAATCTCTGGAGGACTAAAAATTATTCTTCACCCATAAAATAATGCATTTATGTTGGTCGTGGGGTATCAGTCTAATTTTAGACTTCCAGGCCCAGATTCTCTGCCATGATCACCTTGAGTCATACTGTCAACTTAACACAGACCTTGAAAATCTTCTCACTTTTCAATACTATGCCTGCTTCAAAGTAACGGCAATAAATCCCTAAATGACTTAGGCCCCCAAAATCATGTCCAATCAGAGCCTCTGAGGTCAGCCGGGAGTGTCCTCTTGCAGGTACCATCTGCCCATCAAGTTTCTACAAAAAGGGCACGCAGAGACGCGTTCTTGGTGGCTGCCCCATAATTATGGAAGTCCTTTCCCTTGGAGATTCATCTAAGCCTGACCCTAGTCAACTTCTGAAAACCATGTAATACTGTAGCAGGGCACAGCCAAGGAGAGCTGGGCTTCTGGCCCTTTAAGAAGCTAGCACTAGCTGGGAGACTGGGCTGGCAGGACAGCAGAAGCCGCATCCTTAGGACAGATCCTAAGGGAAAGGCAGAGGCTGATGGAGCCAGCCCTAGAGTTCCCTCTGAGACCAAGTTCTTGGGCATGTTCAATGTGGACTGGAGGGATTGTGAGCGGCTGTCCCCGAGCATATCAGAGGAAACCAGAGTAGCCTCAGAGGGTTACTCAGTCCACAGGCATAAGTAAGTGGGCCTGTCTAAGCATGGCCATGTCCTATAAGCTAGACCAGCCAGTTGGCTGGGGAGGCTGTAGGAGAAGGATCACCTCTGAGAGCTCGGTAGGAGCCAAGAAGGGTCTGAGCTGCAAAAGGACTGTGTCTGACTCTCTGCAGTCTGTGTCTAACTGTGAGGCACAGAAAAAGAAGCCGGCTCTGATAGAGACTGCAAGAGTGGACTAAGCCTAGCCTGCCAGAGGAGGTTGCTTGGCTGGGGACCTGGAAGAGACTATTGGGAGCCAGAAGGTCAATACCTGGTTGGAGAGACTATTGAATGGTGGCAAATTTAATGTATATACTGAGACTGTGTATTTGAATAAAAGGACACTAAGAGCACGATCCAGCTCCCATTGAAGTCAATGGCTAAACCCACATTGACTTGTATGGCACTTAATCATGCTATAAAACTCTTAATTCCCTTAAAGAGACAACGTTGGTGAAGCTATTTCCCAGAAACAGAGACGGGGGTGGGGGGTGTCTGATCCGGCAAGGACTTACCCCAGGGAACCATGCAATCGTTACTAGGTTATGATTGGATACTTAACATTCATGTGCTATATTTAGCTGGGTGTTCGCTGTTAGCTTCATGGTCTTAAAAGCAGCCAGGTAGACAGCCCTGGAGCCTTATGTCATCTGTTTAATAATTATCCATTGAACAAGTACAAAAGGCAGGAGGGTTTTGTGGGGCAGCTTCCCTGACCCACTCTGGTTCTCTTGTCCACCATAATTCCTCCCAATTTCTGTAAACTTTGAACGGTCACCCCACATAATCCCCCACTCTGTGATCAGTGTCCTATAGGTTCCTCCATTTGGGGGTCAAGGGAGATACAGTAGTCTACTAAAAAAATCTAAGAGTCACATATTAGAGCTGTTTAAAGTAAAGTTACCATTTTGGTCCCAAATATGAGAAAGACAATACTTTCTTTCTTGTCTTTCTCATATGATGACTGAAAATAGATATGTAGTCCCAAAAGTTCAAGTCCATTCTACCCAAAATCCAGACCACAGGGTTTAAAAATGAAAATAAGGTGAAAAATGAGAAAAAGGATAAGGAACAAGTTCCTCCCACTGGGGCCTGACTTCTCAAAGGTACAGGTTTCAAGCTAAAGACAGCATCACTCCTAAAGAAATATAATTTAAATATCTGTACTCGCGTGGGCTTTAACCATGTTCCAATTTTGGCTTCACCAACCTCCTTATCCAAGGAAGAAATATTGTTTAAAGTGCTGGAGACCAAATTCATGTCTGAGAAGAATGAATAATTAAGATGCTTGGAACAAACCAAAGTTTGCTATGACCTCATAAAACGGATATTACTTTTTTTCAAGGCACTCCCTCACACAGAATACCATGCATGCAATCATTACTTCTGCCTGTCTTTGGGATGTTGTTTACAGATTCCCACAATATTTTACTGGAGAAAAAGCTCACTAGCCCCCTACCCACTTCTAGGGCTCACAGGGGAAGATTTATTATCCTACAGGTGCACTCTTTCTTTTAAAAATAAAAACCCAAACCTACACACCTGTTTCACATCTTCTGGATTGGAATGGTGCAGTTTGCCTGCCCCCTCCATGTGCAGCAGAGTGACAGAGAGCACTTTGATTTATCAGTTGCTTGTTTGCATCTCCCTGATTTTGCATAGGAAATAGAATACCACAGGAGAGTCTAATCTACTCTGCTGCTTCACACTTTAAAGTGTTAAATGGCAGGAAATAGTATTCTTATTGGGATCCAGCAGAATGTACCTTGTAAGTACTTCTCCTTCAGAAGATGAAATACCATGGATATGGGCCAGAGGGGAGGAAGACCTATTACCCATGGCAAGCATTAAGCAAGAAGAATGTTTGGAACTATCTAGCTAGATCTTGCTGCCTAGCTAGTAACGTTAGGGTCTAGGAAGTGGTTGTCTTGTCATCAGAAAACCTGCCATTTCAGGTAAAGGGTGTCTGTGTGGAGGGAAAGATAAGCAGGGAAACAAAGAGCCTTTCGTATTTTCCCTTATCATGGGTACAGATGGAGGAAGTCCTTAACCAAGTGGTTCGAGGGCTCAATAAATAAATAAATAAATAAATAAAGCATAGTTGGATTCCTATGATCACAGAATCATACAGTGGCATCTACTGAAGTTGAATTTCTCCAGTCATATAAAAAAGTTCAACTTATCAGAAATTCTACTTAAGCAGACCTTAAAGAAATGGATCTAAATATAAAGAAAACTGATGCTCACATTAAGGTAGCACCAGATTTCTTCTTTCCAGACTAGCTCCCTCTCCTCAGAAGCAGATGTCAGAGCAGACAGGGAGGCAGGGAGGCGTGTGTGTGTACACTCACCCTGACAAGGTATATACTACAACATTTTAACCACATGCTGCAAAGAAATCATTAATACATTCAAAGATCCTGATATGTTAAGATGTGTGGATGTACTCGAGACACCATAAGAATTCGAGTTATCATGTGTGGTTCAGAATTTTACTTATCCAGATCAAGAAGCAATACATGTCCATAGACAAGGAAATGTATTGCCAGGGAGAACTAATTAATTCAATGTATCCATAAATTCAAATGATGCATTTTCTACTTCAGTGGATTCCACTGTACAGTTTAAGGATTGGAAGGCATCTTAAAAGGTCACCTATTCCATCATCCCTTGTCCTAAAAGCAGGAGTAATTATACCGAAACCTGACAGATCATCATCTAATCTACTTTTTAAAAACATCCAATGATGGCAATACCTGAACACCCCTTGGTAACTTATTCCAATGCAAACTATTCTTAAAGTAAAAAAGCCTTTTTGACGTTTAACCTAAATCTTACCTCCTTCAATTTAAGTCTGTAACCTCTTATCCTACCTTCTTGGAGAAAAGTTGGTTGCTAACTATCCTGCTTATAGCACCCTTACTTACACATATTTGAAAACTATCATGTCTCCTCTCAGCCTCCTCTTCTCTAGGTGAAACATGCCTAGCTCCTTCGTTCTTTCTTCACAGGTCTTTTGTTCCAAAATATTTTTTATCTTTGTTGCTCCCCTCTGAATCTTTTCCAGTTTGTCAAAATCATTCTAAAAGTGTGGATCCCCAAACTGGACACAGTCCTCCAGTGGAAACCTTACCAACACAGAGGGTGTTTTTAAATGAGATGCTACCATGCATGGTCACCCAGTAACCACTCATCTGACCACACATCTGAAGGTGGAGCAGAGGGATGTGTGCTCCTGTGAGCAACTCAGCACCCAATCATGGCCACTCACAGGGTGATTTCCGACGTTACGGGCGGGTGCTTTCACCACGGGTCGTGGGGTGGTTCGGACCACGGCTGGGGGTGAAGGGGCATGCCAACAGACGTGCGCCCCATTGCCCCCGGCCGGCCATGGTTCGAGCCACCCCATGGCCCGTGGTGAAAGCACCCGCCCGTAACGTCTAAAGCAGCACACACACCCCGGAGGGGGCGAGGCTGCGTGGCGCAGCGTGCTGCCGCACGGCCCCATCCCCTGCACTCCCTGCCTGCCCGCCCACAGTCCCCAAGATAGGCATCCGCAGCGGCTTATCTGGCCGCTGCCGCAGACCGCCACCCACCGCCAGGACTCCGGAACGCAGTGAAGGTAAGGTAACAGTCGTTACTTTTCCTTCACCACGTTCCGGATTCCCCCTAACCACGCTTCGTTCGCCACCGTGGTGCGGGAGAACAAAGGGTGGTTAGGGTCACCACGGGAGGTGGTTGACTGAGGTGAACATCTGGATGCGACATTCACCTGCTTTCAGCCCCCTCCGTGGTTGACCGCGGTTGACTGTGGTGATTTCAGACAATGTAACATCTGAAATCACCCACAGGGCACTGCCAAAAAAAGAGCCCCCCATGCAGGACAAGCCAAAAAGATTTGTGGCAATAGGCGACCACAAATTCCTGGCCTGTATGAACTGGGGTGGCCACCCACACCAGCAGACAGGTCCCCTGCTCAGAGGCACCGTGGGCAGGGGGCACAGTCTTTGCAAGTCACCGGAACTGGCTGTGAGCACTGAGGAGCCCGATTCCTCAGCGTCATGGTCAGGACATGTCAATTTCCAAGGCCAGTCCAGCGCTCTTCCCCTTCCCCCATGGCCCATGGTAGAGGAGTGTGAGGTGGCTGCCATGGTAGCCACCCATTAGAATCCCTCCCCACTCATTCCACCTGGGTGGCTGCTCTGCAGGGACACCCCCTGCCCAAGAAGCAGGCTATGCATGTGCATGTTTCATGCTAAGTGTGTGCACACGGGGGTTGTGCATAACATACAAGTCGGTTCCATGTGAAGTTCGCAATATGTGCACTGGTTGTAGAAGAGGCACATGCACAGGGGTTTGCCTATGGCGGCAAAAATCCTTGCACTGGCCCTGGGTACACAATACACTTACCGTGCCTTACTTCACTCCTGGCAGCCTTACCACATGATGCTGGTGGCTGCCAGATATTCACCCCACCATGCAGCAAGGCAAGCAAGTGGCTGCTATGTGCTGCTTCCTCGAAAAAAGGCTGGGGACACAGCACGGAGCAGCCTAATTACAAAACTGCGAAATATCTGTAGATGGATAGTCCAGCAAACTTCTAACCTCTGGAAAAGTGTATTTTGACTTAATGGACTTTAATATTGTTTTGTGCTTTTATTCGCAAATAATGCTTTAATTATTTTGTGTAAAACTAAATGAAACAGCTTCACAGAAAGTTTGAAAAAGCATGTTTTCTTGAAAAAGGAAAAGACCACTTGAAAGCAGTTTCCCATGGATTATTTACCAACAAGCAGAAACAAACAAACAAAATTTAAAAGATCAGTGCATGCTGCCCAAGAGTGTAATCCACTCTCACATGCTGAGAAAGAATGCTAAACTCAAGTCAGCAAAAGAGGTGCCTGCTAAACAAGAAAGTCTGCAAAAGCCAGAGGATTAGCAAATTATAGTAGTTAACAAGCTGATTTATTTTTTTTAAGTAAACTAGGAATGCTCCTTAAAATGTATCTTTAAGAATTGTAACTGATTTCTAAATTTACACTAAACCTTGCCATTCGCACACATTTAAACTAACAAACTTTTTTCAATTTGTGTTAATAATAAGGTTCATGCAGTCATAAAGCACAGCAGTGTTTAATTAATTCAGAGGAACAACAGCAAAAATGAAACAAAGCATTTTTTAAAGAAGGGCTTTTACCACAAAAAATAGAAAAGGAGAAAATTCTGAAAATTAAAATGCATTTTGTACAAGCATGTCACAGGAATCTCACGCAATGAGGATAGTCTTACATTTCTTATACAAACATGCATCAGTGGAGTCATACTGTTAGTGGGGTTTGCTTGGGAAGAACTAGTCTCTAATCTTAGTTCTCATTCCATTTTTGGTCTTTTCCCCTTTTTTTTTTTTTTTTTACTTTTCTTGTCTCTAGATTCCCTGGGGTTGATCTACCTTAGGGCTGAAACGAGAATCAATTTTTTTCACATGAAAATTTCGCAAGAATCATTACTGAGCTCTCGGTACAATCTGGGTAATGGTTTGAGATCTTGGTCAATATTTTTTCTCGATTTACCATTTACCATGATCTACCATTTACCGAGATTTACCATGTACCATATACCAATTTTCCATGTACTGCTTAACATGTAGCTTTTGTCCCGGTAATGCGCATGCACAAAATGCCCACCATAGCTGTTCTCTGCAAGTGCAGACCCCTTCAAGATGGCACCAGCAGCGGTGCTGCCATTTTGGAAAGGGGCAGCCATTTTTCTCATGCACATTGGGATGAATGTGGTACATGGTAAGCGGTACATGGTAAATCAGTATACAGTACACAGTAAATCATGGTAAACGGTAATCACAGTAAATGGTAAATGAGAAAAATTATTGACCAAGAAAGTGTCGAGAACCGGGGGTTTTCTGGATTATCGATTCTTGCTAAAAACTAGTCAAGAACCATGATTCCTGATGAGAATAAAGAAAAACTCAAGATCGCGTTTCAGCTCTAATCTACTTTCATCTCTTGTACTAACACACTTTTAAAATTGGTACTTAAACTAATTGTGAGTGCACACACATACTTTTGATGTATACCAGCAAACCAGCTCAATTTACTGTTTTCTCTGTATTCTTTTCAGAAAGGGGCAGAAAGTAGAATCTGTACAAGTTTCATTTATTTATTTTATTTATTTTTGCAGAGTTTATACCCCACCCCTCCTGCAAAGCAGCTTGGGGCGGCTTACAATTTTAAACACAATATAAATAGTTTAAAATACAAATATAACTATAAAATCTGTTGAATCTCACAAAAAGGAGAAATCATTAAAAATGTATATATTACATTTTACCATTTGTGTGTGTTCATGCATGCACATGCATGTATGCTAAGTGATGCTAAAAGTCCCCAAGCTCCAGTTCCTGACTGGTCACTGAGATATCTACCCACCTATACTTGAATTACTGATGGCTGTATGCAGGGGTGAAGCTATCCTATGTGCAGGTGGTGCAGCTGCATCTTGATCCACAAGCATGACCTCCAGAGCAACTTTGACACTGGATTAGGGACAGTAGAGGTGGAGCGCGAGGTGATGGAGGTCTCTTCTGGTCCATCTTTTGGGGCTGAGTTTCAGGAAGTGACGCCAGTCGATGCTGTGGATGTCCTGGGGTCTGTTAGGGCCACCAGTTGTGAATTAGATCCATGCCCGTCCTGGTTGGTGAAAGCCTCCAGGGAGACATTGGGGACGGTGCTGGCGAGGGTAATCAAAGCGTCCCCTTGGCAAGGGAGTTTGCCCCCCGGTCTCAAGGAGGCCATGGTGCGCCCCTTGCTGAAGAAGCCATCCTTGGATGTGGACGCACTCGCCAGCTACCGACCTTTCTCTAACCTTCCCTTTTTAGGGAAGGTTATTGAACGGGCGGTGGCTCTGGAGCTCTAGGTACATCTGGACTGTATCGGTTTCCTTGACCCATTTCAATCGGGGTTCTGCCCTGGCTATGGCACAGAGGCGACTCTGGTGGCCTTGGTGGATGATCTCCACCAGGAGATGGACGCAGGATGTTCAGCACTTCTGATCCTGCTACATCTCTCGGCAGCTTTTGATACAGTGGACCATGGACTGCTGTTGAGACAATTGCAAGCCCTGGGGGGTCTGGATGGGACTGTCCTTGGATGGTTCCTATCGTTCCTCTCAGGGAGAAGCCAGCGGGTTGTCCTGGGGGTCGAGTCTTCCAGCCCCCAGACCCCGATTGTGGCATTCTGCAAGGTTCCATTCTGTCTCTGTTATTGTTTAATGTATATATGCAGCCCTTAGGGGAGATCATGAGAGGGTTTGGCGTTCATTGCCATCAATATGCTGATGACACCAAGCTTTAACGCTCTTTTTCAACTGAGCCAGGTCCTGCCGTCTCGGTGCTGTCCCAATGCTTGGAGGCCGTGGCAGATTGGTTACGGCAGAGCAGACGGAAGCTCAATTCTGATAAGACGGAGGTAATGGCGGTGGATAGGGTGCGGGAGATGGCAACTCCCCTCATAGAGGGGGTCTTCCCCCCCCCC
>QEPC01015731.1:1454127-1488191 GCA_003113815.1 Sphenodon punctatus | reverse complement strand
TGTTTTTTGGAGTTTATGTTTTGTTGCAATGTATGAAGTGGAAGGTGTTTTGAATTGTAATTGTACTGAATTGTGTTTTTGTGTGTATTTTAAGAAAACTCTTGTACATTTAAGTGTCTTTTTAAACTGTTAAGTTTTTTGTTTTAGTGAATTAGTATTAGTATTGCTGGTAGCTGAAATGGGAGCTGATATCTTCTGAAAGTCTGAGTCTTATTTTGGATGTTGACAGATTTCACAGAAATAGTATTCCTTTGAAAACCTGCCCATTGGCTAAAATTGGAAGTGATTTTAAAGAAGAAAAAGTACGCCTTACTGACACTAATGGGAATTCATCATTTTTCTCTTTGCAGGAAGGCTTGAGTCCTTTGGTACTATAATACAGATATATTTCACATTAAGCTGCCAAACCTTTCAGATAAGAATTCTTTTATCCTAATCTCATTGTTTGGGCAAGTTCTACTAAAAGTGTTGTAAGTGCTGAAGAACAGCATAAGATAAACTGTAACCTAAACATATAACCTGTGTTTCTTTTACTGTGCTTCTGGAAAGTTTTGTCAGTTGCGCATACCGCAACAACATAGGTAAAGCTGCTTCAGAAGGGAGAGCGAATGTGCTAGCCCTATCATAGATAATTAGCCAATAATATGACTTCAAAAATTGCTACTGGCAATAAAAAGAACTCCCATATGAAGCATTGTATTTCAGTGATAGAAAAGTTACCCACCAGTCCATGTGATGCATGGTAACAGTAACAAGGTCTGTAAGGAAGTTGCCTGTTTGATTCCATAGCTGAAGTATCATTCCACTGAAGTAATGTCAGTAATCTATTGTCACCACTGTCAGTAATCTATTGTCACGCTTAATGATTTTGTAAAGTAAATGATAAACTGTGCATCTCTCTCTATATATATATCTCTGGGCCTATCTGCAACACTCGGGCATGCAAAGGTATAAAGTTGGCCTTTTTGGCATGCATGCCTAATCCTTGAATTGATTATTAGAGGACTTGTTCATACAAGGCTTTCAAGTTAGCCTATACGTTCCGGTCAAGAGTAGCAATACATGAAATATTTACTTCAAAATAAACAGTGGCACATCTGACCTTTTCCCGATGTCCATAACTTTGCTCTGAAAGTACACATAAACCATTTCTATGATGAGGGTAAAACGTGCCGTGTGAACATGCTGGAACTGGCAACATTGGATGGAAATGGACATGATGGCTGTGCATCAGTGACCTGACCTGAGCCTGCTGAGAAGCTGCAGCAGATACGGTCTGGACCAGGTCAGGCTGCACAATACAGGTGCCCACGGCTGGGCCGCCGGGAAGGGTGAGGAGATGCAGAAGTGTTTGGCTCGCCGGCCCTGCCCCCACACTGCGCCCAGTGCTCCACCCCCTCACCATGATGGGCAGCCATGGCGCCAATGACAGCCAGTCACGTTGGCTGGCCATGGTGGACCTGATCCAGATTGTGTCTGCTAGACCACAGCAGATGCAACAGTCTGCTGTGATCCACTTCGACCTAATCGGGCAGACCTTAGTTCTGACTGTGACCTGTGACCCGACAGTTAGCCCGGCTCTCACCCGGGCTAGCTGCCGACACAGCTCAGGTCAATCCTGGGCCACATTTGGCAGCACCTGCACAAACATACAAGGTGAGGTCTGGTGCAAAGTGACTCAAAGCGGGCCACTGTCACATCTGTTTTTATCCATTGTGAGGGTTTCAGTGAGCTTTAGAAGTAGGTGAATTTAACACTGTGGCATGGCCTGTGTCTCCTCACTGGTTTGTGAAACATAATGCTATTTTGTCCTAGTGTCCTGGTTGGCTATAAAGAGACAGATTTAGTCAGTGCTGTTCATAGTTGTTCACAGCAGAAGCTCTGGCACAATGTCAAAGACTCTTCAAGCCTTTACCTGGTCAACATTTGCAATTTGGACACCATGCATTTTAGAGATTTCACCTCCATATGCGAGCGCATTAGATGGCTGGTTGATGGTCCTTAAGGGGCAACATTCATTCACCCAATGGCATGTACTTCAGCCCCCATTTCCATACTGCTAAACAATTAGACCTTGTCTAAAAAATTATAAATCTATTACCCTCACTGTCTCTCCCCTTGCTTCCTAGTAAGGATCCTATTCTTTGTTTTACCTATCTGTAGGAGCCATTGATCCTTTATGAGAAGAGCTCAGCGCCTCATCCTCAGAAATCCATCAGTGATGGACACTGGGCTATTAATTTGTGGCAAGCTGCATGTAGCATTGACTGTCTTTTATGGCTACCCTTCCTCCCAGAGGGAGTGGTGCCATTGTAATCACCTGCAGATCAATTTAATGCACAGCTGTTCAGGACCAGTCTTAAAGAGACCCAATCTTGCAATTTTAAAATCTCTCCCAAGACAGCCAAACAACTTGTGGAGGAATGCTTCCTGAACTGGCTGGAAGGCGGATGGAGATGCTTGGAAGACCTTGTACCCCTGCTGCTTTTTCATGGTTACAAAATGTATCATTTGTCATTTGACTTCTGAGTCATATACAGCAACAAGATGACAACCTATCTGTAGATTTATGATAGTTTTCTTTATTATATAGTTTCCCCCCACCCTCCAATTTGCTTGGAAATCATATGCCACACTTCAAACCTTTATCAAGAGAATGGATATGTAAAAGGGAGAGCTTCTAAGTGTTCACAGGACCAAAACCAGGGGGCTGGATACATACTTGCAGAGAGGAAACCCTGGGGAGCCAGCAAGGGACTAGCAAGAGCTCCCTTTAAGGGAGCTAAAAATAACTGGCAGGAATTACAAGCAGGCTGGGGCAAACCTCAGTATAAAAGGCTGAGCTGAAGCTCAAATAGACTAAAATCACCAGGGTGGACGCCCAGGCCATGAGGCCGGGGCTGTGACTGGAGTAAGTGAGGCCTTGTGTCACCAAGGTTGGCCAGCCAGATCAGGAGGCCAAGAGAGAGGCTAGAGTGCCAGGGACACCACGAAGCTAGGGAAGCTGAACTAAAGGCTGGGAGTTCAGGGGGTGAGGAGGGCTCTCCATGTATAGTCAAACCTAATTTATGGACTGTATTTAGTTTGGGAAAACTTACCAGGACAAAACCACACGGGTACAGAAGCGATAATTTGATGATAATCATTATTATGCTAGACTTTTAATCTGTTCTACTCCACTAAAAAGGTGCCATGATACACAACTAAGTTACAGACTTGAACTACAGAACTTTTGATCTAATAGAAACTAGAGCTGTGCATAAATAAATGAACCCCTATAGTCTGAAATCAAAAACCACTTTCAGGCTTTGTTTCAAATTCGAAACACAGCCCGTGCTCACTGAGAGTCTTGCTGAGGTTAGTGAAACTTATGAGTCAACTGGTCCCAGTTTTAAGTTAATTTATAATTGTGTCAAAACAAGGTGAAACCTACTGTTTCATCATGAAACCAGGTTAATCTCAGAATCTCTGACAGAGGGCATTTTCACACAAGACACACTCCACCCACTATTCATGTTGCAGGGCTGCAGTGTTGTCCTATGGGTGCCCTGTAACATGTATAGTGGATGAGTGGGAACTGGGTGGAGAGTGTCTTGTGCGACAATGCCCTGAGTTTCCATTGAGATTTGAAGTAAAATTCAAAGCAAAACCAAGGAGGAGAACATGTAGGGTGCACTAACAAAGATGGGTACTACTACTACTATTCTTTTATCCACAGATCCCGGATGAGACAGATGTGTGCACGCACACACTAACAATCACTCAGAAATCATCCATCCTAGCCGTGCACCAAACATGACAATCTTTGACTAAGAGAATAAATAATATATGCAACTGTCTTTCTAACCTCACTGTTGACTTGTGTCAACATCCACAGACTCCCACAGACTGCTATCACTGATAGCTCTAAGATTATCCACTCAGCTGTGAAGACTCTCACTCAGGGGTTGCACCTGCACACCACAGGCATGGGGGCATATAAACAGAGTAAAAAGCAGAGAGCAACATACAGAGCATCAGTGAGCTGGATCATGACTGAGGTCTAGCACAAATTATCGCCTTACTTACCAGGGCCAGAGGTAAATCACACACGGTGTTTTTCGACAAGCGCCTCTGCACCCATTACCCACCCACCGTACATGTTGCAGGGCGACATAGGTGCCTTATGCTGCAGACCTGCAACATACATGATGTGTGGGTGACAGATGGGTAATGGGTGAGGAGGCACCTGCTAAACGCACCCACAACCAGATGCTTCATTAAAATACTGAGGTTCCTACAGAAGTAAGTACAAAGGTAAGTACTAGGGACAGGAACATGTGTGATGCATTGGGAATTAGGAAAGCGGTGAGGTGCCCAGAACAAACAGTAGGGAAGCCATAGGGTCTCCGATGTCTATATATTAATGCACAGAGTATGAGAAATAAGCAGGTTGAACTTGAAATCATAAAACAGGAAGGCAAATATGATTTAATAGGTATTACTGAGACTTAGTGGGATGAGACTCATGATTGGAATGTAGTAATTGAAGTATATAACTTGTTCAAAAAGATTAGACCCAACAGAAAGGGAGGGGGAGTAGCATTATATGTAAAAAATGTGTACAACTTTACAGAAATCCATGAATCTGAGCATGGAAGGCCAGTTGAGAGCATCTGGGTAAAAATAAAAGGAGAGAGAAATATAAGTGATATCATTGTTGGAGTCCACTACAGACTGCCAAACCAAGCAGAAGATATGGATGATGCTTTCCTAAACCAGACTGCAAAACTTTCAAAGAGGCAAGACATAGTAGTAATGGGGGACTTCAACTACCCTGATATCTGTTGGAAATCAAACTCTGCTAAGAACGGAATATCCAATAAATTCTTGCCTTGCTGACAACCTCATCTTTCAGAAGGTGGAAGGAGGAACAAGGGGGTCGGCCATCTTGGACTAGATCCTTACCAACAGGGAAGAAGATCCTTACCAACAGGTGAAAGTAGTAGGAACCTTGGGTGGAAGTGATCACATCATCTTGGAATTCATGATAGTAAGGAAAGGGAAAGCTGAACATAGTCGGACATGTACTCTGGACTTTAGGGACGCTGATTTTAATAAACTCAGAGAAAAGCTAGGTAGAATCCCATGGCTAGAATAGCTAAAGGAGAAAGGAGTCCAAGATGGGTGGGAGTTTCTGAAAAATGAGATACTGAAAGCACAATCACAAACAATTCCAATGAGAAAGAAAAATGGGAGACATCTAAAAGACACCAGTGTGACTGCACAAGGAACTTTCTGATGAGCTGAGAATTAAAAAGGACATGTATAAGAAATGGAAGGAGGGACAAATCACCAAGGACGAGTATAGACAAGTAGCCCAAACCTGTAGGGACGGTATCAAGAAGGCTAAAGCTCAGAANAAAAAAAGGGGGGGGGGGGGGTCAGCTATGTCCAAAGCAAAAGAAAGAACAAGGAAGTGGTAGGTTCGCTGCTTGGTGAAGATGGCAAAATGTTAACAGGTGACAGAGAGAAGACGGAATTGTTCAACTCTTATTTTGCCTCTGTCTTCTCCTACAAGGGAAACTATGTCCAACCTGGCAAGAACAGCACTAATGATGAAGGGAAGGAATTACAGCTCAGTATAGGTAAAGAGATGGTAAGAGAACACCTAGCTACTTTAAAAGAGTTCAAATCCTCAGGGCTAGATTAATTACATCCTAGGGTATTGAAGGAACTTGCAGATGTAAACTCAGAACTTCTGGTTGTAATCTTTGAGAACTCTTGGGGAATGGGCGAGGTGCCGGAAGACTGGAGACGGGCAAATGTTGTCCCGGTCTTCAAAAAGTGGAGGGAAAGGAGGATCTCGGAAACTACAGACCGGTCAGCCTTACATCAATATCTGGAAAGATTCTAGAGCAGATTATAAAGCAGTCAATTTGTAACCATTTGGAATCCAATGCTGTGATTCATAGGAGCCAGCATGGGTTTGTCAAAAACAAGTCATGCCAAACTAATCTTGTTTCCTTTTTTGATCGAGTTACTAGTTTAGGTCATGGTAATACCATGGACGTAGAACATCTTGATTTCAGCGAAGCATTTGCACAGGATATCCTTCTTGACAAGCTGGTTAAATATGGGCTAGATGATACTACCATTACGTGGATTTACAGCTGATTGAAGAAGCGTACCCAAAGAGTGCTCATAAATGGCTCCCCATCAATCTGGAGGGACGTATCGAGTGGGGTGCCACAGGCTCGGTCCTGGGTCCTGTACTGTTCAACATCTTCATTAATGACTTAAATGAAGGAGTAGAGGGGATGCTTATCAAATTTGCAGATGACACAAAATTGGGAGGGGTAGCTAACACTTTAGAAGAGAGAAAAAAGATTCAAAATTATCTTGACAGGATGGAAAGCTGGGCCAAAACTAACAAAATGAAATTCAACAGAGATAGATGTAAAGTTCTGCATTTAGGTAAGAAAAATCCAATGCACAAAGATGGATGATACCTGGCTTGGCAGCAGTACATGTGAAAAGGATCTTGTTGATCACAAGCTGAACATGAGTCAGCAGTGTGATGCAGCTGCTAAAAAGGTTAATGCAATTTTAGGCTGCATTAACAGAAGCATAGTGTCCAGGTCACAAGAAGTAATAGTTTAACTCTATTCTGTGCTGGTCAGACCTCATCTGGAGTACTGTATCTAGTTCTAGGCACTGCATTTTAAGACGGACACTGACAAACTGGAGCGGGTTCAGAGGAGAGCAACAAAGCTGGTCAGGGGTCTGGAAACCAAGTTCTATTTATTTATTTTATTTATTTATTTAAATACACTTTTACCCCGCATCATCCCACACCATGGCGGCTCAGAGCGTCGAAAAACATAAAATCTAACAATAAAACTAGATATTAAAATATTTAAAATTACTAAAAGGCACAATGCTAAAAGGCAATAAAAGACACCCCACCCACCCACTCCTACCCCACCCCTTCCCCGAAGGCTCGGCGGAACAACCAGGTCTTACACGATCTTCAGCAAGAGGGAAGGTCTGGGGATAAACGGGCCTTCATCAAGAGGGAGTTCCACAGCCCTGGTGGAAAGGCTGAACCTATGAGGAAAGGCTGAAGGAGCTGGGTATGCTTAGGGTGTGGGGGGGAGGGGGGGGAGATGAAGGAAGGGGAACAGAGGGAGAGACAAGGAGTGTAACATTCACGAGGATGCGAGGTTCGAGGTGCATGTGTTTGGCTTAGTTACATCAAGAATGATGGCTGGTTGGTCCATGTGGTGAGGATATGAGATACGATAGCCGTCTTCAAATATCTGAAGGGCTGTCGCATAAAAGATGGTGCAGACTTGTTCTTCATTGCTCCTGAGGGCAATCCTAGAACTAATGGGCTCAAATTACAAGAAAGCAGATTACGGCTAAACATTAGGAAGAACTTCCTAACGGTAAGAGTTGTTCAACAGTGGAATAGACTGCCTGGGGCAGCGGTGGGCTCTCCTTCACTGGAGGTTTTCAAACAGAGGATGGACGGCCATCTGTCAGGGATGCTGTAGCTGTGGATTTCCTCCACTAAGCAGGAGGTTGGACAAGATGACCTCTGAGGTACCGTCCAATTCTAAGATTCTATGATTCTATTTAGGCTTCTCAGAGTCAGCCTGGGGTTTTATGGAGGTGACTATAAATCAGTCATAAGTTGGAAGAAAAACATGCATATCAACCATTTTAGTCACCATGCCATATATAGTAAAAGAGCAACCATGCACTAATGTAGCTTAGTGGATAAGGTATTAGGCTTGGACTCGGGAGATTAGGGTTCAAATACTGTATTATCCATGAACTCTCTAGGTGGTAGAGATGGGACACTGGGGAGAATACCGGATATCAGATTTACCAGTATGGGATCTCCCCAGTATCGGATTTACCAGTATCGGCATATCAGATTTTTAACATTGGCCGCTTTATCGGGTTTTTTTTACAGTGCGGTCATTGACTTCATTGGCCGCAATGTAAAAAAACTGGCAAAGCGGCCAATGTTAAAAATCCAGTATGCCGATACCGGTAAATGTCAAATTATAGGATTAATCTGATACACCTGATTATCGGGTGTTTCGGATTTATCCGATACTGATATTCCCACCCCTACTAGGTGGCCTTTGGACAGCCTATTTCGTATTTATAAAATGGGAATAATAATGATCTACTTCGATAAAGATTGCAAAGCACTTGAGTACTGAATGCCTAACATAAATTAATAATAATGCAAGGGGAGTGGACTTTCCACTCTGTGTGGAACTGTAAGTTCAAACCTCATTCATACTGAAATAGGTGCCAGTTCTATCTGTCTGGGTAATCTGGATACTAATAAAGCTTGCCTTCCCCATTCCAATAGGCACAGAAGACTTGATTCTACAACACAATGGTGTCCCCAGGGCTGGACTGCTGTGAGCCTAGCTTCTTGGGAGTGAAGACCTCCAGACAGGACTGTTGCAGCAGCTTTGTTCCCCGATGTTGAGCTAGGGCCAGAACCACTGCCATCTACTCTTCCCATGGGATGCACGGTGTATTGTGTATGGCTGGGGACAAACCTCCTGTTGTACACCACACCAGAATAGATGTGAAGTGGAAAAGCAAACCAAAAGTCAAACAGGAGGTCTAGTTTAGGCTTTTCTAAAGGTTCTTTTCCTCACGATAGTATGCAAGTGGTTAGTAATTACTTACATGTCCAATAATATCAGCATACACCTGAACTGAAATGAGAGCTGTCAGCTGTCACTATGTTTACAGAAAGGAAAACTTGGAATGCTTTCAAAAGCACTGCATGTTTTCTTTGGGTATTCAGCAAGCCAAGGGTTTTACAGAGGTGACTATAAAGTCAGTCATAAGTTGGAATCAAGAAAAATATATATGCTCCAACTTTCTGGAACTCTCACTCTTTTTATTTTTTTTATTTATTTTTTTTAAAGCAAGCAATTAAAAACTTTCCCATAGAAATTAAAAGAAAACAACCATTTAAAAAAATAATTGTTGGGGCAGCTGCAGAATTGGCAGTGTTTTTATACCACTTAGTTGAGTTTAATGGCAAACAGCCTAACCCTATAGTTTTTTTAGCACAAAGTCACCATTTACTTCCATTGCGCTGATCCTCAAAGCGCTGTAGTAGCACAAGCCTCACTGAAATTAATTCCAATGCAGTGCTTTGAAGATCAGAGCTAATGTGAGTTATATACAAGCATGACTGAAGGTTCAGGCATGTAGGTAGCTGGTAACAGGTCACACCTTTTACCAATAAAACTTCTATGTCCCGCAGTTGTCTCATTACTGGGACTCAGACCACTTTCACACCTGGCCCCCATGCATATTTTGGCTGCGGGAGGGAATGCGCAAGCCAGAATACATGCGGGGTGCAGCCGGTCTGAATTCCTGCTCTGTATCTCTGCGTGTGTTTGCCGGCAAAGCCGCGCAGGGGGGCATTCAGACCTGCCACACCCCGCACGTATTCTGGCTTGTGCATCCCTCCTGCAGCCAAAATATGCGTGGGGGCCAGGTGTGAAAGTGGTCTTAGTAATGAGAGTTTAAAAGGAATAGAATTTTAAATCATTAGGCGACAGAGAGATATGTAGCCGAATTGTCAGCAGGTAGAGCTAAGCAGGAAGAAGTTATTTATTTTACAGGAGGAAAAAAAAAACATAACCAATTCCAGTGACTAATGATGTTGGGCCAAATACTACAAGCACTTTTCTTACATGCAAATAGCTTTATTTGTGCAAGCCAATAAGAGTAGTTGCACGTGAGAACAGTTGCTCACACGTACAAGTGTTCTCAAGGTGAGGCCCCTGATGTACCAAAACATATATACTTTTTTCTTTACTGATAAATATTTTTGTGCGTATAGATTTTGAATGTATAAATGTGATACTGGTCCAAGAAAATGTGATACTGTATAACTCTAATGGTCTCATCTAACCTTAGAATCTATGATACACACACATACAAATATTACGCACATTGATGTTTATCTAAAACATTTATTCTGAGGAGGTATTTATGCTTTTTAGTGTAGTTATATGTATGTATGTCCAGAGATGGGTGTAATACATTCAGGAAATACAGGATAGTCTAGAATAAAAGTTTTATCCATATGATTTGTGCATAGTTGCCTGTCTCAGAAGTGGTGAATTTAGCTAAGCACATCTTCCTAAGCTACTCTGCTCTGTCAATGATCTGGTCGACTTGTGGAATCACATGCTGACCAGTCAATGAGATGGTTAAACCCAGGCATCTGCTTGCCACACCTCACCTCACTTCAGCAGCACAGGTCGCCTGGTATACAGAGGACTTGAGGCGGATGAAGCAGGAGGGTGGGTGGTTAGAGCACAGGTGGTGCTCGGCTTGCACTGAAGCTGACCAACTGCAGCATAGATCATTTTTGAAGGACTATGCTGTGGCTGTGATACTGGTGAAGAAAGCGTTCTTATCCACTATTATAGGGTGTGCAAGGTCTCATGCAGTGAAGTTGTTCTGGTGTTGAATGGCCTGGTTAATCCAGTTTGTCTCTGCCCAGAACTACAGTCATGTATTGCCCACTATGACGCATTTGATAATTACTTTGCAGATAAAACAGCTTGTATTCACAACTTGTTCAGCATATCTGAAAGTCAGCTCAGACTGCATGCATCTCACATTAGGCACCCACAAGTCAAGGCATCCTAAATTAATCAAAAGTTTGGAAACTGTGGGCTGTAGTGTCTATAAATCAGGACACGTATATGGTAATTGGAGGAGCCATCTTTTATGCTGTAATCCCATTCCTAGAAATTCTTCCTTACTTGCTTCGTTGGGGGACAAAAATCAAATAGTAAAGTAAATCTGAAAGGCATCTAAACTGTTTTTTTTCTATGATGCAAACACAGTAGAATTCTGGGAACACCCTAATAGTCACAGGAGCAAATATGCTGGAGTTTAAGATATGAGAGCACCAACTTGTGCAGACAGCTTCATTCTTAATTGTACCACTATTACTTTTTTTATTAAAGTAACATGCTCAGGTCTTTACTAAGATAAGTAGTGCTGAAACTCAGTATTTGAAATCACTAGGTATTCGACTTGGTTTTACCAAGTATCAACCAACCAAGGAATCGACTCGGTACTTGGTCCAGTACTCAGTACGCAGGCAAATCCTCGGATGGGCAACATACTGGGCTTTTCCTGTAACATGCAGGGCTTTTCCTGGTCCTATATAAGGGAACTCAGTACTCAGAAAATACTAAATACTCAGTTTTATTTTACCAAGTATTTTACTGAGTATCGAGTATTCGGCCGATTAACCGAGGACTGGCCAAACACTCAGAGCCAATCCTCGGAAACTCACAAATGATTGAGAAATTTTCTTTACTATTCGGTGCAGCACTAACGATAAGGTTTCCACTGTTCTAAGCGCTGCATAATCGCATAGGATAAAAACAAACGAGACAATAGCTCCCATTAGCTAACATTAGCTCGCGATTCACCTGCCCATCTATTAGATGGCTGCCAGATGTTTGCCCACTTCCACCACAGGGTGAGCGGCTAGCTGCTACTCAATGAATCATCCAGAGAAGGTGGTTGACACAGCACAGGCTAAGGCTGGCTCAGTCAGGCTAATCCAGGCTAATGTGTGCCCTGCCCTCCCATCTGTTAGGTCCCACATGGGCCTGAGTCCTGCCCATGTGTCTGGTTCCACAGTCCAACCCAGGGCGTGGGGGCAGTCTCACAGCTGACAGGAGACTGCACACTTGTTATGGAGAACAGAACGGCCCAACATGTGGCAGTTGAGTTGCTGCTCCAGGGGTTGGGCAGGGAATCCATCTGGCCACTGTCTCATATGTTTTCACCCATAGTAAGAAACCATGCCTGCCTCAAAGAGTTAACCATGACAAAGGATAGGCGAGCAAGTAGATACAGCACTGAGAGGTAAAGTGACCTGCTCAAGGTCACATGGAAGATCACTGGCAGAACCCAGGATTCCTGTGTTCCAATCCCGTTGGCCAATTCAGTGGGTGTCTCTTCACATAGTGCTTGTCACCTTCCAGCCTGCCTCCTAATATGGAGGCAAACATTATGTTTGGACACTCAAACCTGGGATCAACCCACAGACTGAACACGGATTTGCTGAGGTTACTAGTGCTCATGATTATAAAGCACTTAAAAGGCCTTCAGGCAAATTTTTAAAACACCCATTTCTAAACTTCTTAATTTTGAAGAGAACTGTTTGATAACAATCTGGCTTCCGATTGTTTGGAGCCTTTGAACACTCACGGATGGACTTCATACTACTTCAGTAAGAAAAACTTCAATATACAAAATATCCAACTTTCCTTTCCGAGTTTAATACTTACTAATCTGTTTGCTTCAGGAACAAAGACCAGCTGGGAAACTTTAGATTCTCAATTTTATTTCAATACAGTTTCGGAAATATGCATTACTGGAAGCTGAATTTATGGTAGAACCGTGGTGTGGGTGTAAATAACAAAGAAGACTGCTCTGTCAATTCATGGAATTACCCACGTATCTGTATGTAGCTCAAGAATGTTTATATATATTTTAAAATTTATGTTATCAGAGGCTTTCATCTTAAACCTGGTGAAAACTGTTATTTGCCATGGACTGATAAGTGAATATGGCAGAACTTCAAAACTCCTGTCAGCTAAAGAATCTGGAGAGAAAAATTAGACACAAAGTGAGCTAGGAAGAAGAGAGGATGGTTAACAAAAGATACTTCTCCGTTCAGCTCAAGAGAGAGATCATAAAGCGGTTCTTTACTTAAACCAGATTATACTTGCTCTCTATATTGCATATATTCTTTCCATAACCAGGCTTATTTTTCCTTTACATTAGTAAACATATCAAGGATGCCAGAAGGACTCATAAACTATTCAACTTCTTTAACAAGCTGAACATACGTCATTTAAATACAGTGTAATTTCTCCAAGCACCTGTATAAATTGAGTGGTTTAAGCTGATAGAGGGGGAAATAAACTGAAACGTGCTTTTGCTGATTTACTCTGCACTCTAACCTGCACAGAATTATTGTAGAGTTAGCTTTCTGTTGAATAACACACAGCAGAAGTTTCTTCAAAACAGAACTTTACTAAGAACTCAGAAAACATGCTTCCATACTGTACAGACTTCAGGGGACAAGATGGAGGACAGAGAGAGACGAAGAGAGGAGACAAGGAGGGAAAAAACCCAACTGTTTCATCCCCTGACCCTCCCCCTACTGGACAAGCCCCATATTGAGCTTGTAGGGCTTGCAATGGGCTTTTACTTGTGACTGTTGCACACTCCAACAAGAATCATACTTCACTTTAAATTATAACTGAAATGTGAGGAAATCAGTGCCTTATAAATGTGTTATTTAAAAAATATATTTTTATTGTTAATTTTAGCAAAGTATCTGTTCTACTCTCTATCCCTGCTTCTCCCTTTCTCTTCTCTCGTCACTTTTTTCTTGCCTTTAAAACAGTGCCATATAAAAGTAAAGCATAAAGCAGGGGCCTAGGTTCGAAACGAAAACAGTTTTACTAGTGAAATAACCTCTCCCACTCCCAAGACAGCAGTTCAGAAGGGGGCGGGGGTAGTAGTTTGGGTAACACTAACAAATGGAACTTCATGGCATCACATGTGTTATACTTCCATAATGAAAACTCCTCACAAATAGCTCCAATGGATTTTATTTACCTTCAGCTTTCCAATCTGGCTTCAAGTTGAACAGCAAATTTGACAGCAAAGGTTTTAAAACTGGCTTGCTAAATTCTAGATGAGCATTAACTTCACAAGCCCCAAATGTCTCTTTGTACAATGAAATATGCCAATGTAAATGGGAACATTTGTACCATAAATGTGCAGGAACCAGCTCATGTTTCCTGTATAGTGCCTTTCACCCCCAGAAGTACACACATGGCTTATACAAAGCCTCCCGTGATGGCTGAAGTAAAGTGCACACCAGGAACAGAGTCAAACATTTTAAGGTCAGGAGGAACCTAGTTCAGCCTCCTACATTACACAGCTCATGGCTGAAAGATATTGGCTTGATTAGGAGTTAGCAGTTACTGGGTGAAATTCTAATTTACAGGGCAGTAGTTCTCAACCACTGGTTCTCACATCACCAGAAGGCCAGGACAATGTTTTCACTTTTCTACAGCTGCGCTGATAATGGGAACCTCAGCCACCAGTCCACGTATGCAGGCTCTTCCTCCAACTGATACCCCTCTGTTCTGGATGGAAGGAGAGCAGAAAGTAGGGGAGGAGTTCTTTCTACACCATTGGCCATTCAAGGTTTGTTGTTGAGAGATAAAATACCATCTTCTGCTCTTTATTCATTTCTAGCCAATCAGAAATCTGAGAAGTGGTCCTGTCTCTGGTACATGAAGTAGGGATTTTGAAAATGTCCTTTTCCCCACCACCAGTTATTCATAACTTCTTTTTTTTTTTAATGACATTGTAATGTCCCGGAATAAAAAGGATGAGACACCATTGGCATAGAATATATTTATTATTTATACTATTGCTGAAAAGGAGCATGACATACGACTGAAGATAGCAATCCCAGCAGCAGGGAGAGAAAAAATGAATGGGTAAATACAGGAGAAACTTGGTACAAAATGTAGCTGAGAATGTTGGATTGTTCAACAGTCACAAGTAAAAGCCCATTGCAAGCCCTGCAAGCGTAATATGGGGCTTGTCCAGTAGGGGGAGGTTCAGGGGATGAAACAGGTTTTTTCCCCTCCTTGTCTCCTCTCTTCTCCTCTCTCTGTCCATCTTGTCCCGTGCAGTCTGTACAGTATGGAAGCATGTCTTCTGAGCTCTTAGTAAAGTTCTGTGTTGAAGAAACTTCTGCTGCGTGTTATTCAACAGAAAGCTAACTCTACAATAGAGAAAACAAACTTCTCATATAACTGTTAAATTGTGTAGGGTTAAGTGGTCATTGCTGTAGACCACAAGTGAAGCATAGAGTAACAGTTACGGAAGAGATAATCTACAAATATACTCCAGTATCATGCACACAAGGTATGGATGCATGGATTAGGGCTGAATCGAATCAGCCCTTTCATCTTTGCAGAGTTTCTCACTATTTCAGAGTGTCACATGGAATTCTACTGCAGATTTTCAACCATGGAAGAACTCTGTACAATATTCCGAATTCAAGACACTACCTTTTTGTGCAGCACAATACAATACAGGCTCACAGCCATTCCATATCTCCAGCAAAATAAGGACCAGATTGCACCCTGTTCTGCATTTCACCAGACAGCATCAGACCAGGAAGATCCACTGAACATGGAATCCACTTAGAATTTTCATTTCCGCTCTAGCTTGAACTAAACCACAGAAGCTACAGTAAAGCATGACTTAGGGTAATTTCAGACATCGTGGGCCAGTAGGCCCGCCACACTAAACCACGGACAGGGATCTGTTTCAGATCCTGGTCAGGAATCAGTCCAGCCGTCCTTTAGACGTGCCGGGCTGATTCCTACAGGGGAATCAGCTAAGGGGCAGGGCTGCGCGGCATGACATGCAGCCACACAGCCCCCTCCCACACACACACACATTACCCTGGCTGCCCGCCCTCCGGGAGACAGGCGGGCGCAGCGGCCAATCCAACCGCTGTGCCTGATCCTGGATCGTGGCCAATCTAACCACGATTCTGGACCTCCAGACGGCCGGAGGTCCAGAATCGTGGTTAATGTGATTCCTGCCAGTGATTCACTGGGGTGAACATCTGGCGGGATTACAACAGACGAAACAGTACAAACGGACACCACAGGGGATTCACTGTGGTTGACCATGGTATCATTTCGTCTGAAATTATCCGAAGACACAGGAGGATAGCAACATGTTTAACTGAGGAACAAAACAACAAATCTCTAAGCAGTAATTTGGGAATACAGAGGCCTCATCCATACAATATGGATGAAAAAAATTGCTTGATGCCCCAACTACATTAAGCATTTCCCACAGGGTAGCAAGAAGAGGCTGTGGTAGTGTATTTGGGTTGGGTGAATCATCTGCTTTCAGCATGGCTGTTTGTTACTAAAGCTTGGCACCAAAGTTATTCTCCCACATAATGGTCTCCATTATCGTCATGGCACATCATATTGGCTCCATTTGCTGCCTCTGCTTATTCCAGTAAAATGTTACACAAAGAATTGCAGACTTTAAAGCCCTTTCAAGATTGTTCCCTTTGTTCTATATACTGGGCATGGGAACTATACTGGGCATGGGAACATGCAACCTCTTTCAACTTCTAGCTACATGTTCTTTGTTTATGGGCCTTCTCATGTGAACAGCAAAGCTGCCAATAGGCATCTGCACACAGAGACAACATAAAAACAGAGCTGAAGCAAATATTCAAAGTATGAATTTGATTAATGCTGTTGATTTTCAAGCTGTGAATTCAAATTCAATTTTTCATAACTCCTACAGACTTCACAAAGAGCTAGTCAAACTTTTTGGTTAATTATTTATTTGTAAACTCATAACTTGAAATTTTGTGATTCACCAATCTATTTTCAGCTGAATTGAGTAATCAGAGTTTCTTCCTGCTTGACCACTGGATCTAAAAGATTTACTGACCTTAAAGTATACTATGTACTAATCCAAATTCAAGTATGACGGGAGAGCAAATATAATATAATATAATCAAAATTGTGTGCTTTAAATACAGCCACAGTTCACTTTCCAGTAGCATAAACCATTGGTTTCTAGCCATCAAGTTCTAGCTCAAGTGATGATATACTTTATGCATGTTCCTGCATGTCCATCAATCAAATAGCAAAATTACAAAACTGAAGGCACTTCACCAAGAACACATGCTCCCAGCTTCCTCTTCCTTCCCTGAATCAGGTGACGGTGAACTCAAGCAGACTCTAGCAACTGCAACTCTTACAGAATGACATAAGGAGAGTTCTTTACAACCCTAACATTAATCAATCTTCTTAGCACTTCTTTATACAATTACATAGAAACAGACGCAGAGAGGTTAATTTGTTATTGGCAGAGCCAAAGTTAAAGCTTAAGAGTGCCTGTCTGCCAGTCCTATGTTCAGACTGCTAGATCACAGCTCTGCTGCTAAAGATTAATGTCTATGACAAACATCTCCTCCATTGCTGTGATAGAAATATAATCTCATACTTTTCAATTCACATGTATCTTATCAAACTTACTATCTCATTCCCTAAGGTCAGCTGAAAGTGGCCTCTTGCAAGTCACATCATTGCACAAAACGAGTTGGCAAGGATGCACAGAGAGGTGTTCTCGGTGGCTACTCCACAACTTTGGAGCTCTCTTCCCCTGAAAGTCTGCAAAAGCCTAAGTCTGAACATTTTATGTAAGACCTATTTATTTGGCCCAGCTTTAGTAAGCACTGCGGGATAGGGCTTAGGGATTAGTTTGAATGTGGATTTGATCCCGTTTATATTTGTATAGGTTTTTATTTTTGTATACGTTTTACAGTAGTTATATGTTACGTTATAAACCACCGTGAACCTTCAGGGAAGGGTAGATTAAAAATCTAAACAAATAATAAATACCAGGAAAAAAATCTGATGGAATATTTTAACATTAGTGTTTATTCCTGTGATCTTACATATTTGATTCCCTGACTTATGCAGTAAGTCAATATGAGGTCAGTGGAGTCTACAGTTTCTGCCAACAGCTCTTCAACCCATCTCACTTACTAACCAATCAGAGTAGTTCTAGCCCAACCCAAATGTTTTGTTTTATATCTATCTTTCTCATACACACTGTTAAAAGGCTTTGCACTGTTAAACATCTGGTAAAAGTTCATTATGCAACATTCAATTTCTTCCTCTACAGGAACAGAAGTGGGTTTGGGGCAGCTATTAACATATGCCAAGGTAAAACAGCACTCTTCAGCAAGCTCTCCATTTGAAAGAACACTTTTAGTGCTTTTATAACCCTACATATTTTTATTTGTTCTGCGTTAGTTTTTTATTTAGCATCTGTGCTGGTGTTCCCTAACTTCCAGAAGCTCCTAACCTTGTTGGCTGGAGAGAATAAAACTGATATTTTGATGTAGATCAAAAAAACATGAGCATCATTGTAAAAATTAATGAACACCGTCCAGATGATATCTGTTGGTGCGAGTATGCAGGCTTTCGGGCCACACAGGACCCTTTGAAAATTACAGAACTCTGGCCATCTAGCATTCTAGAAGTCAGATACCATAGGGTTTCATCTTGCCTCCCCTCATGTTCAATATGTAGCTGAGTGTCAGGACCTGGCCTTGAACTCCCAGCACTGAACTTTGAATGCCATGTTTCCCACCACCACCATTTTCTGGCTGCTACTGTCAAAGATCGTAGGGATTTTGGTTTCTTCTTTGTATCCTTGCCCACACCTGACCAGCTTCCTGATTGGTCCCCAGTCTGCATATAAGGCATGCTGGAGGCAACAGGAAGCTGGTGGAACATCTGTTCCCTTCCTACACTTCTGCTGGTTCTTCTGCCTGCTCGCCTTGGACTTTGTCTGTTCTACTGGAATCAGGTCATAGAGACAAAGTAGTGTAGAAATCCTTCGTCAGGCAAGTCAGAAATCCAAGCTGTACAGTTGTACAGCTGAGGTTCCCATTACAGTTGTACAGCTTGGATTTCTGACTTGCCTGACAAAGGATCCTGTGAGGTCCGAAAGCTTGCAAACCTCCACCAACCTAAGTTGGTCTAATAAAAGATATCTCTATACTACTTTGTCTCTACGACCTAATTTTGGTACCAACACAGCAAACACACTCTCACTGTGGCTACTGGAATCAGACTGTATCTTGTCTGTTCTACTGGAGTCAGATTGCCGTATTAGTGTTTTGTCCCCTCTAGCCCTTCCCTTCCCTTTCTTTTTGGGTTCCTCCCTATCAGTATGTGTGTTGGGTTCTCGTGTAGTGTCTTGGCTCCTTATTATAGTCCCTTATAATGTGGAGAGTTGTACCTTTGTCTTTGGGTGGGTGTTTAGCCCCTGACTTTCAGTGAGCCTCCCCTGCTGGTTTGTAATTTCTTGCTATACCCTGGTGGTTTGCCATTGCTCCCTTTCCCAGAGTCCTGATCCCTTGTTGGGTTTCCTAGGCTGAGTGCATCTTCTACCCTGACCCATGAATGCCTGTTAACCCTGGACTGCTTATCCTAGCTCTCCCTTCCCTCTGCCTTAAGCCCCTGTACAACCCTTGTTCATTCCCCACCTCATATTGTTGGTTCTTGAGTGTCTGTTATTTTATGATTGCGTTTTAATCTCTGCCTTTTGCTCAGCTTGTTGAGTGCCTTGTTACCCTCTTGATTGCGTTACCTAGTCCCCCCTGTGTATTTATTTATTTAAATTTTTATCCCACCCTTCCCTAAAAAAATGGCTCAGGGCAGCTTACAGCATATATAAAAACAGTCCATAAAAACAGTAAAATACAAAGACAACCCACAATACCCCAGCCCTCCCACAAAACCCACCCAATACTACCACCCCCCTCAAAACCCCACCCCAAACCCACTCCCACTCAAAAACCCAGCCAAACCCCACCTATCCCTGCCTGCCAAATGCCTTTTCAAGTAAAAAGGTTTTGCACCACCTCTGGAAGATAACTAGGCTCGGGTTCAAATGAACCTCCCAGGGGAGTTCCACAACATAGGGACAGCCACCAAGAGAGCTCTCCCACACACTCCCGCCCCACGAACCAGGGTACAAGATAGGACGCGCAGGAGAGCACCCCCGGCCAAATATAAAGGCTGCAAAGGGGCATGGAAGGATAGGCGATCTTTGAGATATATGGGACCCAGATCATTTAGGGCTTTAAAGGTCAACATCAGCACCTTGAATTGTACCTGGAAAACTAGAGGCAGCCAGTGCAGACTTCAGAGCACCAGTGTAATGTGCTCCCGGCAACTCATCCCCTAAAGGAGTCAAGCCGCCGCATTCTGCATCAGCTGCAGCTTCTGAGCAGTCATCAGGACAGCCCCACGTAGAACACATTGCTGTAATCTAGCTTCGAGGTGATGAAAGCATGAATGACAGTGGCCAGAATTGAATCAGAAAGAAAAGGCCACAACCTCTTCACCAGATGGAGTTGGTGAAAAGCGCTCCTGGCAACCGCTGCCACCTGGCAATCCAGGCGCAGCAAGGGATCCAAACGTCTTGAGTTCCCTTCTTGATGTATTCCTCTTTTCTCTGATCTTTTCCTTAGAGTTCCTAGCTGAGTGTTCCCCTTCGTAGCCCTGGTTTCCTTCTGGATATCATCCTCTCTTCTCTAGTCTTAGTCTTAGAGCCTTTAGCTGTCTTTCCTCTCATAGCTCTTACTCCCCTTCTGGCAAATAACTTACTTCTTCTAGCCTTGTCCCCTGAAGTCCTACGGTGTTGGTGCTCATAGACTGGGTTTCCCTTCTGAGTACAAACTCTTGCCCCTAATGTAGCCCCTGAGTATCTCTGGTTGTGTTTTTCCTGCGCTGTGTCTGTGTATAGTGCTTGTCTTGTTTCTCTATTGTATGCATTTAGGGTAGTACCCAGGTTGCATGGTACTATTGTGTTTCCCTCTGGGCCAGGGGGGCAGTTCTTTTCTCTCTATCCCTTATGCCTTGGCCATTACCTTTTGGCTCTGCCCAGTGCAAGCTATTATCTGCCCAGGGAGCCCTCGTCTTGGTACTGTGGATGTTGGAGGACTTGTCTGTGGACTTGTCTGTGGACCTTGGAGGGCTCCTATGATGATATCTGGCCTTGGCATTTGAGCCTTCCATTAATGATCCTGAGAAATATGCCCTCAGGTCCAGGATCTGGTCTTGGGCCCAGAACCCCTTCATTCCTTCCCCCATACCATGACACTGAGACCCCTGGGTGAGGTGGTGCATAGATTTGGCATGAGATGCCATCAATAGGCTGATGATACCCAAATCCATCTATCTTTTTCAGCTGACCCAGGTCTTGCGGTTTTGGTGTTTACTCAGTGCTTGACTGCCATTGTGGACTGGATGTGGGTGAGCTGATTGAAGCTGAAGCCAGACAAGAATGAAGTGATGATGGTTGGCTGGCCCTGGGAGCTTAGGGGGCTGGGACACCCATCAATCATGATGTACCTTGGCCACTTGGGTTTTGCCGCCTTGGGGTGCTCCTGGACCCTGAGCTACATCTGGAACATTAGGTTGTGACAGTGGCCAGGAGTGCTTTTCACCAAATCCATCTAGTGGGAAAGCTGCAACTCTTTCTTTCAGATATGGACCTGTCCACAGTCATCCATGCCAAACCAAAGGCTTTTGTTATCTCAAGGTTAGAGTACTGCGATACACTCTGCACAGGGCTGCCCATGAAGACAGTCTGGGGCTGCAGCTGGTTCAGAATGCGCTGACAAACCTCCTGAAAGGGGTGTGTTTCTGGGACAGTGCTCCGGTTGCCAATAGCAATCAGGGCAAAATTCAAGGTGCTGATCTTTGCAATGTGTTGACATGGTAAGGGCACAAAGAGAGGCTTTCTTGTTGGTTGCTCCACAGCTTTGGAACTCCCTTCCCTTCAACTTTCACCAAAGGCATAACCTGGGTGTCTTCCAGAAGCAATGTAATGCTTTTTTATTTGGTCTGGGTTTTAACAGGCTGGGTTAGGGATGTATTTTTTGAGTATTGTCTCAGGGTTTGTGGTTTTTATCTGTGTTTTATATCTGTTGTTAACTGCCCTGAGGCTTCAGGGAAAGGCAGAATATAAATCAAAATAAATAAATAAATGTCTGATATGATATGATATGATTATGATTAATTATGATATAATATAATATAATATAAAAAAACACATATGCAATTACACACACACACACCAGATGCAGAAATATGGTACCTGGTACATAAAAGCTTTATTGACAACCATTTGAAATGGTGGTCTGCAAACAAGACATAGGTGCAGCATTTCAAATTTATGCTGAATAAAGAGAGGTTACTTACCAGTAACTCTGTTCTTCGAGAGAGCTCCGCGTATTCTCACTATTGGGGATTCACTTCCTGCTTCGCACATACCGGAAAACCTCTTGACAACAGTTTCCAGGCAGACGATGACCTGGAAAGATCTAGAACAAGGTGAGGGCTCCGACCCTCCATCCCCCCCCTTCCGCTCTATGAAAAGTGTGGGCTCCAGATCGCGCGAGAGCGGGAGTCTATAGAAGGGAGGCGGAGTCCTCGCCGCCTCAGTTCCTTCCAATCCCGTCCCGGGAAGACCCAACAGGGTACCTCCAAGACAGAGGGGAAGGTGGGCGGGTCTTGAGAATACGCAGAGCTCTCTCAAAGAACAAAGTTACTGGTAAGTAACCACTCTTTCTTCTTTGAGGATCTCTGCGATTCTCACTATTGGGAGAGTGAGTAGTAGTAAAGAGACATACCTCAGGTGGAGGGTGTCAAGGAGGTTAGTCGAATAGAGAGTGTAAAACTGTTCTTCCCACTCCCGAGTCTATTCTGACCGCCAGATCTAGAGAATAGTGCTTGGTGAAGGTATGCACCGAAGACCACATGGCAGCCTTGCAAATGTCCTGGATAGGGACTCCACGGAAGTTGGCAATCGATGAGGCGGCTGCCCTGGAGGAATGAGCACAAAGATGAGAGGGGGGTGCCTTGCCCGCCCGTTCATAGCACCTCTGTATGCAAAGAAGGATCCATTTAGATAACCTCTGGGATGTAATCCGAACTCCTACTCGTTGGCCACCATAAGAGATGAATAAGGCATCAGATGCTCGGAAGGGGTGAGTGCGAGTGATGAAGAAGACTAGGGCTCGTTTGACATCGAGAGTATGGAGAGTTCGCTCAGCTCTGGAGGAATGTGGTTTTGGGGAAAAAACAGGTAAGGAGATGGATTGGTTTAAATGAAAGGGAGAAACCACCTTGGGGATGAACGAAGGGTCTGTTCTGAGGTCCACCTTGTCCTGGTGGAAATTAGTGTAAGGAGGAGAAGCTCGGAGAGCAGAGAGCTCAGAAACCCTCCTTGCAGAGGTAATAGCCAACAGGAATGCCGTTTTAATAGAAAGGTTCTCTAGAAAGGCAGATGCCATAGGCTCAAAAGGGGGTCCCATGAACTTACTGAGGACAAGGTTAAGGTCCCACGACGGGGTAGGGTGCAAGGAGGGAAGGAAAGAATTAATCAGTCCCCTCCAAAAAGTTCACATGAGGGGATGAGAGAAGAGCGTGTCTGTCCCCACTGGGCATAGTCGAGAGGAAAGGGCAGCAAGGTGCACCTTCAGAGAAGGGATGGAGAGTCCAGACTCGTGGAGGTATAACAGATAGCGAAAAACGTGGTTCATAGATAAATCGTCTCTGGAACAGGGCAGCGAGGCGCACCAAGACGAGAAATGGGCCCACTTAGCTGCATAGCAGGCTCGTGTAGAACGGTGACGGGAGTTGAGCAGGATCTGCGCAACCTCCGGAGAGGCATCGACCATCACTGCCTGATTAACCAAGCGGAGAGATGGAGCGATCGTAGATCGTGGTGAAGGACAGTTCCTTGGTCTCAAGAGAGGTCGGGTAGGAGAGGAAGAGTCACGACGTCCACTGACAGGGCCCGAACTGTCTGGTACCAAGGTTGGTGCGGCCAGCGGGAGCTATCAGGATTACGTGAGCACAGTCTGTTTGGATCTTGTGGAGAACCTTGTACATGAGGGGAACGGGTGGGAACGCATAGAGCAAGGGCCCCCTCCAAGAGATGACGAAGGCGTCGGAGATAGAACCCTGTGCTCTGCCTGCCCTGCTGCAAAAGCTGTGGAGTTTCGCGTTCTCTCGAGAGGCGAAAATATCTATAGTGGGGGTTCCCCATAACTGAAAGAGATCAGTCAATACAGCGTCGTTTAGGACCCACTCGTGTTGATCGGAAGATCTGCAACTGAGCCGATCCGCACGGAAGTTGTCCTGGCCTGTTAGGTGAAGAGCCTGTAGATGTATGTTGTGGTGGATGCACATCCCAGATGGCCTGGGCCTCCAGGGAGAGAAGTGTGGATCTCGCTCCGCCCTGTTTGTTGATATACCACATCACTGTGGTGCTGTCCGTGAGTATTAGAACATTCAGGCCTGCGATGTGGTTGAGAAGGGCTGTAAGAGACCAACAAATAGCCCAGAGTTCAAGAAAATTTATGTGCATGAGTTTCTCTTTGTGAGACCATAGGCCGTGAACTGTGATGTGATCTATGTGTGCACCCCAACCTGTGAGCGAGGCATCGGTGGTGAGGGAGATTTGTACTTGAGGGGGATCGAATGGCATGCCGGTAAATATGTGAGATGGGTCGATCCACCAAAGGAGGTCATCGTAGACCTCACGTGGAATGGTTAACTGCATGGAGAGTGGATGAAGAGTGGGGTTGTAGGCACGTGCGACCCATTGTTGTAGTGGTCAAAAGCGTAGGCAGGCGTAAGGGATCACAGCTGTGGTTGCCGCCATAAGCCCCTGTAGGCGGAGGAAGAAACGCACAGGTCTCGTGGGTTTTGTTTGTAGGGCTGATATGGTCAACACGATGTCATGGAATCTGTCCAGGGGTAGGAAGGCTTTTGTCTGTAAAGTGTCAAGAACCATCCCTATAAACTGAAGCTGTTGGGTAGGTGCAAGATGTGACTTCTTGAAATTGATGACGAAACCTAGATCCTGTAAAATTGCCACGGTAAGGTTGAGGTGGATTATTAGAGTGTGAGTGGAAGGTGCTGTGAGCAGCCAGTCGTCCAAATATGGGAACACTCTCACTTTCAATGTCCTTAGGTGAGCTGAGACAACTGCCATGCACTTGGTGAAGACCCTGGGCGCTGTGGAGAAGCCGAAAGGGAGGACAGAATACTGGAAGTAACTATCCCCTACAACAAAGCGTAAGTATCATCTGTGACCAACATTAATGGAAATGTGAAAATATGCGTCCTTTAGGTCAAGAGAGGCCAACCAGTCTCCTTGTTGTAGGCCAAGGAAAAGAATGGGAAAGGAGGTCATGCGGAACTTAAATTTCCGAATGTACTTGTTTAGTTCATGAAGGTCCAGGATAGGCCTGAAACCCTCGTCCTTTTTAGGAACCAGGAAATAGTTCCACTGTGACGGAGGGACCTCCTCAATAGCTCCTTTAGCAAGCAGCTCCTAAACCTCGAGTAGTACTTGAGGTTGGGGGGGGGGGCGAATGGGTGGGGGAGGAAGTCAGAGGGGAGTGTGTGGAATTGTATAGAGTAGCCACAAACAATTATCTCCCTAACCCAATGATCTGAGGTAAGAGAGGCCCATTGATTGTAAAATGGCCTGAGACGGTTGCAAAAGAGGAGGGGACGTTGTAAAACTCCCTTGACTGAAAAGCCTCAAAAACGCTGCCGGGGAGGGGGGGGGAGGAGTTCAGTTGAGGAGGTGGAGGAAGACCTGCCTTTGCCTCTTTGTTTAGAGAACCGCCTATGAGACTGATTAGGCGGAGGCTGAGATTGCTGGTACTGAGGTGAGTACCGTCTGTTGGTCTGGTACGAAAACTGGAAGTGGTGTTTGGTCTGGTAAGGGTGGGATGCAGAAGAGGGATAGAAGGGCCTCTTTCTAGCAGAGCAGATGACCTNTGAGACTGATTAGGCGGAGGCTGAGATTGCTGGTACTGAGGTGAGTACCGTCTGTTGGAAGTGGTGTTTGGTCTGGTAAGGGTGGGATGCAGAAGAGGGATAGAAGGGCCTCTTTCTAGTAGAGCAGATGACCTCAGTTGAGCAAGCAGTCTGGCACATTTCTTTGACCTTTTTAAGTGTGTCGTCCGTGGCTGCAGCAAAGAGCCCCTCCCCATCAAAAGGGAGGTCCTCTATGCGAGTTTTATTCTCAGGGGCTAAGGCGGTGGATCACAGCCAAGCGTGGCGCCTAAGAGTAATGGCAGAAACCATGCCCCTGATATTTGAGTTGGCGATGTGCATATTAGTTGTAAGCTGAAATTTTGCTATTTGCATGCCCTCTTGCTGGAGAGCCAAGCTCTGGGCAGGGTCAGAGGCTCTGCTCAACTGGGCCCATAGCCAGTGCTGGTAGCCACAAAGGGCGGACGCATAATTAGAAGCCCGTAGGGAAAGTGTCTCTGATGAGAAGACTTTCCTGCCTAGTACATCTAGGCGCCTGCCCTCTCTATCCGCAGGGGAAGTCTGGATACCCCCTGCTCTCGATTTTAAGGAGGCTGCAGCTATAACCAGTGAGCTGGGTGCTTGTAAAACATCTCTGCACCCTCTCTAGGTATCGCATATAGGGAGTCTACGAATTTGTTAGTTGGTAAGGCAGAGGATGGCTTTGCCCACACAGCTTTGGAAGGCTCCAAAAGTTGGTCAAGGATAGGGAGCATGATCTGTCCTGAATCTCCTGATCCCAAAATACTGAATACTGGCCATGATTGAGACTTCTTAACCACCTTAGTGGGTAATTTAGGGAGGGCAGAGACAAGCCTTTTCAACATTGTCTGAAAGGCCTTACTATCTTCAATAGAGAGGCTAGACTTGGGGTCAGAGATGGTGTCTGGAGGGGGAGGTGAGATCGTCTCATCCTCCTCTTGCAGTGAAGACGAGGACACTGAGGTGGAGCATCCCTAGATGAGGGTGGGAGGCCAAGTAATGAATCAATGAGAGAAAAGCCAGCAGGTGGGTCTGACCTTGTGTCCTGTTGGTAGGTAGGAGCCCGCTGCACCAAGGGCGCTATCTGCACCGCAGGTACTGATGGTACCGTGGCCTGGTCGAGACCCCGATGACGTGTCTGCATTGGTGGAGTAGGGATGGGTGCCTGTGGAGGAGAGTCTGGTGAAGCCCTGGAGACAGTAGCAGTAGGGGGCGCTCGAGGTGGTGCAGAAGGTACGTATTGGTTGGTAGACTGGTAGCAAAATTCTGTACCTGCCTGGCATGGTGACTTGCTCCGGGAACAGTGCCGGCCATACCGGTAGTCCAGGTGCTCGTACCCATGGTATCGGCGGTAATTGTCCTGGTGGTACCATGTGTCTCTATAGGGAGAGTAGCAGAAGCACGGGGACCGGGAACGCTGATCCCTATAGGAGTGAAGCGGTTCCCTGCGGTGCAAGTCACGGAGCTCGCGTTCGGTAGGGAGTTCTGGCTCCGAGGTGTCTTCCCTGCATAAGGATCTGGAGCGGGACCACTGATGCCAGTAGTACCGGGTCTGGGAGGGCGACCGGGAGTGCCTGTGATGGTCTGCTGTAAGAGACAGGTCAGGCAGCACTTGCTGAGTCGGCGGTACCGGTGCAGGCGTCGTAGGCAGAACTGGCAGTACCAGGGGTGTCGGCGGGACCTGTGCAAGCGGCTGAGATGCCAAAAGAAGGTTCAGAAAAAACAGTCTCCATCTGCAGCAAACGGGCTGAGACCGTTGAGTCCGCACTGAGGGGCCTCTTCTTCTTTTTCTTATGTTCTCCCTGCCACCTGGAGTGACGCTCCTTAAACTGATTATGCGAGGGAGACCTGACTACAGCACCGAACGTGTCAGGCACCGTCATTGCCGATATTGGTGCCGAAGCCCCGTCCGCAGAATCGTGTGGCTGGGGGCGCAGGCAGATCCATGGGAGCTAGATGGCGAGAAGAGAATGACAGTGGCCCTTCTTCACCCCCTTGAAGTGCTTTTCTGGTGAGGAGCTCTTGCAGCCGCAAGGCCCTTGCTCTCTTAGTTCTGGAAGACAGTTTAGAGAAGTGAGGGCAGGTTCGAAAGTTGTGCCCTTCTCCAAGACAGGCCAGGCAATGCTTGTATCGCTCACGGAGAGTGTGATGGGGCAGGAGGCGCACCGCTTAAAGCCTGGCTGTTTGGGCATGCTTTGCCGGCCTGAGGGCAGGTGGTAGAGCCCGGGGGAGGCTCCGAGCCCAACCGCAGGCTGTTAATATAGATATTCCTGCTTCTTTTTTTTCTGAAGCTCCTAATAATGTCCTTGTTCTTTTTCTTCTTTAGGTTAAACAGAAAAACTACTGACGGTGCTAAAAAGCACGGAGGTCTTCCAACGCAACGCAGTTGGAAGGAACTGAGGCGGCGAGGGATCCACCCCCCTCTTATAGACTCCCGCTCTCGTGCAATCTAGACCCCATGCTTTTCACAGAGTGGGAGGGGGGAGGGAGGGACGGAGCCCTCACCTTGTTCTAGATCTTTCCAGGTCATCTTCTGGCTGGAAACTGCTGACAAGAGGTTTTCCGGTACTTGCGAAGCAGGAAGTGAATCCCCAATAGTGAGAATCGCGGAGATCCTCGAAGAAGAACCTTGTATATCACACTTAATAATCATCAGACAGAATTTGCTGACTGATAATCCTATCTCTGAATTAATCAAATTCTGTCACTATCAAGCCTTGCAGTACAATTCACAATGATAGGTAGGGTGGCCATACCTCCCCTTTAAAAGAGGACACTTATGAAAAATACATGTTGCAGGACTGCATTGGTTTCAGTGCAGCCTGGCACCATGTATTTTTCATAAGTGTCCTCTTTTAAAGGGGAGGTATGGCCACCCTAATGATAGGGAATATGCTTTCTCATGTCAACTGAATTTAAAGAATAACTTTCTGCTTTAAAAGGAGATTCTAAAAAAAAAAATGCAGTTAGTTTAATCTAGACATGCCCTCTGCCAGCAAAGGCATTTTTAAAAAAAAATTAAAATGTCTGATAATAGCAAACCTAAGAACAATCAAATCTCTAATTTCATATTATTTTTGTTAATGGAATTTGAAGCTGTAGAACACCTGTCACTTATAAATGTCACTATATGAAAAGATGTTCTCTGCCAAGTTCAATATCCATAACCAGTTACCCTTTCTGTTTAACAGACTATGGGCATTTTCAGACAAGACACTCTCCACCCACTACCCACCCACCTCCCACCCACTATACATGTTACAGGGCACCCATAGGGCAACACTGCAGCCCTGCAACATGTACAGTGTGTGGGGGGGGTGGAGATTGTCTTGTCTGAAAATGCCCTCACTGTGTACCTGGGTACGTTAGTGTGCCTTGACTTACTGTGCCAGCAAGTACAGTATTCTGTAAACAAGACAACATTTTTTATAATTCTACTTTTTCAACTATGGGGCCTGAGGCATCCATTCATCAACTTATCTTATCCCAACCAACCATGAACAAAGGCAGATTTCTCCTCTCTTATTGCATTAGGGATTATAGAACTACAAGTAAATGAGTAAAGGGATGTAGTCCTTCACCATATTCTGTATATCACCAACTAGTTTTAAGGGAGGTGCTCCTCTAATATCCTTTACCACAAACTCCTTTAACACCAACCAGTGTTACTCAGTGAGTGCCACCATCCTACAAAGCAACACACTCACTCTGTAGAACAGCTAGAAAAGCAAGATTTTTATTTTAAGTTAAAACGCAATTGCAGTGTCAGCCACTTCTAGGTTGCAGAAGGTGAGCCACTGATGCAATAATAAGAAAAGTTCCCTAACGGAAACTTATTAAGCATTACCAGAAGAAATACATAGTGGTTCTGGAACAGTGGGTGTCTTTCAGTGGACTGTGATGTCCCTTCATTGGTTCTTCTTCCTTTAAGCCTGTGGTTGTGATTTATTTTTAAAAGCAGATTTGTAAAACCTGTCATTGAGGTTTTACAAATCTGGTTTTAAAAATAACGCACAGGCTGCCGGGCACCACTATTTTCAATGGCAGCCAGCAACTTCCAGAACATGTTGACGCTCCCCATGCGACTTTTTAAAGAGCGGATTTGTCAATCCGTTAGATTCCCCCACTCGTCTAAAAACGCCCATAGCTGTATAAGGGCAACACACCAGACTTTCCAATTAATGAAACAGTCCAAGTTTACTTAGAATCCGCAAAATAAGATCTTTAACTAAATGTAAGACACAAAACAATTATATTTCCAGCTTGTCATATAAGAGAACATAAAACAGGATATTAAATTTATACAGAAGTATCCTATTATCCTGTTTGAAACTGTCCCAGTTAAAGGTGACCTTTTGATTGCCTTTTAGGATTACCCTTTTAAGTAACTAGTGGCTTTCTACTGTACTCCAAAGCTCTCCATACCTCACTGACCACAGCTCCAACTCTTCTCTTTACCCCTCACTAGTGGGCTGATTTTTGCCCCAGGTAAAGAGCTGCCTTGAGTTAGTCAGACCTCCAGAGCTCACACCTTTCAGCCAAACCCCTTCTCCCACTTCACTGCTTTCCCATTTTCCATTCACTTTTTTCTCTTCCCCAACATGCTATCATCCCCCCCACACACTATCTCCATGACAACCTCCCGTAGACGATGCCATAGCAACCTTTCCTAACATGACATGGCCACCAGCTCCACCCCTGCTCCGCCCCACCCTAGGTGACCCTTCCATGTAAAGGCAGGCCACCCTGGGGTGAGGCAGAGCAATGGACAAGCTTCACTCACGGTGCTCTGGAAAGTTCCAGAGCACTGTGAGAGGAGTAGGCCACCTGAACCCGGAGCACTAGCCAGAGACAGAGCCGTGGTCCATTTAAAGGGAAGACAGCTGCTGCAGCTCTGCTCCCGGCTGCCCTGGCAAGTGCCACAGAGCTGTGGGCAGCAGCCTAGAATGGTTACCAATCCACTCGCGGCTCTATGGTATGGGGGAGGGAGATGCGGGTGGACTGTGGTCTGCAGCGGCATTGGGATCTGTTTAAACCCACCACCACAGCAGCAGACCCAGGGATGACCACCCCCGGATCCACCTAAAAGCACCCAGGATGAAACCAGGGTTGGTCTTCTTCCCTGTGGTATAGAAATTCTTCATACCCTGCTCTGATCAGTGCTTCATACAAGGAAGTATAAGGCATGGAGCATCAAAGAAAAGTCCATCTAGATGGAACAATGAAAATGGCAATACAATGAAACAAGTTCGTGCACTGGCAGGTGAAATGGAGAACCGCATGGGATATCTGCATGACAAAGTAAAGAAGGAGCCAGAAGCCCTGAAAGTGCATCAGAAAGAAAACATCAGGATTAAGATGAGAAACCATGGCAAGTTTCTGAGATTCAAATTTTGGAGTTTCTAATGCAGTCAAATCTTCATCATTTTCAGGAGGAACTCCACAGTGACGTCCTGTGGGCTAAATGAGGAAGCAAAAGAGTAAGACAAATGACTACAGAGACAAAACACTTAGAGACGTGGAGCAATGAAAAGGAGGGTAAAGCAGGAAAGAAGATAGGGACATGAAGGAGAAAGATGATCCATTGGTAGGGTGTGAGACTGTGGCTGAAAACAGACAGGCACATACCTCCACGCGCTTTAAAACTGCTTTAACATTTCTTATGCATGTTGCAGGGCTGTACTGGGGTGTGCTGTGGCTCAGACAGTAGAGTACATGCTTTGCATGCATGAGGTCTCAAGTTCAGTCCCCATCATCTCCAATTCAGAATGTCAGGTACCATGTCTGGGTGTGGCCGCTGCCGGGGATCCTGGAGGGTTGCAGATAGCACACCTGGGTGAGGTCTCTACCGGAAACCCTGGAGAGCCGGATTTGAAACCCTGCTGCCGTGTCAGGTTGTGACAATACTGGGCTAAGAAGGACCACTGGTCTCACTCAGTTAGGCAGCTGCTTATATCAGTGCCCTATGCAGCCCTGCAGCATGCATAAGAAATGTTAAAGCAGAGTTAAGGTGAACATCTCTTTTAACCCTATATTCTGCATGACCTCATGCAAGTAGCAGGCAGAACAGCTTAGAGCTGAATTTCCAGTACTGAGATTTACACAGTAACAATCAGGTACCATTCAGTACCCGCTTGTGACCTGACTGAGTACCCGATTCCCCAAAATGTTGATTTCTCATCCCAGAATGTCAACTTCCAGCACCGCTTGTTCAATGTTTTTCTCAACATATCAACTCCTGACATCAATTTATCAGGTTTCTGTCAAGTTCTGACAATTTTTAGGTAACTTTCAGTCCTGGAAAACTACTTTGGTTCCAAATGTTTTTACTTTTTTTCATTTTTTTCCTCTTAAAACAGTAATTTATGGGTTTCTGGTCCCTGAAAAAAATCAGCTTTCCAGTCCCAGAAAGTCAACTTCCATTCCCGGAAAACTACTTCTGGTCACTTTTTAAATTTCATGGCAATTTTTCAGTTTTCTGACTCCATATACTGATTGGTATACCAATATACTGATTGGGAATCGGAAAATTGGAAAAATCAGTACTGAAAGGACTCAATGTTTCAAGTTTCTGGGTACCCAATAGGTACCCAGGTAACTGGTTGAGTACCCACTGGGGTACTCAAAAAAGCAGGTTTAACCTGCAGGTACTAAATTTAGTACCGGTTTCTCATTATCTCAGTCCTCCATCTTCCCTAATAGCAGCTATGTGAAGATAAATACATTATTATTAATAATGATGACATATAGCACTAGCAATGTGCCTGGCACTGAACAATCATTAATTAGAAACAGGTCTCCTCTCCAAGAAGTCTACAGATTATGCAGTCCCCAGAAAACATAGGGGCTATAAAAGCACTTTAGATAGAGTGATATAACCCCATGGTTATGGAGGCTGTAAAAGCACTTTAGACAGAGTGATATATAAGGAAAGGGGATATAGGAAGGAAAATATGAGGAAGAGAACTAAGAGAAAGGAAAGAAAAAAAGATGGAAAAAAGAAGCTGGACAAGGAGGATGGATAAGTTAATGTGAAGAAGAAGAGAAAGCAAACAAAAGACCAAATGTGAAAACAAGAAACATGAAGAAATCCCATCCTGGCATAGCCAGTTAAAGCAATGAGAGATGCAGGGGCATCTCTCTTTGTTAACTTTGTACTGGTTAACAAAGAAGGGACAAACCATCTGACTTAAGCTGCAACAGGAAAACTAAACAAAATACATGACATTAGAAGTGGAGTCTCACTGGCATTCTCTTGGCATTCTTCTTTCTCTCTTCCCAACTACAGCTCCTTATTTTCCCAATCCATCATGTGCCTCATCAGCTGCTATTTCAGGACTTTGCTACTAGATCCTATTGGGACCTTCAGCAGAAAAAAACTCATGCCATGCTATGTCAAGGTTTACATAAGTACAGCCATTCTGAGATCCAAATTTTGGAGTCCCTAATGCAGTCAAACATTATAGAGAGCCACTCTATAGTTAAAGTGTGTTGCACGCTCCATTATAAAGCCTGAACATTATATTTATTATAACATAGACAGAATTAAAGTTATGATCGTGAAATTTGTGGTGAAGGATCACTGGAGTAAGCAGTTCATACTATTCATATTTCAGCCAAATCAGTTTGATAACAGCTGAGATATCACAGTTTGAAAACTGCACTTCTGAAGCCTGTTTTTTAAAAAGTTAGACCATCTTGATCTCAGCAGGGTAAAGGGGTTTTGTGTTGGTTGGAAGGAGGTATAGAGACAGAGAGCTGCAGAATAATGGCCATAATTGTGCCGGGGGAGAGTCCTGGACAGAGGAGAACAGAGTGAGGGAGCTTTTTACAGGGGGAGATCTGTAGGACGGGCAGCATTATGCCAGGTGGAGAGTCCTGTACATGGGCACAGCAGAGTAAGGGAGCCCTGTACAAGGAGTGAATTAGCCAGGGGGTCCTGTGTCCTTATAGAAAGCAGAATGGCCAGTGTTGCACAAGGAAAAGAGCTCTGACAGTGGGGAGTAGAGTGGAAGACTCCTGTAAAAGCCATAAGCTAGAGAGATCATAGAGCGCAGTTTTTGGAAGTTTGCAATGCTTAAACAGAACCAAACTTCTTGTACTCTTAGTAAAGCAGAGAGCTACCAGTCAAAATCCAGCTTCACCTTGCTTGATTGATATTTGAAGGAAGCAACAACCTTCTAAACTGAAGAGAGCAGCTCTTCCACCTTAGCCTCCCCTAAGCCCTGTTCCCATAGTGGTTATGCTGCTCAGCATTCTACTACACCAGCAGGACAAATTTTCTCCATTGCATTGTATTTAACAAAAAACTTGGATATTTCATAATCAAAAAACCTCTGGTTTACAAGAAGAGTTAAGGCTCTTGCAAATTCAATCATGCAGAAACTCAAACTCAACATAGCTAAAACTGAACTCCTTATCTTCCCCCCTCATCCTTCCTCTCCTTCCTCACTGTCAATAACTATTGATGGAGTCACCATCCTGCCTGTCCCCCAAGCCCGTAGCCTAGGC
>QEPC01015731.1:1431241-1443790 GCA_003113815.1 Sphenodon punctatus | reverse complement strand
CCCCCCCCCCACCTCCTGTGCTTCCGACCGGCCATGGGGTTCCCTGTCTCCCCCCTCCCACCCCCGGTGTGTGCCTCCCTCTGTCAACCATGCTCGGCTCCCCTGTGTTGTGTGGGTGTGCTGCTTCATGTGTGTGTGCGCTTCTCGTTTTGAAGTGTGCACGCCTTCCATGCAGCTGCTGTTTGTGAGTGGTGGTCATGCTGCAGCTCCCTCCATCCCCTCCGTTCGTGTTTCCCTTCCCTGGGCGGTGCCCTTCATTGTCTTTGGCTTCGTTTGCCCTCCAGCCGCCATGTTCGGGTCCGCGCAACCGGGTGCCTTGTGGGGCTCCCACCACGGTTCTCGCCACCGCGTCACATTTGTAGGGTTCTCCCGGCCCGTGTTCACTCCAGTTGGCCCCGGACGGTGGTGCAGCCCCTGCCACGTCTGTTGGGGCGGTGAAGCACTTGACACCGGGCTGGGATTCACTGTGGTGAATCTCACCGCATCACATTTGAAATCACCCTGTGTCTGTCTAATGTTGACTGAAACACGTAAAAGCAAATAAATGACATTAAGATAAGTGAAAAGATCAACAGTCTTGGGAAAAAAATGCATGTGTTTAATTTTATTTATTTGCGTAATGTTAATTACATGTGTATGTGTTTGTACATTTGGGACTGGTTACTCCAAACAGAAAATCAAATTAATCCATACATTCTGAACTACACACTGTCTCAAGTTGTCAAAAATTAGTGTGATGCAGTAGACATGTACAGCAAACCTGAACTTACAATATTCTCATTCTCTGAAAACAGCAAAAATAAATGCACAGTGAATATTTTCACTCACTGAACTCATAAAGCTAAAGAATGTTTGGCTATTAAAAATAAAAGGAAAAAATAACCCTGAAAAATGACCTGTACTTGGTTATCTGTATAACACACTGCAGTCATGTATTAGCAGCATGTTGGTAATGTAATAAAGTTAGGTTATCTGTGATGAAAAACAAAGATCAGCTCTTCAAATATTAACTAAATAAAATCCTCAAGCCTCCATATAGGAAAGGAGCTAGAAATGAAGGGTTCAATATACAACAGCACTAATTTTATCTTAGAACTAAGGTGCTACAAAAGAGTCCTGATTAACATTTCATTGCAAAAGATGCACCACCATACTAAAGGCCTTTTAAAAAATCTACATTTAAATGGAATACAAAAAAAAGTGTTACACAAAAGCATCCGCAAGGCATTCACTTTTAAAAGCGGTAGGTTAAAGGTTTGATTTATATAGACTTTAAAGAGGTTATGCATTGCCTTTGTCACATCAGAGTTTTAACAGTGTAGTTTCACCTCAGCTTCAGATTTATGAACTGGATGAAGACAGTACTTTTTCTGAAGTGTAAAACCAGATTTTCTTTCTTTCTTTCTTTCTTTCTTTCTTTCTTTCGCATGTTTTAAAAACTCTCTTTGTTATAAATGCTAAAGGCTAGCCTTTGAAGCATTCTTTACTTTTCTATTCAAGTCTTGGAAAAACTACAGCTTAGTTTTTGTTTTTTGTTTGTTTGCCTTTTTAAAAAATAAAAACAAATATGAATGAGTACATTATTTTTGTCTCGTGTCATACTGTGACATGATATTAAAAAAAGAACAACTGTTCTCAAATAGTGTTACACAAAAGAACATTGGACCATGGTAGCGAACCACCATTGCTGTGATAAGGGCTGACTGACTTTTCTAAACCTGGAAGAGCAAACAGAAATCATTGGCTTCACCGTGTGTCTGCTTATTAAATGTTTGCATAAGTCATGTTGTTTGAATTATCTAATCACACACTGCTCCTCACCTAGAGGGTAATAATTCTCACCCCCATGTATAACCAGAGCAAGATAAGGGCAAGCCCAAGAGATAAGAATCAACACTTTCTAATCCGGAGCTTCACTAATAAGAACACATAAAAGGATCTGAGAGGGCAGTTAGTTTCTGTGGAATGCAAGACTATTCAAACTGGAGGCCCATTTCCTCATGAGTGTTTACAAAGGAATTGGAAAGAGACAGAGCGAAGACACCGTCACACGAAACACTTTAGTAAATGCAAAACACCGCATAATACAAATATAGTAAGTCTACATATTGCCTTTCTCCTAAGTAGTTATCTTCCTGCAGTCATATTTTCTCATCTGCCTCCATGAGGAGCCAAGTTTGAAGAAGACAATGTCTGCATTATGGAATAATTTTTTTAAACTATTTCACCACCCACTCTCCCTCCAAGAGCCCAATCCAAGGCTCATTGGAAAGACTCTTGTTGACTTTATTGTACTTTAGAACAAGCCATATGCCCATGGAAGGTGGTCTCCCAAAGAACTCAGGCTTCCCCTCCTTTGAAAGCAAACATACCCTGGGCTGGAATTACAGCCAGTCAGTAACCACATTCCGCAGTACGTTCCCTAGCAGAACCTGATGATTCCCATCAGTAAACTTGATTGGAAGTTAATGCTACTAAACCACTGGATTCAATCCACAGCTGGAAGAGGAGGCAGCCACATAGTGTGATGCCAGTAGGGCAGTTGTGCAGGGCACTGAGCCTCTGCAGGTGTCTGCAGAGACTGTCAGCAGCTACTCGGATGTTAAACAAGCCTCCCGGAGACCACCTGATCTAAAAATCAATGGAAATTGTGCCTGAATAAGAACTGTAAGAATGCACACATGCCCCAATATTATGCAGAAGACTTGATGAAAAGAAGGTGCTTAATAATGAATGGTAACCTTAATTCTTATGCACACCACCTAATAGCATAAATGGGAGAGATGAGTAAGAGACAGCTCTGTATTGAGCAAAGGATATTTACAACAGAATAACTGAAGGGTTTTCTTTCCATACTGAAATAATAAAAGATTTTACCAAAATTTCAGGGATGCCAGCTAACAAAAGCTCCGTTCATTTGGCCGAAAACTAAAAGCAAACAGGAAACATTTAGCAGGCTTCTTGTGAAGTATTAGAAATGCGTCAAACATTAAAAAAAAAAAAAAAACCACCTTTAAAGCTAGTATATAAAACCAGCTAAGATGTCTTGTGTGGTTCCAACTACATATTAAGAACTCTGAAAAATTATATTATAGCATGCTTGAGAGCATATATTTTTTAAAAATCAACCATTGGCAAACAAGAATTAGCATTCAAATGCCTCGGATATTTACTCATAGTAGGTGTTAACACATGAGATGGGAGCTGGCTGGAGCATGGGGTCATTCTGCGGAGCCCCCACTGAGCTCCCATTTCCAGTTGCCACATGATGGACTGCACAGATGGACCTGTGTGCCGCCTACCCTCCACCACTGAGTTGTGGTCACTCTAAGCAACGCTCCTGGCTGTTGCCTGCAACTCCATAGTGCAGAACACGTACGTAGGCAGCACACACCCTAACACATGGTGAAGCTACATGGACACATCATGACCCACCCTAACATATGGTCAACAGTCCTGTGGGCTCATGTTAGCCCAGGGATGCCCAGAGTGGCCCACATGGTGGGCTCCACATTTCTTGGGATGACGCCAGAAGTAGCAACACCAGGGTGGCCCCAGGGTGAACATCTGACAGCTACCCGACTGTAATATTTGAAACAAGCAAACAATATTAAAATGCGGTTAAGAATCTTTATTAAAAAGGTAAAAATAATACTTGATCCTCTAGAAATTAGTGTGGCGGTTTTCATTCTTAGCATTTAATTACATGACACAAAATTTGAGGAAGAGATACTGTGATTTTGCAGGGGAGGAGGGAAAGGGCTTCCATGCTGTTCGACTGAGAAGCAGAATCCTGAAAAGCAGAACTTCCTTCCGCTCTGCAAGCCTTGTTAAATATTAAAAGTCTTTTAAGTAGCTTTTAATACATTTGCTTTTATTCGCGCATACCACAGCTTAATGGTTCAAATCCAGTCTTCAATCCAAAATGGAAAGTGGTCTAGGGAGAAAATTCTGCTAAGTCCCAGACCCAGTAGACTTTCATTTAGGGCTAGATTTGAACCACTAGGCTGTGGTATGCATGATGAAAAGCAAATGTGTTAACTGCCATCTAATAGACTCTTAACACTTAATAGAGCAGCAGTTTTCAGTTATCAGGAAATTGCAGTAAAAAAGATTGTTTTATCCCTTGCAAAATCTAATGAACACAGTTCAACTTAAAAGGAAATTCTCTTTAAACAAGTTCTACTTATGTGAATTCCACTTGAATTAGCAGATAAACCATAACGGCTTATCATACATGTTATCAGCTCAGCCGCAACAATGGGGATTTATTTGGTTTTAGGCATTCATCTGCTTTCAATGGTTTACAGTAGCCAACAGGCTGGAACAATAGGACATGACAAAGCTTACCTAGGCTTTTTAACTCAAGACTCCACCCATGAGTTATGTTGAACTCAGGACTCAAGGGGCAGAAGATTTAAATTTCCATCTCTAGCAGTGTGCAAAGATGATTGTAAAAAAACTCTGTTAGATAAGGATGCTGCTCTCCTGTACGTTGTTGTAGACCTAAAGTGACTAGAAAATGGTATGTGGTATAAGAAGCTAGGATTCAGTTTGGTCCTGTGGATGTTATGTTGAACTCCCATGTACAGGAGAGCAGCATCCTGATCTAACAGAGCTCTCTTACAATCATCTTTGCTCCCTGCTGGAGATGGAAATTTAAATCTTCTGCCCCTTGAGTCTTGAGTCCAAGTTTGCCCCTCATTTTCTCCTGCTGCGCAGGAGGTAAAAGGATATCTGTTGCAATCTAGAAATACTTCTAAATGCCATGAATTAGCAAAACCCACGGAAAGCAACATCCACAAATTTACCACTGAACTATTTGTAGCATCACAACACTTCTACCATGAAGTAAATCCATGATCATCCACAGAAGAGGTTCCCCATATTTACCATAGATTTACCACTTCCACAGATTTACCACAAGATAGAATTGTTCTGTTCTATCACAGGATAGGAGTGTTCTGTTCACACATCACAAAGGAATCTGTGAAGACTTGATGGGTGTGAACACATGAGACGTTACCATAGTTTGGACAGCCTTACCACGTGATGTAGTACATCATCTGCCTGGCGGCGCCCAGATGTTCACCCCACAATGGGGCAGGTTAGGCAGCTGGCTGCTATGCCCTGCATCTTCAGATAAAGGTCAAGGACTCAGCGCATAGCAGCCTTACATAAAATGGGGTAAGGTCGCCCAATGCACAATAGCATACCACCACTCATGGGACCGGTCCCAGTCTGCCCCGTAGCGAGGTCCTCTGCGGGGTTTTGAGCAGCAGGCACCAACTCCATTCCTACAATACCACATCATGGACGGGAGCAGGACAGTGGACGGGGAGGGATGGGTGGCTGCTCGTGTGGCTGGCGCCTCGACCCACCCTGGTGCATAGTAGGACCTCTGTGGTTCGGCTGGCTGGGGGCAGGCAATCTGCCCTGCTCTCTGTGCCAGCCCCAAAGTGTGGCGGCAGCAATTACTCACCCTGGGTCATGTGGGAATAGGACCCGCCCCAGCTTCTGTGGCTGCACCCACTGCGTGGGGGTTTCTGCAGGTTGGACAATATTAAACTGTCATGTGCAAAAGTACCCTAAGTTACAAAATAGTTTTCTCTCTAAGTATGCAGAGGTTGCTGCACCAGCTATGGTGAAAATGAATCATGTTTCAAGCCATTCATCTAAGTAACTGCAGTTCCAATTTAGGGGCAGATGAAACAATAAATGAAAGTTGATCTGTATCCCAAACATTTTGCTAAAGTGGTACAGGAAAAAAAGGCAGTAGACACCTGTTAGCTCCTGCTGAACTTCTATTTCCCAAATACTTTCTTGCAACATTAAATTTTAAAATGCTTTTAAAATAAACCTGTAAAGAAGCATCTGCAGAGTGGATGCAAAAAGCAATTTTTGATGAACTGTAGCCCTAGGAGAATATCTTTATACAACAGAAACTTTGTACTCTCTTGAGCTAAACAGCGTCTGTTGAGAAAGCGCATTATAAACTCTAACTGAACTCCTCTCTCTTCTTTCCCTCTTTGCTTAGTGTATGTATTATACATTCCATAAAACAATCTAGATTATGTTACGCTGTTCTCCTAACAACTAGATGCTTTATAGGCCCCACCGTTTCCCATTTTCAATATCCATTTTTTCCTTGGAAGTCAGATTAACAACAGTGTTAGAACTCATGTACACAGCAACATTTACCATACCTAGAGTATATGTGTGTGTGTATCAGTTCATGTACCATCTGCTATATCTCCCGGATCAAATCCTGCTCTCATTGAAGTCAGCTACAAAATAACCGTTGACTACAGTGGAAGCAGGGCCAGGCCTCTTATTATACACTAGGGTTAGCCAAAGTTCCCAAGCCCAATAGCCACAATACATACTTTAAACATGTACTGTCTAGCTCTCGCAAACACAGTCAGTGCAAATGTACATGCGGTCTCATTTCTGCACACGTGCACACACGCAGTTTGCTCTCTCATGTATGCACACGCGCTCACTGGTGGTGGAGGTAGCAGCAGCAGAGGCTTGTGGTGGGGGTCAAATCACAACAAGAGCCTCAGTTCAACTGCCTACTTTGATTCCAGTGCAGTTCAAATTGTTATGAATTATTTTAATAAAGGACTCATGTTTACTGTGTTTTTCCCATTGTCACCAGTGGGAGTAAATGGTGAATCCAGATCCCTGATTTTAAGTATTAAAATAGGAAGCTAATTAAACTGAAACAATTATAATCCCTATTTGTTCATTATATAAAATGGATTCCAACAAGCAACCTGTGAACAGAGAGGGCGCATCGTGTAGGAGCACAACGGGGTTGTGCACATGTAAGGGTAATTTCAGACGTTACGAAATCGCTGCTCACCACAGTGAGTACCAGTGGATTCTCTGTGGTGGCAGCAATCGCGGTAATCAAAGCTAACCACGGTTCTGGACCTCCAGCCAGCCTGAGGTCCCGAACCGTGGTTAGACTGGCCAAGATCTGGGATGGACCAAAAGTAACGTCTGTTACCCTGGCCCATCACGGATCGTGGTCCTGACCACGGTACAGGATCAGGCGCAGCGGCTGCATTGGCCGCTGCGCTCGCCCATCTCCCCAAGGGCGGGCGGACGAGGGAGGACGAGGGGGCGGGGCTGTGCAGCCGCACGTTGCGCCGCGCAGCCTCGCCTCCTCCCCGATCCCCATTAGCGATCAGGTCAGCACATCTAAAGGACAGCCAGCCTGATCACGGTCCGGAATCAGAGACAGATCCCGGGCTAGGGTTCAGCGTGGTGGGCCTCTGGGCCCGTCACATCTAAAATTACCCTAAGATGCACACTGAGGTGTAATGCTAGACTTAAGTGGGTGCCAAGTAATCATTCACACCAAGAGACATCATCGCCCATCACCAAGGACCCATGTTCACTGTGATTTCTCCACTGGCAACAATGAAGAAAACACAGTGAACATGGATCCCCACCAACAATCCACTCTCATTTTGTGCAATCCCCCACCCCACCCCACAAACCTCAGGCCAGCCCCTCTGTATGGTGAGCACTTAGATATGGTCTGAACATTCGTAAATATACCCAGGGAACAGAGATATGTTCCATGAGTCCACATTACCACCAGCAGCCCACTGGCCATGGTTTATGCTGCACAACAACAATGGGTGCAGTCACACAAGCTGCAGAGGGCCCAATCCCCACACGGCCTCGTGGTGGGCAAGCACAGCTGCCACACTGCGGGGACAGCATGGGGAGTAGGGCAGACAGTTGGTCCCCCCACGGGGAAGCCAGGTAAGAAGGCGGGTCAAGGTACCGGCCACACGAGTGGGCACAGGCTGTGCCCCGCCTCCCTCCCGCAGACCAACCACTATCCTGCCCCTGGCTGTGACATGGCCGCATGGGACTGGAGCAAGTGCCACCACTCAAAGTCCCACAGCGGACCTCGCAGTGTGGCAGGGTAGACAGCAACCAGGCAAAGAAGCTGCTGCACCTTGGACAGCCTTACCCCTTTTCGGGTAAGGCTGCTACATGCTGTGTCCTCTGCCTTTTTCCAAGGACACAGCATGTAGCAGGCAGCTTCCCGCCCTGCCACGCAGCAGGGGGGACATCTGGTGGCCGCCATCAACATGTAAGGCTACCCAGAGAGGGGTAAGGCTGCCCAAAGTGCAGTAGGCATCTCGTGTGGCTGCACCCAATGCCTCTTGCTGCAAATGAGGATTTGGCACCTGCTTAAGCCTAGTGGGGCACTTCTGCACACAACTTAGATATGCACAACCTCCTCCACATCTGGAGGACTGCACCCAGAGTTTCTAGAATGGAGCCCTAAATCAGGAAAAATATTTATAATCCACAATAAATGTCAGTGGTTTGATTTTGAGAAGCTTTGAGCACCCACAACTCCCACTGAAGTCAAAGGGAGCCACACATGCTTGTCATCTCTGAAAACCAAGTAAGTAAAAGTGAAAAGCACTGGAGAGCGAGTAACAAACTTGGAATTTAAAAGACCACGGGTCACATTAAAATACTTAAAACTGGTCTTTAAAAATGCAATTATATTTTTTTTAATTAAAACTAAATGAACTTACCATACTAGTTTGAACACTGTTTTATTTGTAGCAACCTGCTGCTGTGTTCTTATCAGATTCTTTTTTGCATATAAGCTCTATATATTATCTATTGAATCAACATGTATTATGCTCTGCAATTTGTGTACCCTTTTGGCATGATAATAAACAAGGCTTCAAAAATGTTGTCTCCCACTCACCAGAAAGCAAGAAAATTCCCTGTTCAGTACTGCCCTGGAAGCTAAAATTCAAAAAGGAACCTTTTCATGTAATGTTTAGTTTGAAGTCTGGCTACCCCAGCAAGTCCAGAAATGTTGAACTTAGGCCGTTTTTAAATGAGACACTCCCATGCATGGACACCCAGTGTCCACATGGGGGAGTGTCTCGTTTATATGTGGAGGTGCATGGGTGCGCACTCCCACGACCCACGCATCCCCACACACCTCCACCCAACCCCCACTCATGAAACAATCAGTGAAAAGGTGGGCTGCTCTATGCGTGGAGGAGAGGAGAGATTGGTGTGTGCCCATCTGCATCCTCCCCCCATGCATAGCCCCCACAGCAGCGCTCCACCGGCCACACATGGACTGTCCACCCCCTCAGCTCGGTCCGTTTAAAAATGGCCTTACAAGAGTCTAAGGTTCACCTTGCAGTAAGAAGACCATGATCCTTCCTGTGGCCAAAGGAGAGTTTTTTAAACAGCAAGGGAGGAGGACAAAAAAAAGGAGGTGGCCTAATACAGGGCAGGGTGATGTAATATAAAATCCTACAGAAAAGAGGAAAAGAAAACAACAATAAAAGGCTGAACTGGAAACAACCAACGAAAACCAAGAAGGGAAATGGGAAACAAAAATAGTTGGTGTAGTCAGAGAAAAGGTGAAATGAGGAAAGTGGGAGAACTGCAGTCTTCCAACCCAACAGCCAGATGGGCTGAGACAGAAGGACTGCTTTCTCCTACCTTGGAGGTCTCTGTTCAGGATGTCTGTATTATTAAATTATAAACAAGAGAGCACCAGAATAGTTCTGGAGCAGGATTTGAATGTACAGCTCAGGGTAGTACTGGATCCAGGAAAGTTGGAGCCCTGTGCAAAATGTTCCTCCTAACATAGGAATGTTTAACAGACGCACTTTGATTCACACATCAGAAAAAGGAAAATGTTACTGTAAATATTTTTTTCTAATTAATTTATTTGATGTTCAATTAAATATAATATGCCTTGCAGAAGCCAGGGCTCCCTGCATTGCAGGCCAGCCCATAGTTTGTTGTTCACGGTCCCCATGTGTCACCCTTCCCTGAATTGCTATGTACTCTCCATGGGCCTGGGACTCCCCATGTTTGAGGCTCTGTGGGCCCATAATTTACTCCAGTGTTTCTTCCACTCATGTTGTCATTTCAAATTTATTCCCCCACAAATATATGGGGTCCAGTGTGGCACACAGTCTATCATGGATCCAACCTTGGCTTAGAACAACTGCTCTTACAAGAAGCCAAGATACAAGATCCCCACATGAGTAATCTCTTGGCTTTTGCAGTCCTGTAACTTATTGCAGGGAAAATGTATCAATTTCTGCAGACAAGAGGTAAGTAGGTGCAGATGGGTTATAGCCTCTTCTCAGAAAAAACTGGGTGTGTCTGCACGAAGCTTATGTCCTTCTGTGCTACCCCAGTCCTATTGCTACTTTCAGTATGGTTGGTTAACCTACTACTACAATCAGTCTTCCTGATGTGCCTGTTCTTTAGACAGCCATCCAAAGGCCTCACAACACAAGAATTAAATCTGCTTTGAGGATCAGCAACTTCCAAGGTATTTAGTGGGAAATCCACAAAGGGAAACCTATCACATGGAGCAGCTTCTTTCTGACTGTCCTGTTCCCTCCACAAACAGTCTTTAAAACCCATAGACAATTATGGACAAGGTCTATAATTAAGGCCTTAATTCCTGAAACGTGCTCATCATCTCAGCAGACTTAAAGGAGGTCACAGCATCAGTTCCTATTTTCTTTTCTCTTCCAGAATTTGAAAATAAAAGCAGAGACACAGTCTACAAAGAACATTTTATTTGAATTAAATTTTGAGTGTGGACTAGTATTATTCCTGTGGGACATCTAGTTTTACACACTTTGGATGAAACTGTAAATTGAATATTGAACCCACATTTTATCAAATCATATTTCTTCCAGAAGTGGTTGAAGGCTGCCGGCATATTTTTTTTAATCTGATTCACTATGTTTACAAGCAGTAGGAAAGCTAGTTATATCAGCTGTGCCATCTTTTTAGTTCTATTTGAGTGACTTTGATTTTGTTTTTCTAACACTGCTACAAAAAACTATAATGCAGGTTAAAAAATCTATAATCTGTGAAAAGGCTCTCTGAAATCCATCAACCAAGTTGTATCCATAATTGCTTCCCTGGCTTATCAAAAAAGGCTCATTTGCATTATCTGTTATCTTTAGATACTCATCCTGGTCTATAAACAGAGTTATCAATCCCGTTCAGAGGCCAGTCCACAAATTGAAGTTTTCTATAGAGGGAATTAGCTATAAACAAGCCGGAGGCAATTTTCTTTGACAGCCAATGGTAAACCATAGGAAGTAACTTTAATAGTGATTTACAGTTCTCCTCTGGTTTCCATCCAACTTTTCCTTCTTGTGCTTCTGTTCCATCCAAAAAGGAATTTTTCAGATGTTCTAATTTCCCATTCAAGATGTAATCAATCCCAACTCTAGGTGTGTCTAATCCAATTTTTACGGTATGTTCATGGGCCAGCACCAGGAAAAAAAGAACTCTCTTTTTATTTTCTTTCAATTGCCTTTGCTGCAATCACAAGACTTGTCACCTCCTGGTGTGAAATGCACAACAGTTAAAAAAGAAAAAAAGGGGGAGGGAGGGAGAGAGAGAGAGAGAGATATGAACTATCCTATCAAATGATGAGTGGGGAAAGATACAATTGTGTTGCAAGGTACTACTGGAATAGTAGTAATATTTCTGAATTACTACACATAATTTATCAGAATAATTAACTAATCCACTTAAAGCCTTCAGATTTTATTTTTATCCCAATTATGAAACAGTCATAATCAGTTAAAAGTTTAAAACTTTAAGTCCAGTGTCAGTTTTCACTTATCCTGATGTAAAACCAGTATAACTCAACTGACCTCAGGAAAATTACTCCTGATTTACACTGGGGTGAGATGAGAATCAACTTTTAGAAACCATTTCTGCAACTGTTGTCCATGAATGCAGTCTAAATTTGTATTTATATATATATATATAAAGTGTGGCTTAACAAAATCTGTTCATTTTATACTCAAGTCTGCCTGAAAACTTCAATCTGATGTTTCAAAAATAAAATTTTGTTTAATTAGCTAAAGTCCCTTCAAGTAATTTTAACAGGAAGAGGGAGGAAAGAAATATGGAGGTGCACAATTCTGCTTTCAGTTGTGCCAATGATATTAAGAATAATTCTGTCCAATTTCTGCAGTTCTACTGCTCTCAACTTGTGAGAGTAGATGAATTTATTTATTTATTTATTTATTTTATTTTTCAGATTTATATCCCACCCCCTCCTGAGGATTATCAGTTCTAGAGATTTTAGTTTCACATCCACTTCACCAAGAATTACAATAAGTTCATAATATAAAGATAATTTTACCTCATTAAAAAACACTGCCACCACCAACATATGAGAAAATCATAAAACAGGTATAAGATCCAGTGGGATGAGAAAGATGGGTTTTTTTAACTATTGTTCTATTTCTGTTATTGCAGCATGAATAAATGATGATGATGAATTATAAAAAGATGGCATTTATAATACAATGGGGAGAGAAAACCTTGAGAGCTGTACATTTTATTTTACCTATCTATATTGATGATAGACAGCTACCCTAATGGTAAACACTAATGGATGTGAGGTGATAAGGAAAAGGCGACATGCAAAATGCTCCAGAACTTCTGTTCCTAATCAATCACCAGAGATCAGTGACATCATTA
>QEPC01015731.1:1396241-1428741 GCA_003113815.1 Sphenodon punctatus | reverse complement strand
AATCCGTAATCTGAAAGTCAAACTGGATTTTTCTGGCTCATACATCAGCAGTAATAATCCTGCCACAGTAGAGACGCAGAAAGTATTGTATGTGCAGCTAAATTACCATTGTGTACATTTCTGTGCTCCACCAGGTAAGGGTTGTAAAATTGGTATTTAGTTGACAATTCTATTGATGATGTGCGAGGCAATAAAACCTAACTCTCTTTCTCAGCTGTATTGGCTCTGATGTACTGACAGAAGTAGCAAAACTTTCTTTTGTTGCCAAAATAAGTACATACTAAGCACTGGAAGATTTTTTTATTAAGAAGGTACCATTTTAACACAGTAAATTTTTTATTCAAAACACCCTTTAAGCACTTACCAGCTTAAGTGTTACTTAATATATATATATATATATAGTAACAGATACGTTGAGAGTCATATTTTTATAACTTTAAACTTTTTTTTTTTTCAATTTTACCTGGATGCTTAGCTGTACATGAAAGAGAAAATACATCTAGACCAATAAAAATTGCATTCCATTTTAATGTCCTGTTAAGATCTTTATAGTTTTTAAAAATACAGGGCCAAACTCTATGCCTGTATGTTTTCATGGGGTATAAGTAAGTGAAAAATTTGGCCCAGCGAAACTCATAATTTGTATATTCCCAACTTTAGTCTAGTTAACCCACCTGCGTATATCTCTGTGAGATGAGAGAACTTTTAATGCCTTTCTGTTCCTCCCACCCATGTCTTTGGGTGAAATCCGATGCGACAGCGGTGAGACAGCTCCCTAGCCAACTCCTAGGTGAACCACTGCAGCTACCACTCCTCAAGTTGCCCAGGAGGGCCTTTCACATGAGCAGTTCCTCCCCCCATACCCGAGGCATGGGGGTTGACCTCACAGGTCCCTCCATGCCCCAGGTCGACCCGAGGAGCCATCCACAGACAGGACTCCCAGGCCAATGCTGCTCAGCATGATTGGGCCCCCAGGAAGAGTTGCTGCCAAACAGCTGGTAGGCGAGTGCTCCTACCCTGGAGGAGCTCCAGCCCCCCATCAGCTGTTTGGCAGGTCAAGTGAGTGCGCTTCTCTAATCCCCTCCCCCCCTCAAAAAAAAATCTGCTGTTGGCAGCCAGGGTGAGCACACTCCTCTGGCCCAATTCACTGACCCCAACCTTGCAGTGGGGCTGGGCAGGCCAAACAGACAAGTGGGTACCTGTTAGACCGGTTTAGCCTGGGTGAGCAGGCCTTAGCCCGGGCTGCTTCTTCAATCTTCTCCAGCCAACGCATCCCGTAGCAGCCGCCCACCTACCCCAAAGTGGACACGGGCAAAAGTCTGGCAGGGACAGAACAAATACGGAGGTGAATCCCAGTCAAAAGTCAGCTAATACAGACTAACGTGGGCTACTGTCATGTCTGTTTTCACCCTTTGTTTCCTGTGCACTCTTTGCTATTGATGCTTTTTGACATCCTTTCCCAACAACAGTAAGAAATTGCAGTATAATTATAGCAGTGCTGCAGTAAAAATCTTCATATTCTGGTGGTATACACTGGATACTACCAAATGTAAGGTCATTAAGGAATCCACTTCCTTTTTGGAAATCTTCCCCAGGGACAAAATTGCTTAATGGGACAATATTAATGTTATCACTGGAACTTCACTGGAACTTCAGTTGCTGACTTGCATGTTGTTGTTGGAAATCAAACTCTGGTCTCCTGAATACAAAAGGCTATAAATCCTGTAATTTCAAGACTTATGGTTGTGAACTCCTGAAGTGTACAAGTTGCAATATGTTTACTCATGGGTAAAGTTACCATACTTCCCGTTTAAAAGAGGATGGTTATGAAAAAATATATGTTGAAGGGCTGCAGTGGAATGAATGCAGCCCTGCCCCACATTATGTATTTTTCATAAGCGTTCTCTGTTGAAGGGGAGGTATGGTAACCCTACTAATTGGTGACTCGTGGGGGGGGGAGGCATGGGGGACACATGGCCCTCTGATTTTTGGAAGCCCTATATAACCTTATATAATCCCTGCCCAGCCCCCACATCTATGCCCCCACCACCACTATTGACAATTACCAATGGCCTATGTATGCTGCCATGCATAAACCAGCATTTTGTTGTTCTCATTTTAAAACCCTTGCAACTTCTCTTTTTAGTAGATATTTTATCTACTTTAATTCAAAGTGTCTGGCTCATTAAAATCTTACCCCAAACCTTGTTTTGGCAACAAGGTAACTACTGTTTTCTACTGATTCCAGCCCATGTCATCTACTGGGATGTTAGGTCATTACTTACTGATTACAGTGATTTCATGGGTAAGCTGTTCTGTCATCCCTCCCTGGAACATGCAAGGGTATACAGCAGGATTGACATTTAAATATCCCTTATAGTATTAAACAACACAGGACTATGCACTGGGAGGAGAGAGAAGAAAGAGAAGGAGGGAAACCCTGCAGAATTAATGAAGTAGTACCATGTTATCCCTGTAGATCGTGGTCTGTGCTGGATCATTTGGTTTAGGACATGAGGAAAGCTGTTTCACCAAAATGAGAAATGTTACACCAGAACATAAGCGATGGCTAGATTTAGTTCCTGCAACTTGAGAATTATATCTAAAATATAGGGTATTTTCAGACGTGACGAGATCACACTCAACCATGGTGGATTCCCACCGGGCACGAAAGGTCTCGTCACGTCTGAAGGGGGAACGGAAGTTCCCCCCCAGATGTTCACCCCCGTCAATCACGGCAAGGAATCACATTCATCACGAGATCGGCGGAACCGGCGGAACCGGCCCCGATCACATGGTAAATGTGGTTCCCCGCCACGATGAAGGGGCCCGTCTTGTCTGGACGGCTACCACGGCCCGGAATCCATGGCGGGATTCTGGAGCGTGGTCAATTCGAGCAGGCGCTGTGGCCGCATTGGCCGCGACGCCCGCCCATCTCCCCAGAGGGCGGGCGGCGAGGAAGCGTGGGGCGGCGAGACCGTGCGGCCACACGTTGCACTGCGCAGCCCCGCCCCCTCCCTGATTCCCCGTCGGGATCAGCCAGTGCCGGTGTGATTCCGGCAGGGAATCCCCGCGGTAATTCCGTGCCGGGGAAACCAGCGCCCCGTCACGTCTGAAATCACCCATAGTCATAACCTTTTTTCTACAAACTGCGAGACAGATCCTTACACTGATCAACCACTACTGTCACCAACATCAGTGGGAATTCTGACTACAGAGCACCTCTTAAGACTATGGGTGATTTCAGACATTACAAGATCACGCTCAACCACAGTGAATCACGGTCAATTCTGCGGCGGGGCCAAAGCGCTCTGCATGTCTGTTTGGAGGCCGCCAGATATTCACCACAGTCATTACCCACATGGGGTCAAAATCAACCACACTTCCGGAGCTCCCAGCGAGACAATGGGTATTTTCAGACGTGACGGGGCGGCATTCGCCCCGTCACGGAAACAACCCTTTGATTCCTCACCAGGATCACTCTGTCACGGCCAACAGATGTGCCGGGGGATCCCGGCGGGGAATCAGGGAGGGACCACGCGACACAACGTGCGGCCGCACGCCCAAGCCCCACACGCTCTCCCACCGTCCGCCCTCTGGGGAGACGGGTGGGCGCCGTGGCCAATGCAGCTGCAGCGCACGCCTGAAATGACCATGGCCCGGAATCCCGGTGGGGATTCCGGGCCATGATCGCCGTCCAGACGGGACGGGCCCCTTCATCCCTGCCGGGAATCTCATTCACCACGCGACCAGAGCCGGCCCCGCGGGTTCAGCCAATCACATGGTGAATGTGATTCCCGACGGGGATTGAGCGTGGGTAACATCTGAGGGGGGAACTTCCGGTTCCCCAACAGACGTTATGAGGGCATTCCCCACCACAGGGAATTGACTGTGGTTGAGCGTGATCTCCTAACATCTGAAAATACCCAATCTCCGAAAGCGTGGTCAAAGAGATTCCCAACGGGAAACAACAAAAAGTAATGTCTGAATGGCAACCACCGGCTGGAATCAAAGCTTTCCTTGTTCGGGGCTTTCCTTGACCACGGGGGGTGGTTGATCTATTCACCCCCGCCGGGAATCCACTGTGGTGAATCAGGATCGCGTAATGTCTGAAATCACCCTCAGACTCCATGTAAGACAGTGGTTCCCAAAGTTTTACCTACATATACCCATTTTGAGACTTCAACATAATTCTGCAACCCCAGTCAACAACAAAGACATGCAAAGCATAGGTACTATGAATGGTTTCATGTCCCCCCATCTGTAGGTGGTGCAATCCCACTTCTGTCCCAACCTATAGTTTGGGAAATTCTTATGTAAAACTTATTCACACAGACTAACGTGCCTGAGTAGTATGGCAAGAGATTACGCAAAATATTCAGCCTCTCACCAAAAGTTAACAGATAACAGTGAAGTTGCTGGAAGAGAAACATAGGGAGAGTGTGAATTTTTAAAGGATGCTTGGGCAGCACCTGAGGCATTCAGGGAACATCCTGCATGGGGCATTTAGCAGGAGATCACAGCCAACATGTGAAGCTAACAGGGACATTTGCTATTTGGAGCTAGATCTGAAGTTGGTAAGAATTTAAATAGAGAAACTTCTAAGTCAAGTGATCATTGTATATTGTTTTGCTTTTATTTCTTTGAAAATAAAATCAACGTGAGCCTATACTATTAGGTTTTAACAACATTTTTTCCTTAAACATTAAGGGATGTTATTAGCTTGAGGGTAATAAACTTTCTCAACTTCCTTTGACTTTTGTGGGTGATAAGAGCACCTCCAAGTCCTATACAAGCAATTAGAGGTGCTACTCTCAAATCACTAAAACAGTAGAAGCAATATTTCTTGATAGTTAACATTCTTCTCTATGAACTCTGATCTCTCACAGTACCCTGAACATATCACTCCAACTAAGAGGCCAATAATGGGTATCATGATTAACACCTAGTTTATGTGAGCTTGAAAGCTAGCAGTAGAGTAACTAAGCAAAACTTGGAACAGGAAATGTGATTCTTATGAAGCCCCCAACTGCTGAATACTTTTCCATTTTCAAACCTCAAAGAACTGTTTAAAAGTAAAACCCTAGAAGCTGGCTGGCTCCTCTTCTGAAAGAATCAAAGTAGACGAGTCAAATTCCTCTCATTTATTCATCTTTCAAGCTTGGTTTCAAGTTACATCATCATTAAGATAGTAATTTCTGTTTTCTATCACTTTAAAGTATGTTCCCAATAACTATCGGATTCTGATAAAAGAAGTCAAGTCCACAACCTACATATGTTTACAATTAGCTTTTTTTTCTTTTTCTTTTTTTTTAAGGCAAAGTAATAGGTTAATAAGAAATATCAGATTACATTGGAAAGAGCTCATGGGTCAAAAACTAGACAAAACACATCAAGCTGAAAATAAGTACTTGCCTGTCAGACACTGAAAGGTTTTTTTTACACAATACCTGTATTGTTTGTAATGCAATAAATAATTACATAAATCTTAAGGTTGCAAAGATGGACAAAACATAAAATTATTTACAGTGATCAACAGAGCCCATAAAAATCTCATTAGTGAAGAAATAAAGGTTGGAAATATTATATTTTTCATATCTTTTGCAAGCAATATTGTCAAATGTAGTCTTAACTTTTTAAATTATGGTTCACATGCGATACAAGCTGAATTAACTGTGCACAAAATATTGCACGGAGTTTTACAATAAAAAAATGAATACTTTCATTAAAAATTATTCATACAAAGAAATTTTATTGAAATGACAAATACTATAAGAGTGTTTTTGGCTGTCAAATCTATTTCTTTAAATGAAGTATTTTTTTGTTACTAATTGTCTAATTTAGCAAGACACTTAAGCAAGCACTTAATTTTAAGCACGAGTCCGTGCATAATTTAGTCCATGCTTAACTTTAAGCACATTAAGTCCCATGATGTGAAACTGCCCATGTATTTACATTTAAGCACATACTTAAGTGCTGCGCCAAATTAGGGCTTAAAAGATATATTGCCATTTTTCATTCATATTGATGTTACAGTCTTGCAACTGATTATGTTCAAAGAGACAAGGAATTCCTTAGGGCTCCATGTATATTCAGCATTTCACCTGTCTGCAAAAAGCTAAAGGTATATTATGTATCTGCGTATACATACACACACCGCACTCCAGCATGAAAGATTTTTGTTGTTGTTAAGAGTCTCTTGCATTCTAAAAGAACCTAGCTTTCAAAGCTTTCACAACAATAAAGTTTTATTCATTTCAATCTACTGAATATTTCTAAGCATCATAGTTATCATAATACCAGCCACCAGCAGACAAGAGGTAAGAATGGTCTGGGTCATGGGACCAAAGTTGTGAGTTTCCATAGTAAGGACAAAACTTCCTGACAAGGGCAGGGATAATACTAAGTTGTGATCAGTTTCTTTTAGTACCGTGAGTCTTCTATAAGTTGGTCCATGAACACAAATTCTGCACCCACAGGAAGCCATTACTGATTTCAAGGAATGGATCTAGGGTTTGCTTGCAAGTAGCTGCTTGCACGATCAGGGCATAAATATACAGATAAGTGGGTACGGAAACGAACAGAGTCCACATCTGTTTGCATCTGGTACTGTTACAGTGTTGCTACAAAATTGGGTTGCCTGTCCCAAGTACAGGCAACCCAGCATAAATTCTAACAACATATAGAATATTAATTGTAGCAGGGTCAGGCTGGATGCCTAAGTCTGGCCCTTTAAGGAGAGAGGCACCAGCCTGGGAGACACAGGCACTAAAGCAGCACAGGATAGCACCTGAATATGCCTCAGCCTCTGGAGCCAGGCAACCACGTGCCTGAGTGGAACCAGCTCAGTTTGGGCATAGTTAGGCCAGCCCTGGAGCTGGAGTATATGCAAAAGGAGCTGGGAAGCTCAGTTAGGGGAGACAACCAGAGAGACTGGAGCCAGTGAGGGCTCTGTCGCTGCAGGAGGAATTGTGCCTGGCCAGGGAGGCCTGAGTTAAAGAAGGTATCCAGGGAACTAAGGATGGGGTGGTGCTTGTCTCTAAGAGGAACTGTGCCAAGCCAGAGGGAGAGACCCCACGTGATGGACTGTGGCTGGGTATATATGCATATATAAATAGATGGTAACGGCTGATGCACTTGTGAACAAAGGACACTTGGGTGAAGATTCCATGGGTCTTTGGGGGCTGGATCCTGAGAATACTTACTCCCGGGCCCAGTGACCTTCCCCATTGCAGAGGTGGAGAATGCTGTACACTCCAAATGGACTGTCGCCAAGTGCCAGAGAAAAGGGTCTGTTTACAAATAAAGCGAGGGATGGCTTAACAGACTACATGGAGCAAGGGGTCCGGTGCTTCAGGGAGCAGCTGAGGAGAGCGGTGCGGGAGAAGCTGATCACGACTGAGGTGAGACCAGGTACTCTGAAGAGGCACCAGCAAGAGGCTTCAGCGGCGCATACCTTGCCTGCAAGATGGAGGTACCAGGGACTCCTGGGGAAGAGAGGTTCCCCAGAGACATGTCACCATTGTAGACTTGTGGAGAATTTGTCGACAGCTTGTTCCTCAGAAAAAAATTGAGGACTCTGGGGTTCCAGAGTTGTAGGGAGCCACAGTCTGGGAGCGCAGGGTGGTGATGACTGAGCTGGTACTCTGAGGATGAAGAGAGGAAGATGAGCTGGCATCCTTGCCTGGATGAGTAGGAGTGGGTTAGAGTCCCCTGGATACCTTCTTTAACTCAGGTCTTCCTAGCCAGGCACAATTCCTTCTGCAGCCAGGTAGCCATGTCCTTTCTCTGGGTGCTTTCCAACATTCAGGAAGGCACAAAGACTAACATGAGTTTAACTCATGTTAGCACGCTCACGTGAAATCCCTGCTCATGTGCACGGGGTTTTTTGGCATTATTTTCCTGTTCTCCCGTTAAATTCAATAATATAATGCAGGGTTGGATTTTGAGCCCTGTGTCACGTTAATGAATTTAACGGGAGAACAGGAAAATAACGCTAAAACCCCCACGCACACAAGCAGGGATTTCATGTGACCGCGCTAATGTGAGTTAAACTCACCCTCCTTGAACGTCAGCAAGAAGCCTCTGTAGAGCCCTCCCAGGCTCTTGCCTCTCTGGTTGTCTCCCCTAACGGAGCTTTCCAGCTCCTTTTGCATGCTCCAGCTCCAGGGCTGGCCTAGCCACACCCACGCTGTGAGGGCCAGAGTCAGGCACCCAGCCTTCTACATTCATGGATGTTTTAAGACGAACCTGGGGCTCGCCACCCCTAGAGATCTTCTAGGGGTGGCCAGCCCCACCTCCCCCATGTCCAGCCCTACCTGGGTCAGGTTTACAAGGACCAGGTGGCTGTTGAAGCCCGCCCATGTGGCACCCCTCTCCCCCACGCCATAGAGTTGTGGGCAGATCGCCCAATGCTCTAGATTGCCATCCACAACTCTATGCTGTTGGTCCAGGGCAACCGCCAGCTGAGAGTGGAAATGGAGCAGCCATCCGCTGAGCAGATGACAGCAGCTGCAATTTGGGCCAGTGTCCAGAGTTTGGCTTGCCTGCTCCAGTTGCAGTGCTCCTGGATATTCTGGGGCACTGCAAGTGGGGCTGAAGCGAAGCAGGCTGCCTCTGCCCCGCCTGCACATCTGGCGACATGCCTTTAAATGGACGGACCTCCCAGGGGTGAGGTGGAGCAGAGGCAAAGCTGTCATCCATCTGATTACACCCAATTTTTTGTTGTGTGTTACTAGTACAGTACTTCATATTTGCAGAGTGACTTCAATGCAAGTATATTAAGACAAACAGAACTAAGCATAGAGAACTCTACTCTGACACTATATTGTTAAGATTTCCATACCTCACAAAAATATTGTATTGACAATTCTGTGAGCAATCTTCTCTATGGAGATGTTTTTCTGGACATTATTCTAGCAGTAAACATAACATTTAAATAAAGAAGAAAAAACGAGAAAAAATCTGCAAGGAAATAACAAAACGTATATGGTTTCAACAACAAACACAAAACTAAACACCAAGAAGAACATAAAGGAGAACTTGCAAACATTCATCCAAACCTATACAAAACAACTTCCAAGCTATTGATGTCCTATATGAATGAGCTAAATATAACAAATATATTTTAAAAATTACTCCAATGCACAATTTATTTACAAAAATACAAATTTGTGTATTTTTTTTTTTTTTTTTAAATCTAATTCGCTCCTGTAGTCATACTTTTATGTAAGTTTCCACTTTAAGCACATTTTAATAGCTGAATTATAAATCCCTGAAATTAGGGGCTAATAATGGAAATTTTGGTAGCCCCTGAACTATTGTAGTGCTAGCAAGTAACTATAGCACAATTTGTGGTTAGCTGATTGTAACAGCAATATTTTTCTGCTAAATACAGTAATCATAGTAACTTTGTATGTCTGACCAAACTGGAAACTATGGGCTCAAAGCTGTCAGTAGGTTTAAGTGTATGAGAAATGAGACCACTTAGTATCCACCAAGAGGAGCTCACAGAGTTGGACCCCATGGTTCTATATCTGTCACTAAATATGAAACCCTTGTAGCAAAAGCACACATGCAAACATACAAAATTTTAAAGACATGGTTTACACATCAGAAAATGAGCACCATTCCTTTTTTAAGTGATTCCAAGCCCAATCTTTCTTTAAACATAGTTTGGGCTACCATGTGCATTGGGGAGTTATTTTTCTTGCACAAATCATTAAAATTAGAGTTCTCCTTATTTCTTCTGCACAACTATAAGCTCTGTAAAAAAAACAAACCAAAAACCCCCTTTTCAACCTGTTTATGACTCACGTTCTAAATCTTTTAGGAGACAGTAGAGGCACTTAGAAAATGCCAGTGCACATAGCACCTCTTGGACAGCTGCCACTCAAGTATATGTTACCATGCAAACATTGCTAATTAACGTGTTATCCAGAAAAGGGAACACCATTTTCAGGCAGGTTTATGAGGTGATATAGGTATGTCTGGCAGATGTTGATCTGTAGTGGCAGCATGCAAGACCTTGTTTTGTAAATGCCCCAATGATCACTTACTGTAAATTGAACAGCCGTACCTTGTTCAAAAAAATCAGATCAAATGGAAATCCTAAACATTCTACATACTTGGTCTTTCTGCAAATAGCTGCAATTCATAAAAAGAAAGTGGGTGTTTGCACAGTAATTTATCAACTGGCGAAGATTGCTTCATTCTACCCACTTCAGTATTACAGAATATTCTGTAAAATTTGTAATATTTGTAATGTTTGCACAGAATAGTGCAAACGCACTACCCAGAACACTACAAAATTAGTAAAAATGTGTTTCTTATTACCAAAATCCACTAACACAACCATCATATTTCTGGCAAGGCAAAGCGTTAGAATACTGGACTCAAACATTTTTAAATTGCTAAATTTTTGAAATTTTTTGTTTTAATACATGTTACGTGGGCAAGATAGCCTACTTTGAACACCTTGATGTCTTTGAAGAACAAAGTTGACACTTATTTTGGAACTCAGTCCCCCCTTTTCAAAAAGATTCTAAGGCCAGGAATATTAGCACAGTAGTACCCAAACATTTGGGACCAATTAACCACTGTAAACCTTCAACAATTTTCATGACCCATTGCACCTGCCAGGGATGCTGAAGCATGCACATGCTCGTTACAGGCTGGCTGTGGCTTCAGGTCCCATGGCACCACAGACACCTGTGGCATGAAGGGGACATAGGAAGTAGAGGTGGGAAGGGGAAGAAGATTACCATAAAGTACATGTGGGGCCATAGCTTCCTCAAAGCCAGCACACAGCCATTCAGTCATCCACAAGCCACATTTCAGAGTTCATTCAAATGTGGTTTAAAGAGCACAAACAAGTGCTGGCGGCAGGATGCGAATGTGAAAAACGCGCACCCAGATGATGTCTGAAAAAGCAGGTTGGTAAAACGCGTCTGTCAGTGCACAAACAAGCTCAACTATGCATGCGGTGCCTTTTCAGACGTCATCTGAGTGCGCATTCTTCACATTTGCATCCTGCCACCGGCACTTATAAGTGCTCTTTAAACCACTTCTGAATGAGCTCGTAGAGATGATGAAAACACCAGCAGGAACCAAATCCCACATTGCTGTGCCAATTCTGTGCACCAGCTACAGATCACTTACCATGGCCAGCATTATGTACCATAGTTTGGAAACCAGAGTATTAAGGTAGACCAGAAACTCCAGCTTAAATGTATCCGTAACTGCTGTAATTAAACCTTGCACTCAACGTCTCAGTCCTGGATGTGCTAGTACAAAAGTGAGTGTTGTCATTCATTTCAACAGATGCATGACTGAACCTCCATTGCTGAATAGGAGGTGTTAATTCAGAGAAATTCTCAAAACACTTTTTAATAACCCACCCCTCCTCCAGAACTTTTTCTCTGAAGATGTCAAGCGGCTTTACCAGCACTGATGGAAGTCCACAGAACCCCTGTAAGGTCAGTAACTCCTGATAGGCCTTTTAACAAAATTCTCAATAATGTCCCAAATTGTTACACAGGCGTAGACTTAAATGGGAGTTGAGTGCACACAAGGAATGAGGAATTTCCATAGCTTTCAAGTATGCAACTGCTTCAAAATCTTGGGTAAAATATGTAAAACCTTATTCTTAGAAAGAACATAATAGGCCAGTTCTTATTGGAGTAAGTCAAAATATATCAATTGACCTTAATGAGCTATATTGTTTTACACCAGCTAAGGATCTGGCCTAACATATTTTAAAAGTTGACAAGGCTGTTCCAGAAGCTACTGGAATGACTCTTATGCAGATTTGTATTTGGAAGAAGTTAATCAGACTAGTGGCAAAACCACTGGGAGGGATGAAGCAACCTGTTTCCACCAATATACATATAGAAATATACTCTCTTTAGTACAGCTGCAGGAATAATGCAGCTTTTACTCAATGGGCATAATCTAGCTCTTATTAAAGTAAATCGCCTAAATTCATATTGAGTTAAGAGGGAGCTGGACTGCACTCTGCATCTCTTCCGATTCCATGTGTGTGTGGGTGTGTACGTGCACATGCATATGCATGTACAATTTGGGATGGATGCAACTTCATTCCAACCAATGCATAGTAGCACCTTTAGGGCACAAGGTGATGGTAGACTCCAAGGAATCCTGCCTGCATTTAAAGATGGTGGTCTTATCATAGAATGGCAGTTAGTATAGACAGAATTCTGCCAGTATTCCAGAACAGATATTGTTGTGGAATTCTGCACAGATATTCCACAACAGGAAAAAAGTCCAATCATTTTTTCCACTTTTGTAAGAGTTATCATACCAAGTCCCTAAATTTTGTACTTGAACTGCAAGAATCGCTAGTCATGGGGCCAAATTCTGAGGGTTTGGTTAAGTAACATTTCCCCTGATACCAATGAGAGTTTTGCTTTGGTAAGGAACAATGAAGCTCTCCTTGCAAATTAAACAGCAAAAGAAGAAAGGGAAGTGGGGAGGTGTATGCAAAATTCCCAAGTGAGGTCACCTTGGGGAGAACTAAGTAAACTCCACTTTTGCAAATCTGAAAGTGACATATTCAGCTCTGAAATGAATTCAAGTGAAGGATACACTTTTAAGTTGGAAGTTTTGTCTTTGGGAGTTACAGAAATTCAGGGAGAAAAGGCACCTCACAACGGACTAGTTTATTTGATTTTACCTGCCATTAATTGTGACAAGACCACATTTGTTTCTTTTGTAATACCTAATTATCTAACTAGTGCATGAGATTTCCATGGTAAAATGCAAAGCATTCTGAATGTCTGCCAGACAAATCAAGATGTTTTCCAAAATGCCAAAACAGGAATTTTCTATAATAAATAACTTATCACATTTACATCTCATATTAAAAAATTTGGAAGAAACATTCTCTGTTTTATGCCAGAACAGGACTACTTGTATCCTACCCACTTTTTCCTCTCTGCTTGCTTTCTTTTGTCTTTCCTTAGAACAAACACTGATCCAGGTGCAAATGCTCAATTCGCAAGGAATGCAGTGAACATAAAATCACTGTAGGTTTGGCTGCTAGTAAATCCCTGCTGTTACTCACCATTGGAAGTTGTGCTGGAGGCAACAGCTTTCTCACTGACATCTGTTCGAGTGGAGCATTTCACAATGGGATTCTCTACTTTTTTCTTCTCAGTTGTGGTAGAGCTGTGGGACTGGGCCTCCATGATGACTTCTCATTACTTCAGCTCTCTTCGTACTAATACCTAAATAAAACAATAGAGTCATAAACTTCAAATACCATAAAAAGCTTAGTCAAAAACCTGCCACGCTTCTCACCTGAAGAAGAGCCTGCAGTGCAAGCTGCATTAGTAATCCACAAGCCATTTCATGAAACCTATCAAATCAGGTTTGCATGCATGAATTCCTAAGGAATTTAAGGAAATGCTAACACTAAAGACAAACATGTTTGTTTTTAAGCAGAATCAGCATCATTTTGCTGCTTTGGCAGAAAGTTCCACTTTTTTAAAAGCCTCAGAAGGTTTTATAGCAGACCTGGAAAAAATACCAGATTTTTTTTTCTGTTTGGAACTATATAGAATTCAAACCAATCATCATTTTGACTGCAGAACCCATACTCACGCAAACATCTCATATTGTTTGTTTAAAGAAATGTAACTCAAAAACACATCCTTGAAAACCGCAGAGAAAGGCAAGAAGGGACAGATAATGGGATCACTTTCTCTGAATAACAACCATGGACACCCTGCAGAAAGCATGTTTGGTTATTTGCCTTTCACCAACTACTTTTAGTGTCATCTGCTCAAACTCGTCATTCATTCACTTTCAGCTAACCCAGGCACGGCAGTCTCGTTTCTTACCCGATGTTTGACAGCTATGGGGGACTGGATGAGGATGAGCCGTCTGAAGTTGAATCCTGACAAGACGGAGGTGATCCTGGTGGGGAGAGCCAAGGGTATGGAGGTCCCCCGTCATTGATGGGGTTCATCCCTCCCTCGTTACTCAGGTTCGTAATCTGGGAGTGCTCCTCCATTTGCAGCTCCGCCTGGATGTCCAGGTGGCAGCTGTGGCGAGGATTGTGTCTGTCTCTTATACACATCTAGATGTGTATAAGAGACAGGCCTATAGTCTTCCAGGCCCGATTCAAGGTGTTGGTTTTGACCTAAAAAGCCCTAAACGGTCTGGGCCCCACCTATCTGTAGAACCGCCTCATCCCCCCAGATTCTGGATCGGCCCCTGAGGTCAGCTGGGGGCATCCTTCTTTAAGTCCTTTGTGTACAATGGGGGGTGACACTGGAGAGGATGTTTTTAGTCATAGCACTGTGGCTGTGGAATTCCCTCCCAGCAGGGGTCCATTTGTCTCCGAATCTTCCCTCCTTCAGGCGCCAATGTAAAACTTAACTTCTTTACCGGGCTTCTGTCAGGGGAGATGGGTAATGGGAGTGGGGGTGGGATGGGTCTTTTCTTTTAGACTCCGTGGCCTTTGTACATTGTTTTTACATTTTACATTTCTTGTTTATTTATATTTTATGTTTGTATTTTATATTTTTGATATTTTATATACATGATGACTGGTTTGTATGCCGCCCCAAGCTGCCAGAGGCAGGAGGGGGCGGGATAGAAATGTTAGTATAAATAAATAAAATAAATATTCCCTATGGATCATGGTGGAAACTGGTATCCTAATCAATAAATTGAACTGAAATATCCCTTAGATCACTTCACCTCATTCCTGGAGCATCAGCACTCATGACATAAACCTAAGAACCCCTCAGGTTTCAGAGGGGGTAAAATTCTCTGTCTAGCAGAGTATTCAGTTCAAGATACCAGCCTAAATAGATTGTGGTCAGTAAAGAACATAGGTATTTTCCAAGTGTTGGTCTGTAGCTTAACTTGACACATGACAGTCTATTCAAGTAAGCTTTATACCAAGTAGTCAATATTCAGGACATACCATGCTCAGAACCAATATAGTACAGGACTGTAAAACTAGACCACTATGTAAAGGGGGGGAAATCGGCTATCCTTTGGTTTATATTAAACAAAAAAATTTTAAAAAATAATGACAGAAGACTTTTGTACATAGTGTTAAAATAATGTTTGCTCTACTCCTCCAGAAGTAGAGGAGGGGAACATGGTTGCACCCCCTTCCCACTCCTTCAGAAGTAGAGGAGGGTGGTGGGGAACAAGGTTGCACTATTATGGAACTTAATTTAATTCAACTTTTATTTTAAGTAAATTATGTTGTAAACAACAACAAAATTAAAATAAATATTATATCCAGAAATAGGATTACACTCTTTGGTGCATTAGCTGGTTTTCCCAATGTATAGTGGAGATGTGGCAGTGCTGGGCTAGTGGCAGGGCTGGGTGGAGCAGCAAGTGAGGTTGGGAACTGGCAGAGCAGCAGCAGCCAAAATTTAACTCCATCATACATCACCCCTCCCGTCATCTGAATAGCTCCAAAGGGGATGGCGCATCAGTTAGCTACTAACCTTTGCCTCCCTTGGAGGGAAGCATGCTATGCCGATTGCGCCTCCTTGGCTCTTCCATGGCTTACATCCATTCTATCCACAATTCCATTGCCCCCAATCTTGCAGATTCCCATTCATCCATAAGGAGGAATTTTCCCTGAGTGCTGTAAGTCCTCCAACCTCCTTCACTGTGGTCAAGACTCTACTCAAGTCACACTATTAGCAACTGAGCTCTAATTGTTATGTTGCCCTAATAAGGACAGGTGAAAGCATGGGGAGATCAGGCAGAATGCTGCAGGAATTAATGCTGCCATATGCAGTATCAGGTTGCCAGATATTTTACTTTCCATCTACATTTACTTTCCATTTTACTTTCACAGGGAGTAATGAGACTCAGAGTGGCTCCTTCCCCTTTCCTTGTCCACTTTTTCCACACAGCCAACTGGCTGGGTGAATTTTTCTAATGGAGCAAAATCCAGCAGCTACCATCACACTTTCTTTTTCTATGACTTTGCTCCTCTCAGTACTGTTCGGTGGAGGAATATAAACAATAGAGACTTTGGCCATTTTAAAATGGGGGTGGTGGTGGTCTGTGTGCAGAAGATGGAGTGCCACTGCGTGGGCCGTGCATGGGGATGGGTGCAGATGGGAGCACATCCATCTACACCCACCTCCACACCTGTCTCTTATACACATCTAGATGTGTATAAGAGACAGTTGCAGATGGGAGCACATCCATCTACACCCACCTCCACACACGGAGCAACCCGTCCTTTCACCGATTGCTTCATGCATGCAGAATGGGTGGAGGTGGGTGGAGATGTTTGGGTCACAGGAGTGCATGCCCACACATCTCCACATTCAAGCAATTCACTCCAGCACATGGACATTGGGAGTCCATGAGTGGGAGCATCTAGTTTAAAAACCTTTATTAAGCAACTATTATTTTAAAATATGCTTTTCATTTTAAAAAAACTGTAAAATTGGCAACTTGTTAATAGAATTATCTGCTCAGCATTTCAGAGGCATTTCTATTGCAAATGAACCAAGTGTATTCTATTCCATTTCCTCCATCATTAGTTAATGGAGCTATCCTTCCAGCCCCCATTCCTTTTCCCTAACACACATGGACACATACCGTTATTTTTCTGAAGTCCATGCAAGTCCTGGATGAAGGGGGCTAGTAGCACAAGGTTCTCAGTGATTAACTTCCATATCAAGTAAGTAATACAGAAATAACAGGCTGATTCCTAGATAGCAGAATGAGTTTGCAATGTTGACATTTTTTGTTTTGACATATGAGCCAAGCAAATGTGTTATGGAAGTAATCCACTGAAAATAAATATGAAACCCTAAATTGTCATTTAGAGAGACTTGGGTTCTGATCTTCAAGGCACTCTGTTGGCAAAAGCTTCAGACTAGGCTGTCACTATTCTGACCATAGCTACATCCTAAATTCAGTGCATTTGAGAGCAGAAGGCACTTGGGAACTAGGCACCCTGCTGGGAGAAAAGGCACCAAGGCAAAAGAAGAGGCCCCATAATCCCCCAAACACCAGGGTATCAGACTTCCACAGGGTTTCAGAACCCCACAGGAACAATCTGAGAGGGGAACGTGACCCCACTCCCCCTGCCGTCACCCATTCTCATTGGACCTCAACCCACTCCCAGGGCCTTCCTCCCAGTCATTGCACCCAGCCCCTCAGTGCAGCCGCTCTCCATTGCCCTCTCTTCTGTGACAGCACAAGCACTCCACTCCCAGTGCTCCCTGTACACTCTTCCCTGTTATTCCAACCCGCCTTTTCTCCAGGTCAGCCACTCCCACAGGCCCCTTTCCACATCATTACACCCACTCCCCCTTCACTTTAGGTCACAGTGGTCTCCTCTCTGTGTGTACGTACACCCAATAGTCACTCCTTTCTTGGTGTTATTGCACCTAGAGAGCAAGTATCTTGAATAGATACATCACAACATGCCTCATTAACGGTGCTATCATTTACCCATTTGTTGTGCATTAAAATGTTATTTACAGCTGTACACTCCTCCCTTGTCAATGCATGCCTTCGAGGCCCCAATGCATTTACAGATACTTACATATCTGGATTGACCATGTGAGCTATATATTGGTACAGCATCCCAGTTCCTCTGGGCTATGTGGTTCTCACAGCGGTTGTTCTCCCGCCTGTACAGGGGTACTGGCTTATAATCATAGAATTTTAGGATCAGAGTGTTGGAAGGGACCTCAGAGGTAAATAGTCCAAACCCCTTCTCAATACAGGAAATCCACAACTACAGTATCCCCGACAGATGGCTGCCCAGTCTCTGAAAACCACCAGCGGAGAGTCCATCACCTTCCTAAGCAGTCTGGTCCACTGTCAGACAGCTCTTACCATTAGGAAGTTCTTCCTAATGTTTAAATGAACTCTCCTTTCTTGTAATTTGAACCCAGTGTGCACTTTCACCAATTTATGATTAAATTGAAGAGATAAGGACAATCTGCTGGCATAAAGCAATTAAATGAGGGAAAACATACACTTTAATCTGAACATCAACAGGAAGCAATAAAGCCTATTTTCTACAATACATTTGACTCTCTCAACTAATTTGAACTGATACGCTTTTCAGTGTATGAATCCCATCAGAGCCCTGCAACATGGCTGATGGGTGAGGAGGTGCTTGTCTAAAAACACCCTTAGAGAGACTGTTCAATCATTGCATATTAGGTTTGCCAGGGTGGGTCTTTCCCATCCTGCTTCTGTTAGGTCAAGTCAAAGATGATTCTCAAGGGAAGGTTGGTAGGCATTTGGAGCAGACGACTATACCACCTCAGGGAGCATTTACATGACCATTGACCTAGGCTTGGTTGTGACAGCCACATCCTTGCACCCTTAGCCTTATTTAGAGGCTAAGCCCCATTAAGCTTTCCCTAGCTCTTCAACCCTTTAGTTTTATTATTATTATAAGCATTTATATAGCGCAAGCGATGTACCTGGCGCTTTACAAAAAACAAGATAGACACAGTCCTTGCCCGAGAGCTTACAATCTAAAGACAGGGGGAGGGGAGACAGGGAATGCAACATTCATGAGGATGCGAGAACTCAGGTACACTTTCTTGGCTTGGTTACAGTAAATTGGGAGTTTACAGATAACAGGTGGGGGATAATCCTGGGTGGGGATGATTATTCTTCCTGATTTTTTTTAGGGTTCCCCTTCTTCCTTATAACTAAGCTAAGCATGTGCACTTGCAACTTTGTGGATGTATTCCTCTCTCTCCTTCTGTTCTCCTTATCTTTGTCTCCCCTCCCTTGTCTCTCTCAGATTGTAAGCCCTTTGGGGCAGGGACCTGTTTGCAATTGATTATTGTAAAGCGTCAGGTACAGATCAAGTAATAAAACAAAAGTAAATGCAACCTCTGGCGGTCAGAGAGCTGTCCCACTGTCCACGTGCCCAGGGTAGGGTGGAGGAACCAAACACACGTGTGGTTGAATAGCCCCATCTTTGCCCTGCTCACAGTAGCCCGCCCCTGCCATGACGTCCAGATATGGTAAACTTTGGGCAAAAGAAGCTGCAGCAGCCACTTTCGCCCTCCCTATACATTACGTTGGGATGGTGGGGAGAGGAGGCCAGGGAACCAGCCCCTGCCATCAAACAGAGATGCCAGCCAGCCCCAGGGGGAACCAGTTGCCACTTATGGAAATTCGGCTTCGGGGAGGAAAGCATGCATTCCATAGCAATCACAGGAAGAAAAGAGGAAAGCAGAAGGGCCCAAACAGCCAGTTCATATGCCAGGCTGCCTGTCCAGTCCCGTCCCAGACGCAGTAAACAACATGGGTCACAGATCACTCACACATGTGGTTCGTAGGGCATAGTTCCAAGGGGGTCCCAGCAGGTGGGGCGTGGGTTGGGGAACTCCACTCTTCCCACAGCCAGTCCATAGTGGAAACATCTGACAGGGTCTCGGCAGTTGGGGAGGTGTTGGGAACCCTGCTCTCTGCATACAACCCCCTTTCATAGGCCCTTTTCACGCAGACACTCTAGCACTGATAAAATGGGTTATATTTTATTATACATGTTGCAGGGCACCCATAGAGTACACATGCAGCCCTGCAACATGTATAATAAAATGCAACACCCATTTTATCAGTGCTAGAGTGTCTGTGTGAAAAGGGCCATACATGCCTCTACAGTAGCCCCTCGCCAGCATATGTGGTGCAACCATATATAGTGGGAGTTGAAAGCATCCGTGCAGGCCAGAACGATCTGGACCTCCGGCCATATCCACACCTTGGACATGGCAGCAAGCCTGGCTGCAGTGGGTTCATCCTGCTGGTAGGCAGCCCTCCCTGAGCCCGTCAGGAGGTCCAGCACCAGAAGAGCAAGCAGAGGGCCAGAACTCCCCCATTTAAGAACAGAAACAGAATCACCTGTGGTCGGACAATCCCATTCAACTCCCTCTACACCTCCACCCTCTCAGAGGGACGCTGTGATCCCATGTTGCCCAAGCTGCACTGAGCAAGAAGCACAGGGCTGGCACAGGGCAGCCGCAGCTGGGATTGGGCTCATACTGTCAGCCATGCATGCACCATCCCAGCCATTAGATAGGTGTGCAGTCAGCCAGGTGATGGTGTACTGGTGCTTTCTTGTGGCAGTTCAACACTTCAAAAAGGCTCTGGTGTGCTGCTGCGGCACAGCCAAGAGGAGCTGCATCAGGCAGAAGGTTGTGTGTCTGGGAACATTACTGTAGTAATCCTTGCCCTTCACAAGACCATGCCCATCAGGCAGTTCGCCTGGGTCCTACCCAGGACAATGGAGTGGTGGGAGATGGTCCTGGCCACATGGGGAGGCGTGGAATTGGTGACCCAGTTCTGCATGTCTTACCACCTTGTCTTCAGGATCACTGACATCCTCCATCCATGACTGGAGAGGAAGACCCCTATCCCCGTGGAGCAGCACCTGGCCATCACCATCTGGATGCTCACCACCCTGGACACCCGTTCCATTGCCCAGCTGTTTGGCATGGGCACATCCACCGTGGCTGCCATCTTGCTTGAGTTCTGAGAGTCCATTGAGGCCCTGCTGCTCAAAAGGGTGGTGTAACTCACTGATCCAGAACAGGTGATGGAAGGCTTCTGGGTGTGGGGATTCCCCAATTGCATCGGGGTGACTGATGGCACACACATTGCCATCATATGCCCATCCCACATCCATGACGAGTACATCAACCGTCTGGAGTACCACTCCATGGTCCTGCGGGCAGTTGTGGATGACTGACCAGTTCACGGATGTGGTGGCCAGCTGCTCTGGCAGGAGCCATGACACCCGCATCCTGTGGCAGTCCCCCTTCTTCTCCAGGATGTATATGGCAGACTTCGACCCCAGCATCATCTTCACCATCCAGGGGGTGACCATGAAGCCTGTTAACTTGGGGGACCTGGCCTACCCTGATTCCATGGCTCATGAAGGCATGGCACACACTCCAGAAGAGGCCAACTTCAACAGGCAGCTGAGTGCCTCCAGGTGCATGTTGCAATGGACGTTCGGGGTGCTAAAGCAAGGCTGGTGTGGTGCGTCACAGCCACTTGCGTTCTGCATAACATCAGTTAGACAGATGTTGCTACCCTGGAGTACCCCTTTTCTGTTGCACACACCCCCACATTGCTGATAAAATGTGGGCTAGATGATAATACCATTAGGTGGATTTATAGCTGGTTAAAGAACCGTATTCAAGAGTGCTCATCAATGGTTCCTCATCATTCTGGATGGAGATGCTGCCCTGGGCTTGGTACCATTCAGCATTTTTATTAATGACTTGGATGAGGGAGTGGAGGGAATGCTTATTAAATCTGTAGCTGAAACAAAACTGGAAGGGATTGCTAACGCCTTAGAAGACAGAAATAAAATTCAGAATGATCTGAACATAAAGGAATGTTTATCCCTCTATTTACCTATGAACAAGCAACAATCATGTTGGGTAGGTAATGGGTGCGGAGGCATTTGTCTAAAACACCCTTGTAGGCATCTGTTTCTCACAGCATTCAGATTTACTTGAGGACCGAATGCTATGGAGAGACATAATCCCTTCAGTGGCCTCTGCACAGTTCAACCAATGGAAGAATGAGAACTAAGGCTGTTTTTAAAACAAGAGCAGCAAAAGGGGGGTTCCATGGTCAGTGCGGCAGAGGGCTTCACAAGGGCAGCTCCCAGCATGGCTGCCCCGTCCTCAGAGGCAGACACCCTAGTCCGGAAAGGGCACTTCAGATTTCTCAGGAGTGCTCCGTGCGTGGCCATGGGTAGCCAGTGCCCGCGTGGGTCATGGGAGAGCACCTCCCCAGGCACCAACTTCAAACTATCGGTTGGACGTGTGGAAAGTGGCGCATCTTGTTTAAAACACCTTCTGTCAAGTCTGCAGCTCTCCATGCATTTGTGTCAGAGACTTCCCAATCCTCTCCTCCCCTTAATCTTATGTGCATATTCTTCAGGAGCAAACTTTACTTTTGAAAACTGGAAATCTGGTTTCTGATGACTATCCTCTTATATGCACATGCATAAGAACGACTGCAACTAAGAGAAATTGTTGTAGCATTGTAAGGCTGAAGACTGAACTTTCATAGGTAAACAGAGGGATAAACATTCCTTCATGAAAACAGTTGTGACTATTTTCCATTCATCCATGCCTGAACCTTTTGTAATTTCCCCCACAGGCCCGAATCTACTACACAATTAAAATCAGATTTCCCTCCCCATTTAAAACCTAATCCCTTCCACACCAGCAACCTGCCTACAGGTATATGCTTCTTCATTTAAAATCATGAATGTGAACTTTCACTAATTTATTATTAAATTGAAGAGATAAGGACAATCTGCTGGCATAAAGCAATTAAATAAAGGAAAACATCCCCTTTAATCTGAACATCAACAGGAAGCAATAAAGCCTATTTTCTACAATATATTTGACTCTTTCAACTAATTTGAACTGATACACTTTTCAGTATATGGCCCTTTTCACACAGACACTCTTAACACTGATGAAATTGGTGTTACATTTATTATACATGTTGCAGGGCACCCCTAGAGCACACCTGGAGCCCTGCAACATGTATAATAAAATCTAACACCCATTTTATCAGTGTTAAGAGTGTCTGTGTGAAAAGGGCCTATGAATCCCATCACAGTACTTTAAAAATGCATTCAGATTTTGGGACCAGAATCTCACTTACAATTCCACCATCATCAATTAAGTTATACCACTATGGGTATATTCAGACGTTACGGACCTCCGTCTTATCACAGTCAATGCCCTGTGGTGGAGGAGAGGCCCGTAACGTCTAAAGGATTCCAGCCAGAGGTTCACCCTAGTGAACCTCTGGCAGGAATCAGATTAACCATGATTCCGGAAGTGAGGCCGGCCTCACCTCTGAAATCGTGGTTAGCGCAACCACGATCTGGGATCGGTGGAAAATAACGTCTGTTACCTTCTGCCGATCCCAGATCATGGTCCCAGCCACGATCCGGGATTGGGCACAGTGGATGCACTGGTCGCTGCGCCCGCCCGTCTCCTGGAGGGCGGGCGGCTGGGGGAGCATGGGGGGGGGCAGGGCTGTGCGGCCGCACAGACCTGCCCCCCCGATCCCTGAGCGGAATAAGGCCGGCACGTCTAAAAGGATGGGCGGCCTGATTCTGGACCAGGGTCCGAAACAGATCCTGGGCCATGGTAAAAGGGAGGCCCATCACGTCTAAAAATACCCTATAACGGGGGGGGGGGGCAGGGAGGGGCGAGAAATCTGGCTCATTACTGGCAGATACCGTTTGATTTCTTTTTCTCCTGTGAAATACTATCCTCTTTATTCTTTCTTCCCTCTAGCAGGTCAGTTTTAAGAGTCATATCCTGAAAAACCTTACTCATGCAAACAACTGACTTCTATGGGATTACCTGTAAGATTTCATTTTATAAAATCCAGCCCCTAATTTGCATATTAGTTTTCCCATTTCAGCTATAATTTTCAAATGTTATGTTTCTTCCCAACTTTAACCAATTTCTACATCCTTTTGTTTCCCTTTCTTCTTGGTTGCCTTTTAATGTATTGTCTCTTTTCTAATTCCTTTCCCTGTTCTATTTGATGCTGCTGGAGTTGTATTCAATTCATTAACAAGTGGTTTACATCCGCTGAGAAGAGCTGTCTGAAATAACAGTGTCACAGCATTCATCATCATTACATCAGCAGTAGGGAAGTCCATACTGATTGCTATCAGCATCCAGAGTGCCCCAACCAGTGTGAAAGCAAACATAGCATATTTAATTTTTCAGAAATGACTTTGGGTATTTGGGGTGTTTGTATGTACCACTTTGATCCACACTACTGGAAGCAGTCTTTTGGGAGGCAATACAGCTCAAAGAACAAAACTATGTGAGAGCAAAACACACAAGGGGTAGCATGAAGAACAATCAGGAAATTACAGTCTCTCTCAAGCATAAAGGACCCTTTTTCTATTTTATCAAAACTGGTTATGCAGTTCCTTGGAAATATTCAAGGATAAGAAAACTCTGTCTTGTTCAGATATATTCAAATGTGAAATTTATTATTATTATTATTATTATTATTGTTATTATTGAAATTTACACAACGCTAATTTACACGAGAGCTATTTTACTCCAATTTATACAAGCTTGAGTCAGGTATTTTAACACCCAAAGCCCTCTTAAATATTAGCACTGACTTGCATCAAACACGCATGCAGAATTATTCTTACAAAGTAATCCTCCAGCATTTTGCTATAAGTCATCTTCCGCAAAGGTGAAGTATCTAATTCAAATACTGTAAATTCTTCACCTAGATATATCATTTCCAACTCCTGTAAGACTTTAGGTAAAAAAAGACATGAATGCAGCCCGCTATGGCCCAGACCTCACCAGCATGTCTGGTTCAGGCACCACCAGATGTTGGCCCAGGATTGCCCTGGGCTGTGTCAGCAGTTAGCCCAGGCTCTGACCTTGGAAAACCTCTGAGGTCACAGCCCAGGCTAATGCCTGCCCAATCAGGTCAAAACGGGACATCACGTCTATTCAGGCCAGCAGACAGCCCAGGTCAAGGACTGCCACAGCTGTCCTTGGCCGCCATGGCTGCCCATCATGGTGGGAGTAGAGCGCTGGGCACAGCACAGATGTGTGTTTTGTTCTGCAGCCAGGCCCAGCCCGAACTGCGTCTGCTGCAGCTTCCTGCTCTGAGCTGGGTTACCGCCGCACCGCAGTTATGTGTATTTTTATCCTTCATCAGTTTGGCTACGATTTCCAAATACTATGAATTCTCTATGGGTCAAATTCTTCTCTGCTTTACACCTTATGTGCACAAACTGTCTTAATAGTGTTGCACTTAATATAAGTAGGGGTAAAACTTGCCCTCAGCCAGTACATATGTGTATGTGCACACGTGCAGAGATAGAGAGAAAGGGTGCGTATGACACCTGTAAATGGTCTTTTCTGTTAATTAGGCTTCAATTGTTTTTCTGTTTAATTATCATGCACATTATACAATTGCCTCTGTTGCAGTTTGCATGATATTTAAACTTATGACCAAATAAGGGTTGTTTTTTTTAAATCTTTTAAATAATTGCCACAGAGGACAGCATTTTTTTTTAACAAATTGAAATAGCAAATAAATAAAATAAATAAATAATAACGCTACCCAGAAGTGATGGTAGTAATGCAATCTTTCAAAATTCATGAGTGTCTGCTGCTGCTTTTTTTCATATGCATTACTGCCCTTTGAATTTTTTTCTCTCCAAGTACAAGTGAAGATTTAAAAACAACTAAACCTAAAGCCTGATTAATGATGAGCTGATCTGTTCCTGATAGGTTAAATAGCTAGTGGCAACAATAATACAGGATCACAAACACAAAGGCAATCAGTTAGGCAAAGCAGCACTATTATCAGCCCCATGATTAGGACTCTAAGTGAGAAATTATTCTATGGAGTGCACTGAACTATTGATCAAGTGTAACTGATGTTTTCCTCCTGAGGAATTACATTTGTTTACACCTCCCTGGATATTTACAAACTGAATTACTACAAGATAGTTAATTTTTAAAATGCACAGATCTTGTGGTTTCAAAACAAAGTGACAGCAGTCATTTACTCTGCAGAAACATCACATAACTTTTTATAGATACCTCTTCTTTTATGGAAATTCAGAAAGCTGTCAGTCAAATATTTCACTGGAACTTACACTAATCTACAACAAATTAAACTTTATGCCCAAATAAAACTCATTAGGCAAAAAGATACTGATTTGAGACTTGTTTCTTCAGCCCTTACCACACATAGCTCCACTGAGTGGGAATTTTGTCTGAGTAAGGACTGCAGGATTTGATTCTCACTCTCCAGTCTGACTAATGGCCCAATCTTTTTATTAATGTGAGTACCCACCACTTCCATCCCCCACTGAGCTAAATGAAGACTGCAGTGCTCATAGGAGTAAAGGTTGCAGGCCCAGGGCTTGTGTGTCACAACAGTTCTAAATGATTTGGGGGCAGCAAGCATCCTTTGAAGCAAAAGTTCATGCACAACTCAATAGTTATTTCTCTCAAAGTTATGTTGGTGAGAGTCACAAAGACAGAAGCAGCTCCACGAATCCAAATCTAACAATCAACTACTTGAATAATACAGCCTCTGGGCTCTTCTTTCTCCCTGTCTTAGCTTCAGACCTGCTTTTATAAAATGTAAGGTAAATGGAATAGAAACCAATTGCATTAAAAATTGTAATTTGTTGTTTCTAAACACAGCAGTGAAATGTTCATTTTTTTAAAAAAGTCTCATAATTTAGTCATTTTTATAGTGTGACATGCTAACAACAATGTGCAACTATTTCTCTTCTAAACTGTGATGCCACCTGAAGGTTCTCAACAAACAGTGCTTATTGCCTACTGTTTTGTAATTCTATGCCTTTACATTAACTTTTTTTATATATCAGGAATACCTATCACACCAGCGTGAGTCTTATAGAGATGGCGGGGGGTGGGGTGGGCGGGGAATCTGTCAAATCTCAGTGTTTCAAGTCATTATGTTTCTTTAAAATAACTTACTACATTTTAAACTTCTCTTCAAAGCCTCCTCCTAATTTTTGCCTAGGTATTTCTTCAGAAATCAAAGATATCAATATGTCCAAAATAAATTTAGGAGATATTTAAATATCAGTAATACTACATCTTCCTGCTATAAAATGGGGATTCTATAAAATCTGATCTTGGCCACACAAAGTGGATTTAAAAGGATAAGAATATGCCACAGAAAAGGACAACCAGCAACTCTTGCTGTGTTGATAACAAGCCCTATGACTTCCTCTGCTGATACTGTTATTAGTCCTGGAAACACTTGTAGTGAGTATATGGTGGAGATTTTTCCTTTTTTTGCCCTTTCTCCAAAACAGGATGGTAAAACAAATTAAAAACACATGTAACAGATTTGCTTTGTGTCATGGTTTATTTTTTCATCAAACAAAAGACCACTACAACTACAACTGCCACAATACAGAGATATTATTCTTCGAATAATATCGCTAAACATGATTTCCAGAGGCATGATCATTTTCTTCAGACCTATTCCTTCACATCATCAATCCCAGTAGAGAAAATTTCCTTCAAATGAAATCTCTATCTATCAATGTCAATCTATAGGGTAACTCAGCTCAGTGAAGACTACATTTAATATACATTAGCACATATGGCACATATGCTTAATCCAATTATTGCTTAAGATGAGTCTTCTCTCTCTGATTTAGGATATGCAAATCACAAAGTCCTGCATTCCACATTGTACAATTAAAAATCTTGTACAGGGCTATATAAAGAGCTTTGGAAATACAATATTTTGATCGCCAAGATCAACTGCTGGAATTCTCTCTCTACTCAACATACTTATGAAGCACAATTTCACATTTTAACTGAATACAGATGTTTTAACCTTACCAGGAAAGAGAAAGAAAAGCTTTATGTATCCATTAAGAACTTAGAAGTGTAAAATGTACTTTATAAAACTTTATCTGCAGCTTTTAAACTTTATTTTAGGCTTTGCATTGGTCTCATCTATTAGCTGTAAAATAGTATCAGGACTCTTTGTAATTTTTCAGATTGTAAAAACTGTAATGGGACATCCCCACATTGCTACAATACAAATTATCTCACAGCCCATTTACCCAGCACATACTGTGTAATCACAGAATTCTACAGCTGTGTTATTTTCCAAGAAAAGTCATTCATACAGAATCATGGTTCAAAGGGCCAAGCCAAACCATACTATACCAGATGTCCTGTTAGTTAAGATCTTTAGTGCTAAGTTTTATTTTGATATACACAGTTCAGAACAGCAGACACTGTAGTGAAGTTGTACTGGCTTAATTTGTGTTTCTAATTTTTCAGTTTCAGATATTCATACATCTTATTTAACGATGGCTCCATTCTCTTAAGCAGCTGGATGAGGTGTTCTTAAGCAGCTGGATATAGCTGCATGTGATTATCCGACTTTATATAAGAAGCAAAAATAAAATAGCAAACAAGTTTCTGGACAAAAACAGCATATTTTGTTCTAATTTGTCACAAAGGTAATTTGATCCTGCAACCCTAATCTGAATTGCAGATATTCAACAATATTTTGGACTCAAATGAGATTTAAAAGTAATTTTTCTTTGGTAGAGTCCATTTTTATATTTCCCTTATAATCAAAATAACTAAAACTACTGTGGAAAATGTATATATCATAACCATTAAGTAAAATTTAAGGTAAATAATGTAATCTGTATGTATCAGAGAACATATAATATTAATTCTATTGAAATTCGTGAATTTATTTTTATAGTGTAAATAAAGCAGTATACAACTGAAACATCAATTGATTGGTTTTGAGACTATTTTATTTTTGTTTTTTTTAAAAGAGGCACACTTAGCTTTTCATCTCAGCAATGAATGTAAAGTCTTTGCAGTTTAATGCAGGTACAATTTATATGTACAGTGCATACCACAACAAAACCACAGCAGGATGCCAACAGTTTTTTAAAAAAGTTTTCTCCTAAATCTCTGCAGAAAGCAGCCTTAAAAGAAAGCAGGGATTAGAGTGAGCTAGAAGGTAGGGAGGGGACTTACCTCAAACCTAGCCAAGCGGAAATCAGAGCAGTAATTCTACAAGTCGGCAGAGTACACTTTTAGAGCTATAATGGTGTGAAGAAGTGCTGGGCAGCATTGCCTGAAGGCAGCACTAATACACTGATGACTAATGACTGGGCCACGCAGACAATGAATTTGGGGGTTGAAAACTAACAGAAACCATGCAGTACCTTGACAAATGGGCTTTCACAATTTCATCCACTGAATAACCTTTAAGCACAAAATTGGTTCAAGTTCCCTTGGGAATAACATGACACATGTTGTTGGACAACGATATAAGTATTTTTCTTTTTAATTAAGACTATTATGCCAAATACATAAACATGATTACAATGAATAAAGTATTGAACTTAACTGTTTACCAGCTAGCAGGGTTGTTAAAATACAGAATTTAAAGGGAAATATACTTACATGAGGACTAGAAGTCCCCAAAATTAAGGCTATGGGAATGACTGCCATTTACGTTTTCCAGAAAATATTTTCTTTTCATTCTTGGAAAGGGAGAAAGAGACACGTTCTCCAGCTACATATAAAACAATCAGTACAGGCAATAATAACAGACTGAGAAACTAATATACATTAAAATATATATTGTCCTGGCAATTACAATTGAAAAAGCCTCAGTTTAAGCAAAATACAATAGTCAAACTCAGTCCATCATAAAGCAAATCAAGCTTCATGTAAACTTTGCAATCTTGTGTTCTCATATAAACACATTAAAACAACAGCACTGCTCTTTAAAGGGGCTCTTTTTAATGTAACTAACCTTCCAATTTAAAAATAACAATTTTGGCTATTTTTACAGACGGAATGCAATATCTAAAGTGTCTCTAAATTAACAAGTACCACTTACTCCAGACAGCATTGCCTTTAGCAGCTCCTAAAAACTTCAGAAAAGGATCTTAAAACAGGAAGCTTAGTGAGCTCATAAAACTGTTGTTGGAGCCAGGAACACATAGCATATTTAATCTGCAAACTGTGAGAGTCTACAATGATTTCAGCAAGATCTGAGGCATGCCCTCAAGGTTTGCTGGGATCTGGGATTAGGGAGTTGATAAGAACCTCTACTGCCCATGGACATGTTTTTCTTCTGCAGTTAAACACAAATGCATAGAGACGTTTGACTGCTGCTTGGCGTTACTGCTCAAGTTATATAAAAGCTTTGCAGCTCCTTTTGCTGTCAATATATCAAAGTTAAAAAAAAATCATCAAAGTGTGAAATTTCATTTAAAGTCTTTGCCAGTCTACAGCTCTATTTCACAGACCTATCAAATAAAAGTAAAGATGAAAAATACACTGAAAGTACTTGAAAAGTTTACAGCAGCACCCATGCCCTATTTTTGTTTATTCTGTGTCACTTTATTTCATTTTAAACTCTAATAAATCAATTCCCATATAGAAAAAAGTATTGAGGAGAACGTGGGGGAGAAAGGGGGAGAATCTATAAAACTGCTGGTTAAAAGAAAACTTGAAATGATTATTAGAGCTGAACCTTTTTGTTGGATAAAAGGATTCCTCTATAGACATTTTACCATTTTAATTGTCTAACTGCAAGTTGGCAGAAAATTTCTTGAATCTTTCAAAACAATCAGTATGACTACAGAATATGAGTGCCAGCAAAACTAAAGCCTTCTTCAAAGTATCCTTTAGCTAGGGATTTACAACAATTGCATAAAGAAGAAAAGTCTGACTTTTAAGATAATCTACTATAGTCTAAAAGCATTAACATTCCATTACTAAGGTTTTCCTGAGGATTTCATGACTCATTGATTCACTTTTCCTTCAAGTCTGCTTTTTCTTAGTACATTACTGTCTCCATATACTTGAGTGCATGCAACAAGGATCATTAAACTGCTTCCTTTCATAATTCCCTCCAAACCCACCAAAACTGGATCCTATTTTAATAAGCATCAGATACCTTACTTATCCAACCAAAGTGATTCACTTTTCCAAAATATCTTTTAACTAATATAAATAAAATATACTCCTTACATAAGTTCAGAATGAGGATCGAATACAGCTGCTCTGCTCAGGTAATTAGATATACTTCCTCTTAAAATTGTTGTTTGCAAGTCTATTCTAAACTTTTGGAGGCTATCATGAAGTATTTTTTAAAGTAATTTACAATAAAGGCTCAACACTACACACATTTTAAATAGGAAGAGTTTTAATATGCCATTGCAGATACATTTAATCCAAAATAAAATTCCTTCCATCTCATAGCCACAAATAAATATACCTTATTTTCATTTCAAAATACACAGCATAGGTATAGATTTGAACTTTAAGTACAGTGGGAAATGTTGTGTTGGCTAACATTTGCATTTTAAGCACAATACTTGAGTGTTCAACTTATTAAGGAAAATGCAGGCAATGTCTCTCTTCTGTGCTTCTTATGTAAAAAAAATGCTTTGGAAAACAATGTCATACTGAAAAGCATGTGCAATAAGCTGAATGAAATAGTGCATTCATTCAAAAACCTTAAAACATAGTTTTACTCCCTTTCATGCTTTTTAAAGCAGCACACACTAAATTAGCTTCGGATCAGATTCAGGATAATGTTATTTGATGCTTATCTTCAATTTGTCTATAGACTAACCCTACTAAAACTAGTTGTGCACAAGCTTGTTAAAAACAACATTTCATTACATTAATACATTCTTGAGATACTCCAGATAGCTTGCACTGTTAAAACCATTCACACTTTTAAAAAAATATATAATACCTTAGCTGGGCGCCTGTGGAGGGCTCAAGACAATTTTTACATTTTAAGGTTACTTTACTTTTAAAACATAGCATTTTTCTCCCTTCAAAAAATATATAATTAAGAAACTGTCAGATCATCATTAATTTTTAATAAAGGACCTAAATGAAATAATTATAGGAATCAATCAGGGAGGCACCTTCCCAAATTATAATGCAACTGCATAAATACTCAGTATACTCCAAAGCTTGTTCTTGTGGATTTCCTTTTATGATCTTTAAAAACACCAGTCCTAGAACCATTGTACAACATAAGAAAACTTTGTAGTTTCTCAGTGTTTAATGGAGTCAAGTGATTCACATATAGGCACATATACCATGCATGTGGAGACATGCAGAAAGGAATATTGGTGCCCTCTTTTTATGTTTGTTAATTTAATCATGCATCTATTTCCAGGGCTCTGAAGCATTTTCTTTGTGTTTATCTGTCAGCTATACTAATGAAACTAAAAATGCATATTGAAACTTCTTAAAAAGAGGAATAATCATTACTAAGGCCTGAAAATAAAGTGTGTTGTGTGTGATGAAGGTGTGTATTGTGGTGCATATTGCTAGCAAGCACTGATTTGTTTAATGAGTCTCTAAGCATTATTTACCAAAGTGGCCATCCATCCATACCTTGTTCTAAAAAGGCTCTTTTACGTTGGGATCTGTACAGTCCATCATTTCAAACTGAAGTGGCAGCTGTAAAATGCGGAACAGCTGGCAAAGAGCTGGGAGAAAATGTTTTACATAAATATATCTACATATAAAGTGGCAGAAGGCCACAAATACTGGACCCAAAGGACTGGATCAAAACTATACACCAGAGGGTTAACAAAAAAATATACAAGGGGAGGGGAAATATCCCTTTACCTTTTCTTTCTTTTCACGTGGTCTGAGAAGTTAGAAGGGGTGTGTGTGTGTGTGTGAGAGAGAGTGTGAAAGAGAGATTTCATGTGGATGAGCAGCAATTGTGCAAACAAGCAGAAGTTTTAGGGCTACTCTAAAAAACTAAACAAAATATCTACTTCCCTAAGGTCTATGAAAGTCAACTGAAGTAAGAGCTTGCAAAGATTGGCTTGCAAGCTAATCAGATATTTATTCTTCCTTCCTCTCCCCCCCCCCCCCCC
>QEPC01015731.1:1348428-1360640 GCA_003113815.1 Sphenodon punctatus | reverse complement strand
AGTGCTCGTAATTACAAGTTAATTTGATTTGGCCCAAACATGGAGCCACTTTCCATACTGAGAGGGCTGCCAGGTCCTCTTGGTGACCAGTATCCTGGAGCCTGGCCCAGACCTCGCTCTGTACTGTTTTCAAGGGCTGTGTCGTAAAGTAGGTAAATAAGAATCCCAGTTGACTTAGAAGCTCCTTCAAGTATTTCAACCATGGGTACGTCCTTAAGCCTGTATACTCAAGTTCTTCCCTTAGGGATAGGAGTATAGAGAAAGAGGCTTTGACATGGCTAACTGGAGAGAGAACAGACAACCTACCTGAGTCACGTGCATTCCTATTCAGGGAAAATCAGTCCCTGAAACAGGAGCTGGAGACCTTGAAGGGAGAGATCCTGGCACTAAAAGTTCTCCCAAACAAGGAACTTAGAGCGATAGGGGTGTTAACAGAGGAGTTACCCCACTTGGGGGACGGGTGGGAATTTGGCAGAGATTTAAGAAACAAAAGCCGGGATAAAACCTTCCATCAGGCATATAAGTTCTCAAATAGAACTAAGAAAAGGAGCCATAAAGATAGGGACTCAGACAGATCAGTCCCTGAGTCAGGAAGAGAGCAAAGATGTTGAGACTCAGGTAGAGAACTGGTGGGGAATGGCTCACCTTGGAAATCAGACAGATGAGGGGCTGAAAGGTGTAGAGACCACCAACTCTGGAATTCAAATAGAGACACTGCAAGGGTACAGGAACATTGTTCCTAGGATAGATTACCTTTATGTTGCTGTGTTTATGTTCTGAGTCAATGGTACACCAATAAAGAAGGGACTTAAAACTAATTCCCAGAAGATGAGTGACCCAGAGAGTTGCTTTTGGTGCCAATCCTGACAACACTTAGATGAGACATGCCTGTCACTGCCACAGTGGCCTGTTGGGTACTTCTCCCAAGTGACCGAGATTGACCATGGTCAGAGCCAGGGGCTGGGCTCGATTGACCATTGGTCTGACCCACTATGGCACTACTTATGTTCTTAAATACCCAAACTATTCAAGTTGAATTGGGTACTGAAAATTTGAGAGGGATACTGTTTCTGCGGGTACCCCTTTCAGCTCTAGTTGTGTGCCTGGAATGGTCTCTGTTGTTTTGCCTCTGGTTGGGGTAAATTGCTGCCACCACAGCTTACAGTCTGGCCATGGCAGGTTGCTGTTGCTGCTGTTGTTTCAGGTCTGGCATGGGTAGGGGGCCTCCAGCTGGGAGTAGTGGGGAGCATACATGGGAAAGAAGCAATGATTGCTGCTACTGCCTCCTCTGGGATCAGAGTGTGCATATGGGAGAAGGAGGGCTGTGGGTGTTTTTAGACACATACCTGAGTCTCCACCCACTACCTACTGAACACCCATCCATCATACATGTTGCAGGGCTGCATAGTGTACCAATGTGGCCCTGCAACATGCATGATGGGTGAGTAATGGGTGGGGAGGCACTTGTCTAAAAACACCCTGTGTGATGGTGGGGAGGGAGATTAAAGGCACATTCACACAAAACACAACTCCTGGGGAATGGGCAGCCCAGAAGGGATTTGCTGTGCCAGCAGCCTTGTGCACTGAAACCCCCACATGGGTTTGCTAGCACAGCAAACACATGTGTGAGAGACAAAGACAGGAACTGTACACGTGTAAAAGAAACACGTGAAAGACTGTACACATGTGACAGAAAGATAGTGACTGTACACAGACTGTACACGTGTGTGAGAGGCAGTTTGGGAGCCACTGCTCTTTTAGACATAATCTAGTCTTAAGGCATTAGAACCATGCTAAAAAGACCACTGCCTAGTTCCAGTTGTCACAAAAACCTTACTTTAGAAAAGGTATTTCTTCAGCTAGTTTTCCTGAAATCTTTCCAGAGATCTGTTCATGGACATGCATCCTCACACCAGCTTTAGCTTTTGTCAGCCCAGTCTCTTTCTCTTTTTTCCAGGTGGCTATCTGGAACAGCAGAGTCCAGGCTATGGGACAGTGAATAGGAATGGTGTTGCAGGGGAGCATGCACCCACCCCCACCCATCCTGCTCAGTGTTCACCCAAGTGAACACCGAGTGGACACCCATACCCCTAACCACCGCTGGCCGTTTACATAGACGCCCCCTCAACACCCACCTGAACACTGAGCGGGATGCTCTGCTGCAAGACCCACCTCCACCCATCGCACACCCATCTCCACACACGGAGCGCTCCGGAAGACCGGAGGAGGCTCCATGGGTGTAGGTGGGTGGAGATGGGGGGGGGGGTGGTGTTCCATGTAAACGGACAACCACTCACCTCCAACCACAGCGGCAAAATACCCATCTCCCCCCACCTGCGTCCATGTAAAAATGACCTAATTTACATAGCAATGTAAAAATGACCTTACATAGCAGCCCTCACCAAAGCATTAGAGCACCAAAGCTACACAGAGTAGGAAGCCAAGGAGAGAAGGCACAGAAGTAGAGGAAATGCACCCCGGCCAAAATAATTTTTTCAACTGTGACCACTCAGTCCCCTCCCTTTACTGGCAAAGCAACTAGCGAAAAAGCAGTTACTCCTAACCCAGAATCAGCTGCATTGTAGCACTGCTCCACTACTAATATGTGGCAGGAAAGGGCATTCCATTCCCTATATAAACAGCTGCACCACTCTAAAGGCAGTTTCTTCTGAGCATTGGGCAACAAGAACTAGCAAGGAGAGTGGGTGAATGAGCAGCAGAAACTGAGGCCATCCAGAAGCCTTGCCTCCATTGGCCCACTGTCAGCTCCTGCTGGTGTGACCAGCTCTTGGGGGGGGCCTCCGGATCTCCGAAAAAAGGCGGAGAGCCACCCCTCACCCCACCCTGCTCGTGCTGCAACACCGCCAGCACAGGAAAAGGAGGCGGCAATACAGACAGCAACGCCGCCGCGCCTGGTTGACAAGGAAACTGACCAGGCTGCCAAGCACAGCAGGCACCAGCCTTCAACCTCACACCTGGTGAGGTCATCACTGGAGCCCGTGTGGCGTTCCACATGGCTCCAAGCACAGCAGGGGGCGGGGCCTGGGCTTTAAAACACCGGCACTGTGAGGCACACAGCGCTGGTAATCAGAGCGTTGAGAGGCTGGCCAGAAAAGCTAAGTGTGATTTCATTGTGACCTCTTGCCTTTACTGTCTTGTTCTGTGTTACCTTACCCCCTGAAGCCCTAGCCTTTGTTTGTCTTATCTTATCGTGCCCTGGTCCCTGTATTGTTCTAGTGTGAGAGTGAGCGTGGTGGTGATTGCATACCCTGTATTCCGTCCCTCAGATTGACTGTGAGTGTGAAGGTTGGCTGATAGGAGTACGAGTCCCCTTTACCTTCCCTGGAATTCCTCCCCTCCCCTCTGGAAAGTGAAAGACCCTCTACCCTTCCCCATGTACCTGGGTCCCTGGCCTTCCGAACCCCCACAACCACCCTCACTTGCCCACCTCTCCCCCATTGTCAGCGAGAGTGAATGTTGTGAGATCGCACGCTCACAAGGAAGCTCTGTGCCCAATGATGATAGAGGCCTGGTCTCGGTTAGACCTCAAGGGCTACCACACTATCCTGATGGGCATCCTTCTTTAGGGATTCCTCAACAAAGCATGAGCTTGGTGACCCGCAGTGAGTTCATTCCTGGCAGGAAAGGGCATTCCATTCCCTATATAATGTGTTCATTCTCGGTCCGACCCCCCTTCCCACTGACACCCACCCATTCTCATGCACCCACCCATAACCTTAGCCCAACGTTGGAATGTGGAGACAGGAGACAATGGGTGCATTGTCACACAGATAGCACCCACACCTCTGCTCCGCCTCACCCCTAGGCAGGCTGTCTCTTTAAAGGCACCACACCAAATGTACAGGCAGAGCATAAGAAGTGCCATACTGGGTCAGACCAATGGTCCATTGAGCCCAGCATCCTGCCTCCGACAGTGGCCAGTCACAGGGGCCTGGGAGATGCACCCAACAGGTCACCATGCTATCCATTCCCTGTGGGTCATCCCCAGGCTCCCAACAGTAATGATTCCCAATCCTATCTGGCTAATAGCTGCTAATGGAACTATCTTCCAGAACCTTTTGATTCCCAAACCTATCTGGCTAATAGCTGCTAATGGAACTATCTTCCAGAACCTTGTCCAAATCTCTTTTAAACTCAGCTGTAGTACTGGCTTTGACCACCTCCCCTGGCAGTAAATTCCACAACCTAATTGTACGCTGAGTGAAAAAATACTTTCTTTTGTCTGTCACCTGTGAGTTTCATGGAGTGTCCCCTAGTTTTAGTACTAGTTGAGAGGGTAAATAACCATTCCCTGTTCACAAGTTCCACACTACTCATGATTTTATCGGCCTCTATCATATCTCCTCTCAGCCGTCTCTTTTCCAAGCTGAAATGCCCCAGCCCATCAAACCTCTCCTCATATGGGTGCTGTTCCATACCCTGGATCATTTTTGTTGCCCTTCTCTGTACCTTTTCACGTTCCGCTATGTCTTTTTTGAGATGGGACAAACAGAACTGCACACACTATTCAAGGTGCGGTCGCATGCACCATTGATTTTGTATAGAGGCATTATGACCTCCTGCAGAGGCAGGGCAGGCTGTCCCTGCGAGGCAGCCCCGCCAGTGATGCTCTGGAACATCCAGGAGCACCGCCGGTGGAGCAGGCAGACCAAACGTGGGCTGGAGATGGGGCTGCTGTCCATCTGCTCGGTGAATGTGCTCAGTGGATGGCTGCTGCAGCACCGCTCTCAGCCAGGGGTTGCCCTGGGCAAAACCATTGCATTGTAGATGCTTTAGTCCACAACTCTATGGTGTGGAGGAGGGATGCCGCACTGGCAGACTGTGGTCCACGGCAGCCACTGGGCCATTTAAACCTGACCCAGACAGGACTTGCCAGAGGGCAGACCTGGGGGTGCATGTTGGTGTGAAAAAACACCCATTGTGGTTTTGACACCCCCCTGTTGTCCCCATCCCCAATGATGCCATGTGATGTCATGAGGGGAAAGGAGGCAGCTTACTACCTCCAGCTTCAGTGTTGCCCTGAACCAGCAGTGGGGGGCTAAAAGACCAAGGCAAAGTGCAGGTGCATGGAGCCTCAGTTATAATCAAGCACAATATGTGAGACTGTGCAATATCTTTACTGCTTAGATGGCAAGCAAATTAAGGCAAAGATCTTAATTTACAATTTGAATGCATTTTGGTCCTAAGTTTGTTATTTTTTGCCTTGATTCCCCCCTTAAATGGAAGGTTTTTTGACATAAGAATATATTAATAGGTACAATTAGACCTGAAATGAATATCCACAGCGAATATTGCATTTGACAAATGTGCCTGCTTCAAATTGGGTCCAACAGCACAGATATGAAGCACTATTTATTTCCGCTTTGCTCATTCAAGATATTGATTTCCTTTTTTAAAACAAATGTGGTTATTTCAGTTCGATTATTTTGATCATTTCAGTATTATTTCTGAAATAGCAATAAATTAGTCCCAAAATGACTGGATAAAGTCTCAAAACAAAATAGGGAAGAACCAAAAAGATTAAATAATATATGCTAATCAAAATATTCAAAGCCAGGGATATGAAAGTATTTGTCTGGGTATACATATTTATTTGGATAATTATCCCAAAATGAAAAAGATATTTGTGAATATAAATTCATGTCTTTTCCTGATTCTTCTGCAAGAATGATACTTACATAGAGATGTCCCAGTCTCTATGTGTACAAGTAATGTACTGTCAAAGCTCACACGGTGCTCTCAAGTTGAGCTTTAAATGCATGAGCTCATCCATTTCAAAATACAAAATATATTTTTGTAGTTCTTTGAGTGTAAAACAAGGGCCTTGGAACAAAAAATCTTGCAAATTAATACAATTATACAAATATTTCAAAATGATAAAATATCTCAAAAAGCGTTCATACACAAAGGCAGAAAAAAGACCACGACCATTATTTTCTGAAAAATCTGTGCAAGGGGGAGGAAATTTCAGTGTGTGCAGCTGCAACGAGGCCCCCAGGAACTCGCCCACCCGCACCCACAAGAGAGGGGTTCCCTGGACCCATGAGGAAACCGTTGGGCAGTCATTCCTGGGCAGTTTGGCACTTAACCCAGGCTGTGAGCTGGGGATTTCCCCAACTCACAGCCTGGGCTAAGTGCCAACACCACCCACGGAATGGCCCAGACTAAAAATCTGGCAGCAGTTTCTGGTGTTACAATAGCCTACATTTCCACACGGGCCAACCTGTGGAAATGCAAGCTTTCGTAACGTCTGAATCCACCCATTGTTTCAAGTGGAGAACAGAGACAACAGGGATAGGAATCTCAAAAGCTTGATAATGACTTGGCTGAGGAAACGAGCCCAAGACTACCGGGGTATAAAGCTAGGGCCTGAAGAACCAAACTGTAACCACCCAGAAGATACTAACAGACTTTGTTACTAGGCCAGAAAGAGACTTAAGTATCAATTTCACTACTTCAGATGCAGCAGACAGCCTGATATTATGCTGAAGTTCATAATTTTTTTTAAAAAATAAGATATTTCCTGATTGGTTTTACTACCACTGTGGTAAAAGCCTCTTGTGGGAGCAAGAGGGATCCTCCACACCTTGTGGGAGAGGGGAGGGGAGGGAGGGGGCAGCCATCTCATCACATCATTACAAATACATGGATGGATTTTTATCATTTATGTGTAGAAGGCTAAGCACACATAGGCCGTTTTTAAACGGACCACGGTGGGTGAGGGGGATAGGTGTGCAGCAGTGGTGGGTGGAGGTGGGTCCACCCCCTCTATCCATGGAGCATCGGGCATTGGAGCCCATTGCTCTGTGAGTGGGGGATGGGTGTAGCACTGGAGCACACACGCACCCCTGCCCATCCCCCACGGCTTTCACACAAGCATCTCCACGCAGCGAAACTGCATGGAGATGGGTGGGGGTGTCTCATGTGAAAAGGATCATAGAAATGCCAGTTATTGGGGAATACAGAGTATCAGATTTCCACCTGCAGAGATTTTATTTTGTTCATTGTTGTGCTTTCTGATCCTGACCATGCAAACACTACACTGCAGAAGAAACTTTGCACTGATGAATTCGATAGGATTATTTACACTTGGAAGGTTACTTATGCGTGTGACTGTAGGGTTAGGACTGTAGGGATGGAGCTTGTGCTAGTCAAGTGCTCTGAGAATCAGAGATGCTTTGTGGAGAGGAAATGATAAGAACATTTTCTTTATGAAGAGATGGTTTTAATTATCTACTGCATTTATGTTAACATTCTCGAGATGTTTAATAGTCTAGAGAGAGAGAGTGGTTGCCTAGTTGGTCCCAAATGCAATAGATAGAGACAAAGTAGTCCAGATGACATCTTTTATTGGACTAAAAATTGTCAGGAAGAGTGTGAAAGCTTTCAGGTCACACAAGACCCTCCCCCTCAGGACTGTGACGCTGGAACTGCAGACTAAGCAAATACAGGACAGGTATATATGCATTACTATATTTGATAGCAATGACTTGGGGGAGGGCAAATTAGGAAAAAGTCATCAGCATTTCAAACATTTAAATATACTGCGGGGAAAATAATGATCAATCGAGGAACTAAATGCATGCTACATATAGGCCCTTTTCACATAGACACTCTAACACTGATAAAATGGGTGTTACATTTTATTATACATGTTGTAGGTGTGCTCTGAGTGCCCTGCAACATGTATAATAAAATGTAACACCCATTTTATCAGTGTTAGAGTGTCTGCGTGAAAAGGGCCATACACACAACAAAAAGCATTTGATAGGGGGTTAAGGCTGTAGGCGGAAAGGTAGTTAGCATTTCAAAACATTTAAATACAACAAAGGAAAATGTCACATGTAGGTGTAAACAAACAGCAGGCTGTCGGGTTTTCAGATTTCTATAGCAGCTTATGAAGCCCAAATATTTATTTAGTCCATTGTTTCTGGTGTTAAATAGAATTATGTATTTTAGTTCCCAGGCCACCTTTTCAATGGGCTGTTTAAGAAAGGGGGGGGGGGGAGTTTCTGGGCCTGGAGGATATGCATATGAGACTGAAGGGGGGTTGAAGAAGAAAAGTTTAGGAACCTCCAGTTTTATAACAGATTTCAAGAGCAATTCTACTGTGTTTTATTATTAAAAGGGCTGTCTTGCACTCATTACTCAAGCAAAAGTTGCAGTCAAGTAGTACTTGACCAAAGACTGGGCTCAGCTTGGCTATTAATACTAACACAAGCCAACAGTTAGTCAATGAACAAAACATGCAACAGGCAAATGAAAGTAAAAAGCAGTATAACATAGTCCATGTAATCCTCTCATTAGGATCAGTAAAACAAAAGGCAAAGACACAGTTTAAGAGGTTACCTTGAATAAATTGTAGGGATTTCACAAGCATGAATTTTCAGGGCAGAAACATGACCTCAAAGTCTGCAGATTGGCACACAACAATAGAAACGCTATTCCTTTATGGGCTCTCAGAATACTTTACAAAAGACTTTCATCCAAGTTTTGTCCAGAGGAGGAGAGAACATGCAAGCAATTACTGTCTTCAATTCAGGAGAAAGAAATAAAGCAAGCACTGCAAATAGCTGCACAACAACTGCCAGACTGCAAAATCTCAAAGTTGAAGTTGAAGAAAGTCATTCATTCAAAGAGTGGGATAATAACCATCCAAATTCACAAGCCCACAGAACAGTCCCAGGTATTTATTTTAGATTTACATCAATTCTGTCTTCAGCAATCAGAAAGTGTATGTAAAGAAATACCTTTACATAGTTAATGGAGAAAAAAACACCACAAATCATCCATTTGCATCCATCACCTCCACTTTTCATTGAGAGATGTCGGCTCTCCCAAACAGCTGAGAAGTACAGCCCAGAGCCAGAGCAAAGGAATCTTTTGTTTCCTTCTCCAGAATTCATTTTTGGACTGATTGTGTTGTGGACTAATTGACTTGGGGCTCATTTCTGTACCACCCTTCCCCTAACAGACCACCACTTATTTGTGGTCCTTTTTACACAAGATGGACCCACACATGTACACACAGGTCCATTGCATGAGCATGCATGGGTGCTGCCCATGTAAACACCATGGTGGGTGAGTAGACATGTGTGCACACTCCTGCGACCCACCCATCTCCACCCATCACCTACACATGGAGCAACCGGCAAAAAGGCAGGTTGCTCCATGCGTGTAGATGGGTGTGAGCCTGTCTGCATCTTCCCCCTCATTGCCCCCGCAGCTGCGCTCCACCCACCGCACACTGACCCGTTCCTCCGCACCTTTTAAAAGGGCCTGTGTTTGCCTTGTCCAGTAGCAATGCATTCACACTGAAATACAGAGAAATGAGTGACTATGTCCCACCTTTTGCATCAGGTGGCAAAACAAGGGATTCATCATGAAGCACAGAAAAGAGTGAGAATTTCACACACCATTCAGAACGACGTGTGATAGGGCGGGGTATAAATAAAAAAAAATTAACGTGGAGTCATGCCACTAATCACTCTAAAAGAGTATTGTTTGATTGAGTATTGAAATAGTGACTTAAATTGAATCTTATTTGCACAGGAAGCCTGATTCTTCCTTATCTTGCACCCTGTTAGTTATTTACACCTGCATACGGTGGCTATGGCTAGGAAATTTTACCGTTCTACTTTGTTCATTTAGAGCTTTTAAATTCTGACTTTTTACTTGTCTGAGGAAGGTCCCTATGTGTCAGGTCACAGCAGGAGTATTGCTTGAATCCTCAGTGTTCATAGGTGACCTCCCTGCCTATTCTGCTGCTAGTGCTTCTGGGTGTTCTCCCAGAGCCATGACCCTTCACAGTTCCATCACCTCCTTGACTGGCCATGCCCCACAAGGCTCCCTATTGGCTACTCGGTCTCGGACTATTTAAGAGACACACAGGCAGTGTTTCCACAAAACAGGCACAACCTAGCACAGCCTGTGACCAGAGACATCTGACTGTCCAGCCCTCTAATTATCCAGTCTTCCAGGTCCCCAGCTCTCCAGCCTCCCAGGTCTCCAGCCCTCTGGTGCCGCTGCTGCCCAGGTATCCTGTCTCCCTGCCCAGGGGGTCGCCCATTCAACTCCTGGCCTTCTGAGCTCCCTAGGCCATGACATCCGTGCCCAGCCCCTGACACTGGGAATAAACAAATGAAACAATAGCCCATAGTAGCTAACGTTAGCCCACACTGTTTATTAGGTGTCTGGCCAACGTTTGTCTCCACCAGACACAGGTCCACTACCCAGTCCCTACTCACAGCATAATCTCAGAGAATATGGAGCCCGCTGTGTGGGTGAATGCTGGCTAATCCTGGCTAATGTGTGCCCATGGGGCTGCTTCCCTCTGCCCGCATACAGGTCCAACAGGATCATAGAGTCCTGAGCACAAGCGCTCTGTGCACTCACTCTTACTGGCACTTTGGTTGTGTTGTTTTTCTTTTCTTTTCGGAGTGCTCCAAAAGCAAAAGTAAACTGTTAGAGAAAAAAGAAAAACACAGTGGGAGTGGCTTCCTGTACACAGTTTGCAGCAGTTGTGAATCCTGGGGGTGGCTTGTGGCACCTCCCCATTTATTAGGTTTGTCCACTAAGTGAGTGTCAGCTGCATGGGGTCTGCATGCAGCGAACTTGGGCTTCAGCAGGCTACTGTCTCGTCTGTTACACCCACTGTGTCTGCGTGACCCAAAACTTGCGTAAGAAACAGGTCCAATGAAAAATAGCATCTGAACGGCTTCTCTCCATTTTAATTGAGTCCATTTAGGTGGAAAGGATACATATGCCACTAAGAAAATGGAAAATCAGGCATCTGGCATAGGTGGGTGGGTAACTCCACAACTTCAATGAAGCTTACACCAGATCTGACTTAGCCTCTTAAATGGAAATCCAAGTGTCAAGTCAGTACTGCTATTGATGTGTATAATCTTTGATCAAAGATTAAAATGACAAAATATGAAAACTCAACAAGTTGTTCTGTGCAGCAGCCTGATTATTTTGGGAGTGGGGGGAGGGAGGAAAGCAATGTGCAATAAGTCAGTGGGGGAGGGGGGATACAAAAAAGGTAATAATTCCCTTCCTTCCAAGTGCACTTATTGTTATTCAATTTAGGGTCTCTACTTACCTCTGGACTTTCTGCTCCTCTACTAAATTTAGTTGAAATCAGCCTTCAGGATCAAAAGTTTTTGAGGTGTGGAGGGGGCATATACACAGGCACACACAGTGATCGCATAAGCCTTCTCTCTATGGGAAATTAGACTGGAAATGCAAAGGAGAAAAAGATACAGAAAGACAAAATCATTATGAGAGACTCATGTAGAAGTTCAGTTCACTCTGAAGAAATGAGGATGTTATGAACTGCAAACAAACTACGAGGGCAGCACAGCGAAAGCTTATGCCATAGAAGATATTACACAGAATCATTTAGACTTCTCAGAGGTTGGAAAATATATGACTTATGAGCAACACTAGTGCGATCAATCTGTAGTGGGCAGAGAAGAAACACCCCTTATTTATCCTAGGTTCACATTGCCACAGTGACCCATGAGACTTGATTTTTGTAATACCCTCTCCTATGGGCTTCCAGTAGCGCCTATCCATCACTTGCAGCTTGTTCAGAATGTGGCAGTGAGGCGGCTAACTGGTTTGGGTAGCTGTGATTATATTACGCACACCCCAAGTTCTCTACATCAACTGAAGTGAGTTGTCTAAATTGGCTGCCTGTAGAGCAATGGATTGAATTTAAGATTGTGTTGCTGGTTTTCAGGGCCTGAACAGTATTGGTCCTGGCTATTTTATTTTATTTATTTATTTATTTATTTAAAATGTATATCTCGCCCCTCCTGCTCACAGGACAGCCCAGGGCGGTGAACAACATTCATTAAAACAGTATAAAATTTTAAAACAATTTAAAAATACAATATGTGGGGAAAAAACCCATCCCCACCCCCACCCCACCCCTCGCCAAAAGCCTGACGGAACAGCCAGGGAACTTCCCTGGAAGGCCTACAGCGTCCTGGCGCCGGCAGCCACAGCCGGCGCTGAGGCCGCCGGACCGCCCGCCGCCGCCGGAGCTCCCAAAGGTAAGCGAAGCGGCGCACTGACCTTTAGTAGGGGTGATCCCTGGGGGGGGGTGTTAAACACCCCCCCCCATTGATCGGGTCATACTTACCGGTGGCTGCGGGGACGCCGCGGCCGCTGGTGCTGGGGGG
>QEPC01015731.1:1329111-1345992 GCA_003113815.1 Sphenodon punctatus | reverse complement strand
CCCTCCACCGCACACCCGCCCGAACACCAAGTGGCGAGGGGGCCGTCCGTGCAAAAACGGCCTAAGTGTGTTCCCTTCTTCCAAGGAAGAGAAATAAATAATCTAAACTCTTGAATATAACGTTAGTTCATGGAACCAAAACCCTCTGGAAAATGAAGATGTTCTGATCATTTGTATCCATGTGTAAGTTGTTGGAAGTTAGTGAACAAATGTAACTACTTTTAATCAAACATGATTTCCCTGGTTTGGCTAACCAAAACCAACATTTTAGAGGTGCTATAAACAAAGGGCAGTAGTGATGGATCTGGAGGATTTCCAGATAACATAGTGCTTTGATTAGTAATCTTATGCTTCTTCATTTGAATTGTGTTTGCTGCGTATATATTATTGTTCACTCTGTTTTTGTAATCATACTATCCCCTAGTCAGAACTAAATCTAAAGCTGAAAAGGGTATAAATCTATTATTTGCAGGTATTAGTTGCATTTTCAAGTACCTCTCTGTCTAACCAATGACCAGAATGTGTATTCGCATATCTGTTTTGATGGTATTCCATTTCTTGGTTTTTTTAGTTTGGTAAATTCATGGTTTTGTTCATATTGATATTTTAGCTATGTCATTTTTCGTAATCGCCCATGCACAATATTGCTAATATTACCAAAATGACATAACAAATACTGAAGTGACCTGAAAAATAAAGCAAACAAACAAAAAACAACCACCTCAAAACAAATACCCCCAAAGAAAGGGAACCGGTAGCATTAACTACCATCTTCACCATTTGCAGTTCGGGTGGGGTAAATTCAGTGGCTTTGTTTGGTTTCTCAAATATTAATTTTCACGCTACCATCACTCATGATTGGTTGTAATGGAACTGGCTGGTTCTGCTTTATAAGGCTATATTTAATATTTTAAAAACTATGCCACAATATTAAATTCAGCTTTATTAAGAACATAAGTAATGCCATAACTGGGTCAGTCCAATAGTGCAGAGCCCAGCAACCTGTCTCCAACAGTGACCAATCTCGGTTGCTTGAGAGACATACCAAACAGGTCATAATGGTGTAATCCATTCCCTGTTCTTCACTCCTAGCTCCCAACCATCATTGATTACATCCCCCAAACATAATTGGCTAATAGCCATTAATGGACCTACCCTCCATGAACTCTTCCAATCCTTTTTTAAACCCAGCTATCCTACTGGCCTTGACCCACATCTTCTGGCAACAAATGCCACAAGTTAACTACGTATTGGGTGGAAAAAATACTTTCATTTATTTGTTTTAAATCTGCTGCCAGTCAGTTTCATGGAGTGTCCCCTAGCTCTAGCACTATTTGAGAGCGTAAATAACCACTTCCTATTTATTCATTTCACCCCACTCATAATTTAATAAATTTCTATCATATCTCCTCTCAGTCATCTCTTCTCCAAGCTGAAGATCTCTAGCCTATCAAGCCTCTCCTCATATAGAAACTGTTCCATACCCTTTATCATTTTTGTTGCCCTTCTCTGTACCTATCTTTGTTGAGATGGGGTGACCAGAACTGCACACAATATTCAAGGTGCAGTCACACCATAGATTTGTATAGAGGAATTATGATATTTTCAAGTTTATTCTCTATAACTTTCCAAATAATTCCAAACATTCTGTTTGATTTTTTTACTGTTACCACATGTTGAGCTGAGGTTTTCAATGTATTGTGCACAGTGACTCCAAGGTCCTTTTCCTGCGTGGTAACTCCAAATTTAGAACCCAGCATTGTGTACATATAGTTTGGATTGTTTTTCCCCTATGTGCATTACTTTGCACTTAGCATTAAATTTCATCTGCCATTTAGTTGCCCAGTCTCACAAGATCTTCTTACAATTTCTCACAGTCCACTCGAGTTTTAACTACCTTGAATAGCTTTGTGTCATCTGCAAATTTGATCACCTCACTCTTTATTCTCTTTTCCAGAGCATTAATGAATATATCAAACAACACTGGTCCCAGTACAGATTCCTGGGGTACTCCACTATTTACTTCTCTCCATTGCAAAAACTGACCATTTAGTCCTACTCTTCCTCCCTCTTCCCTTTCTGCTCAGGATCTCACTTCCTTCTTCACCTCCAAGATAGACAAGATGCACCTTGACATCGCTTCCCACTCTTCTCCTCTTCCTACTCCCTCCCCTCTCCCTGCTCCTCCTCCTTCTCTCCTGTCTTCGTTTCCTCCCACCTCCCTTGAGGAAATCTCCTCCATGCTCTCTTCCTCCAACTCTTTCACTTGCCCCCTTGACCCCATCCCCTCCCACCTCCTGACCTCCGTTGCTTCCACTGTCACCCCTACCCTCCTGTACATCATCAACCTCTCCCTCTCCTCAAAAATTCCACTCTTGACACCTCTGACCCTTCTAACTACCATCCTGTCTCACTCCTTCCTTTTGCTTCCAAGCTTCTTGAACGTGTTCTCTACTCCCGCTGCCTTGACTTCCTCTCTGCCAACTCCTCCCTTGACCCCCTGAAATCTGGCTTCCGCCCCCTTCACTCTACTGAAACTGCTCTCACTAAGATCACCAACAATCTTCTTGTGGCTAAATCTAAATGCCTCTACTACATTTTTGTCCTCCTTGACCTCTCTGCCGCCTTCGATACTGTTGACCACTCACCCTTGCTGGACTCACTTCACTCCCTTGGCTTACATGGCTCCGTTCTCGACTGGTTCTCCTCCTACCTCTCTGACCGCTCCTTCAGTGTGTCTCTTGCCAATTCCACCTCCTCCTCCCTTCTCCTCTCGGTTGGTGTTCCCCAAGACTCTTTCCTTGGCCCTCTCCTCTTCTCTATCTATACCCTGTCCCTAGGCAAACTCATTGCCTCCCCTGGCTTCCAATATCATCTCTACACTGATGACACTCAACTCTATCTCTCTACTCCCTCTCTCTCTCCATTTGTTCAAGCTCACCTTACCAGCTCTCTGATATCTCTACCTGGATGTCTCAACATCAACTCAAACTCAACATGGCTAAAACTGAACTCCTTATCTTCCCCCCTCATCCTTCCTCTCCCTCTTCCCTGTCGATCCTTATCAACGGAGTCACCATCCTCCCTGTCCCCCAAGCCCGTAGTTTAGGCTTCATCTTTGACTCATCCCTTTCTTTTAAACCCTACAGCGATTCTGTTGCCAAATCCTGTCGCTTCTCCCTCCATAACATTGCTAAGATTTGCCCTTTTCTCTCTGTCTCCTCTGCCCAAACCCTTGTTCACACGCTAGTCATCTCTTGCCTCGATTACTGTAACCTGCTTCTCACTGGCCTCCCCTGCTCTCACCTTTTCCCCCTTATCTCCATGCAAAACTCTGCTGCCAGGGTCATCCACCTCTCCCGTCACTTCGACCACATGCAGCTCCTCATCTCCTCTCTTCACTGGCTCCCCCTTCCTGAACGAATCCTGCACAAGCTCCTAGTCTTCACTATAAAGCTCTTCACAACCTTGCTCCCCCCTACCTCTCTGCACTTATCGCCCTCCATACTCGTCCGTGAACTCTGCTCCTCCTCTGTCCCCTCTCTCGCTTTCATATACCTCCCCTGCTCCCCTAACCACCTTCATCCCTTCTCCCTAGCTGCCCCCCACGCCTGGAACTCCCTCCCTGCCCACCTCTGCATCGCCCCCTCCCTTCGTATCTTCAAATCCCTTCTCAAGACCTCTTCCACTCTGCCCTCCCCGACTCCTCGCTCCCCTCTCCTAACTCCTGCTGATACCTAATGTCCAGTACAATCTGTTACCGACCACCCAGCCATAATTCTCTATGTAACCAAGCCAAGCACATGCACCTGAGACCTCGCATCTTCGTGACTGTTACATCCCTTGTCTCTCCCTCTGTTCCCCATCCTTGGTCTCCCCCTCCCCCCCTCTGTCTCTCGTATTGTAAGCCCTAGGGCAGGGACTGTGTCTATTCCATTACTTTGTAAGGTGCCAGGTACATTGCTGGTGCTATATAAATTCTTGCTAATAATAATAATAATAATTTTAAAAATGGATTTTATGTTACATGTTTACATTGTTCAGCACTCTGAGTGCCATCTGGAGGTGAGGTGCTATAAAATAAAATAAAAGCTATTTATTATTATTATTATTATTATTATTATTATTATTATTATGCTCTTACCTCAAAATTCATGATTGGTGGGCCAAAGTATGACTAATTTGACCTGGAACTGAGCTATGGTCCCAACACATAATCAGTCCACATCCATGAGCATTCCTAAATATCACCCACTGCATCAGGATTTCCAAAGCAGCATCTCTCCTTAGCCTTATTGTGCAGTCTATTGTTGAACAAATAAAATGCCAGTAATATGTCAATGAAACAAGAGTGGGAGAGTGACTTAGATAAAGATGCACCATTTCAAAGATTTATTTATGAAATGCAATATAAACCACCAAAGCAGTTTTATGGGAATTTCTTTGATCATACAAAGCTGATTGGAAAATTTAGCTCACCCACACCTAACCTCTGAATATCACACAAGGAGATTTATTTCCACCCCCCCCCATATAGTGACACTATGTTTGTGAAAACATGTACTGAATTCAGACTCTTGTTTAATTTTATCACAGCTCTTATTGCTACATGTATGCATTTTTGTCTGGCTGATGTATTAGTACTTCTCTTTAGGCTTGGTCAGTAGGTCACAATCTGAAGTCTTTGGGGTTTTTTGCAGGACAAAACATAGGGTTCTGCCTTAGCTATTGTGGAGTCAAAAACTGAGTAGAAGTGACAAGATTTGTTGATGCGCTTATTTGTTTTCTCTACTTAAGCCTCTTCTCATGCAAGGTAATGACCACAGAGCAACTACTACTTACCTAGAGGAAGCCACTTCATGTTCATGTGACACTCAACGTTTTGCATGCCACTCTGCTAAACCACTCCTGATTGAATCATGAGTAGCTTCCTCCTACATTCCAAAGCTAGAGCTATCCCAGAATTCAGGAGCCTGGGTGAAACCACTCCTGGAAGATGTACAATATATTCCCTGGTCTAATTTGCATATTCATGCAAATATATCCATAGCTGTATAATTGCAAAACAAGTCACCTTCCAAAGACACCTTTTCCAAAAGTATACAGAACAAACATAATGGCAAACCCGGCAACAACATCCAACATATATTACAATAAATAATTAAATCTCTCAGCAGAGAAATGAAGAGTAGTCTTCCCTCCCAGATAGTGTTCCCCATACAATGTCTCCCTCCCTGCAGCCTTTCAAAGATCTCAGTAAAATGATCAACTTTATGGTCACTTGATCTGAACCACTGTGGACTGGTGAGAATACACGTGCTAAAGGGGAGAGACCCTCCCACAATGCCTTGCCAGTAGCTCCTGCTCTTGCAAAAAGTGAAGCCAGCTTGATCTGTTCTGCTGATGCCTAAGGTGTTCGTAATATGACACATAGGCCCCCAATGTACGACCACACATAGGAAACCCCAGGCAACATAAAACTGAGCCAGGAACAAGACAGATGGGGAGACCAGGCCAGGCACCAAAGGCCACGGAGCAAACAGGAAACGAGGACAGAGAGCCAAGAGGCAGCCCCAAACACAAGGGAAGTGGCCACAAAGCACCAGCCGGCAACAAAACACCAGTCAGGGGTGCAAGTGGCACAGGGAGAGACCAAAAATACAACCTGGAAGGGAGTGGGGGAGGGGGGCAGAACCAGCCAGGCGACAACCCTGGAGGATGGGCAACCATCCCCCCATGGCCCAAGGGACACAAGGGATGAGCAGGTGTGATGAACAGGACGGGGGGGGGAGGGACTGTTACAGCACCCACACAAGAGAGGGGACAAAGCAAAGAAGACAGGAAAAAAGGGTACCAGACCACAGGGGATCCAGTGATCAGGAACAGACCCATGCAACCTGTCAACAGAAGCAACCCCAGACAGGTAACCACACCAGGGAAACCTAACAGGGCACGGATAGAGGGACGCACCCCAGGAAAGGAGGACACAAACACAAGGGGAACCGATATAACAACCTTTATTAATAAAACTTAAAGCGCAACAAGTGCTGGGAGCTCCAACAAATAGGTATGGCGGGCAGGAGCTGCAGCCTCAGCAGGGCCAGTGACCCCACACCCTGCAACAGCGATCTGCCTGGTCACGGTCCAGTTGGTGCACCCACTGCAGCAAATGGAGCAGGAGTTGCACCACCTCCTCCTGCTCCCTTGTCCTCTCATTAACAATGCCTGCACTACAGGAGAGACGTAGGGTGCCAGTAAAGCAGACCACATGCCTCCACAACCACAGATCCCCACACCAAAGGGGGGGAGAGGGGGCAACCATTAATGGGGCAACTCACGTATCACCTGGTACACCTGGGCCCATACCTGGAGCTCAGATGCTGCCCTCTGGAGCCATTCCGCCATCTCCCCAAGGTGCAAGGAAATCAAGAAGACAATCACCGAGGCTAGAGGGAATGAGGAAGCGAGAGGTACACATGGGGAGCCGGCAACCAAGAGGGTGAAGCAGTGGCAGCCACAACACGGTCCAAGCACACCGGATCCCACCCCCAGGGTCACTCAGCCACTGCTTCATGGGGTGCTCCCGCAGGGTTGACTGTGCAGGTGGGAAGTGGCCCGCAAGCCACCCAAACCTACTGTCAGGAGCACGGCCTTCACGTTGCCCATCCATGGTTGCCAGGGTATGCTATGGGGAACCCATGGCTACACCCCCCATGGGGCAGTACAGCATTGTGGATGGACCAATAGGAAGCAAGAGCTGCACACTGGATGACACAGTGGCAAAGCCCCTGGGAGCATGCAGAGCCATCCAAAGGGGTGGGGGGAAACTAAATGGTTTGGAAGTTTGAACGGGTAGCAGTTCAACAAGGGAGGTGCTACCAGCATGCAGCAAGAGCCCCGCACAATAGCAACCGTGGCCACAACCTCGAAGGGGAATAAACAGCTATCCCCTGAGACAATCGATCACACACAGTAGGATGATGGAACACCGGGAGCACACACACTCTTATGTGACATATGGGTCATGGTGGGAGCACATCTCACACACACCCCACAACCTCCATACCGCCATGCTCTAAATGTAGGCTACACACCCACCATCCCCCAAGTGCTCAGAGATACCCCACAGCCCTGTGCACACCGATGGGCCAGTTCCACACCGTACACAGGTACCCTCAACCACATGGCTGGACGCCCATCTCCCACACACAGGTAGACAGCCACAGCCCCGGGAGATGGTGGCAGAACAGTCCCACATGAAATGAGTGTACAGCACACAGAGCCTTAACAGCAATGATTTTATTGCAAACGGGATAGTTCTACTGTAGCAGAAGCAGGGGAACCCGACCGCACAGGTCCGTATATAGCGGGTTGAATGGCCAGGCCGGTAAGGCAAGTGATCAGGGGTCAAGGGAGACCACAATACAGCCTACAGGGGTCCAGACATGCCATAGAGGCCGACTGTCCCATAGCAGGCAGGTGGATTTGAACAGTGGACAAACGCTGACTAACATCACCTAACTGAGGACATGGTCCTTGGCAAACAGAAGCTCCTGTTGATCACGGACATGAGGACAACGCAACGATCAGAGCCGAGGATGATGTATCAGGGGGTGGCTGCTGGCATCTCATGGAACAATGGCCCCTGAGAGGCCCTCCCAGGTGAAGAGGCCCCTACGGTAGCCATGCGCACGCATATGGGCATCCAGCAGAAAGCGGGGCAGGAGGGGATGACCCGTCTCTGCAGCAGCTATGACATCGGTTTGGCTCAGCACAGCTCTCAGGGCAGACATCTCCGGTGGGGTGGGCATCCCGGTAAGGAGCAGCCCACCTATATCGGGGGTCAGCAGGCCCAGTTCACCAAGACAAGTAGGGAAATCAGAGTGAGGGCGCTCAAAGCCACAGGCATGCAGGAGAACACCGGCGTATTTGGTCGCGACATGGGGCCAAACTAAAGTCATGATGACTTGCCACCTGCTGAGCAGCAGCAAGCTCCTTTGCTTCCCAGGGCACTACAATGGCGTTCGGATGTGCCGGATGCGGCTGGCGGAGGGGCGTGAATCTGAGTTCCCTTGCACACTGCTGGCATTCGGTTCTGCCAAAGGGGTGGCCCAACAGCCACATGTAACACGACAGGAGGCTGACACCATCACCAACTGAAAGGGGGTCGCTCACCAACATCTGTACATTGCTGCTTTGCCAGGAGTATGGTGGCACACACCGGCCACTCATCCCCATCCTGGCTGTCAGCTCCATGGTCTGTTACACGGTCCGACATGATCCACTGAAAAGCAGGGTGATCAGGAGCAACCAATGTAGACGGTGCACGGAAGGGAATGCGCCAGGATGGGGGCGAGACTGACAGCTAACTGCAGTGTGGTCTTGCAGAGCTGATAGCAGCCCCACTCCTTGGCCCTGGGAAACTGCAACCTACACACAGGGTGGGCACATTCCAGCCCAACTGGAGACAGGGCGACGAGACATGGCCTGGGGGCTGCGGTCGGAGACGCGTGCCGTGGTAGCACCGCCCTGACAGCACAGGACACAGCTGTCCAGAGGCCCACCAGTCAACTACATATATGGTGTTTGGAGGGCTGCAGGGGCCCTGCACACACACACCCCTGTGGTGGTGGGCAAAGGACCCCCAGGGTCTTATGCTGCTGACAGCGCTCAAGGGGCCTTATCAATGGTACATAACCATGTAACAAAGGTTACGGAACTAGAATGACAGACTGGCATGGCCCCCAAGCACATGTAACCAATCAGGAAGAACCAGACCAGGTGGGCGAACTGCACCCAGCCGCAGAACCACCTGGATAGGCACAGTGCCTGACCAGGCTGCTATAAGTAGGGGACGGCACCGCTACAGTGTTGTGGCGCTGTGTGTGGAGTGGAGTGGAGTGGAGCTGAGCAGAGTGGAGTGCAGACCGTGATCGAGAGTGAGAGCGGGAGCAAGAGCAGGAGCAGAGGGAGGGTGTGGGAGGTGAGCTTGAGGGTGTGTGACAGTAGGGGCATGTGCGATCACGTAGTGGTGTGTGTGCATGGGATATTTAGTGTTGGTGGAGGGGTGTGGGAGTGCAGGTGCAGCACAGGGTGGCCAGCAGGGACAGGGTATCAGTGCACAGGGTGCATTGCTGGATTGAGGGCCAGGGAAGGGGCACTTGGTGGGTTAAGTGGTGCATGGTGAGCTGACATGGTGGATGCTGATATCCTGAGTGGGCGTGCCACCCTACAGGTGCGAATTGGTGGCGGGAGCAGCAGCAGCTCAGCACGTCAGCCTCGTCCTTGCCAGATGGTCTGTCAACCTCTATGGTCGCCGTGTGACCCTACCGATATGCTGGATGAACTAGACACGATCGAGGACCAACGAATGGTGGGAGAACATGCTGGCGACCTGGATGGACGACAAGTGGACTGATCAGGATGAACCTCTCCCTGCTGACCTGCCTATGTGAGATCATAGGTCCCCACCTTCGATGCAACATGCGCTTCCCACTGCCTCCAGGGATGCGGGTGGCGATGGCTGCGTGGTGGCTAGACACACCCGATTCCTGTAGGAGCATGGGAGAGCAGTTTGGTGTGGGGACTGCGACAGTGAACAGGACGCTCAATGATGTGTGCGACCTGATAGTGGAACTCCTCGTGGAGTGGGTGATACAGCTACAGGACCCAGATGTAGTGATCAGGGGGTTCGAGGCTATGGGCTTCCCCCACTGCATAGGGGTGATAGACAGTACGCATATCCCCATATTAAGCCCCCTAATGCCTATTTCAGATTAGCCCCCCTAATCTGAATAGGAAGCAGGCTTTCTCAGTGAACCTCCAGGCTGTCGAGGATCACAGATGTCTCTTCATCGATGTTTACACGAGCCTCTCTGGGAGGAGCCACAATTCCTGGATCCTGCGCTCATCCCCCTACTTTGCGAGGATGTTTGATGGAGAGATCGCACCCAATGTTTCGCATCATTGAGGGTGTTTCCATGGCTCCTGTCATAGCAGCTCTTTTCCAAGCATGCAGCATTTGGGTGGAGCACCAGGAAGGGCCAACCCCACAATATGCGTATGTCTCTTCCGCCCCCCCTGTAATGACAAAGTGGTCACATGGTATGTAGTGCTCAGAAACGTCTATTGGGGGATATTTACAGGGGCTGGGGTTATGTTTTCTGGGGTCTCCCGCTCCCCTTCTCTCTGCACCACTGGGGTTCTGCTCTCGGTGGCCCGTCTCAGCTGCAACCCTCCTTGGACGCCAGCTGGCTGGCCCTGGATCTTCACCCTCCACCGGCCGCTCCACAGAAAGTAGGGCTTCTGCTACCTGTGAGAGGGTTACATAGCACTGTGGTTAGCTGTCCCCCCTTACTCGTGTGTACTCACTGGTGGCCCAGCACATGGCTGATCCATGTCCCTCACAACATGCTGTGCTCCCTTGCAAATCTTCCCTTTGGCCCACGGCCTCGGAGCCACGGACAGCCCCTTCCCCTGTTAACGATAGCTCACAACATGGGCTCTTACCTGCTCCTGTGGGGTGGCCGGGTCTGGCAGTGGGGTTGCTAGGGGTGCAGGGTTATTGTCAGTGGGATCGTGGCCCGGGTGAGATGGTGTTGAGGGCTGCTCGAGGGGAACCGGGAGGGGCGGGACCCATCCGTGGGGGCCCCCTTGGTGTTGTATAGGTCCCATGGGGAGGAGGGCACCCCTGTGGGCAAGGCCAGGGTAGGACACCTGCACCTGTTGGAGGGCGCATTGCTGTTCTAGGGCTGCCGGCCCCCCTACCGCGGCTTGGGGGCCCATATCATGCTGGGGTTGCCACCTCAGGGCCTCCAGTGTGGCATCTATGCGCCTGAAGGCCCTTTTGGTGGTTTGTTCCAGCATGATACGGGCCCTCTTCCTCTCTAATCTTTCCAGATGCTGCTCGCAGAGGAGGTCGGCAGCCTGGCGCCTGTCCCACAGGTGCTCAGTGCAGGACCGGGTGAGGATGGCAGTAATTATTGCCCGGTCCTTTCCCCCCTACCACTGCAGTACCTTCCTGGTTCTTGCTTGTTTGGCGAGCTGGGTTTCTGCCAACCTTCTGGTTTCCACCAGCACGTCCCTCCCTAGATCCTCCCTCTTCCACCAGTTGTGAGCCCACATCTCTCAATTCCTCTCTGCACTGCTGGCGACTGCAACCCGTGCTGGAGCGGGAGGCTCATCTGTGTACAGGAGGGATGGTATTGATTAGCTGGGCAACCCCTTCTTTCCCCTGTGAGCCATTCCTGGGTCATGCCTGTGTGAAAGGACCCCCCCTCCCTTCCTTGCTGGCCCATCGGCCATTCCATGTGTGTCCTTGTCTGTTCAGGGGCTGGGGGCATGGCTGTACCCCCTGTCCCCTCTGTGTGACCCCGTCACCGCCCACCACCGTTGCCTTGTTGGCTTTGACCTACCATCGGTATCCCAGTTGCAGGGCCGTGGGATGACCTCCAGCTCCTCCACTTCCTCCTCCAGGGCCACAACCTCCTCCTCCCACACCTCCATGTCCCCTTGGGTTGTTTGGGGGAGAAACAGTTGGTCAGTTTTGCAGTTCGTCCCTGTTGGGGCCGAGGCTGCCATTGACCATCCCCCTCCCCCTTCTCATCGGATTGCCTCGTACCTGGATCATATTCCGCTGCCTCCTGGGGGGCATCCCTGGGGTTGGGCCTCTCCACATGCACCCCCTGTCCCTGTGGGGTCTGCCCGTGTGGGTTCTGGGGGCGCAAGCGGAGGGTGATGTTCCCGCTCTCCACCTCCAGGGACACCCCTCGACCTCTAGAACGGGGTTGTCACCTCCCGCATCCTGCCTGGCCACGCCAGGGGCTGAGGGCTCCCCCTGCACCGTGGGATCGGGCAGAGGGGTGTTGTCCTTGCCCTCTTTCTGCCCCTTGCAAAGGTGGTGCCATGGATACGGGAGGCCATGATGTTCTCGTCCATGCAGAAGAATCAATCCAGCTCCTGCTGGAACTCCTGTGTGCGCATGGCACGGCTGGACCCGAGATTTGTTGTCCTTGATATGTTTATATCCAGACCTTAGATCCTTTGTCAGCTGCATGCACTGGATTACATCCCTGTTGTACCCCAACTGCTGCATCTCCTGGGCGATGCTTTTGTAGACCCTTTTGGTCTTATAGTTCTGCACCAGTTCATGCTGGACCTTCTTGCGCCCCCCCCCCCCGAATGAATGCCTGGGTCTCCATGCTGGACCAGGGCTCCCCTTTTAGGGCTCCGCGTGTGGGGGGCCGACCAGCTGTGTGGCATGGGGCCCTCCCAGTGACTGTTGTGGCAGTGGAGCATGTGGTGTCCTGTGGGGGAGGGGGGGAAAATGCATTTGGGTGAACTGTTGTGCCGCTTCTCCCCAGTAGCTTCTTGGGGTGTTGGGTGGGCCACCCCCTCCCACCCCGGGTGTTTCCCCTGCCTTACCTGACTGCCACGGAGACCCTCAGAGAAGTGGCAAAGGCAGCAATCTCAGTGGTAAGGCCAGCATCTGTGAGAAAAGGCTGAAACATTTTAGCTAGGTATAAATGAAAAAGTGCCTTCCTAGGTTACACTGAAGTTTGATCAGCCAGTAAGTGGAGATCTAACATGCCTCCCAAGTAGTGAGCATGAGTAGCAAAGAGTGGGCATAGGCCCTTAATTAGAGAGGCAGATGTAATCTCTCTCATATTTTCCAATTGCTTTCCCCAACCTGAGTACATCAATTCTGCTTTTATCTTGACAGAGTCTCTGCCAGCTGGCTTGCATCCATGCCCCAAACTCAGCCAGACAGTGGGAGAGGCACTCAATTGTACTATCTAATGAATCAGAAGACACAACAAAATGTTGGGTGTCGTCCCTGTAACCAAAGAGACCAGAGACCATGCATCCTCACTAGCTTGCCTGCTAGTCTGAAATAACATGTTGAACAACTGGTTGCCTAGGGCTGGTTTTATCAGCTCCACAAGCAGCAAGTCTGACATCAGGTTTTCCTGTTCACCCAGGCCTGAGAGCAAATCCATGGGCTTCTGTGCCCTTGGCAGGCATAGTTGTTGTTCTTCTTGCTATTCCCTGTGAAGGTTTGTGGGCTCCTCTTTTGCCTCCTTCACTGACTAGGAAACTTCTCCCTCCTAGTATAATTCCTTATAGAAAGACCTTTTGTTTTTCACAACTTCCGAACCACTGAGCATGCTATGACTTGCATGATGTGCGTGTGCCTAAAAATCATAGACACCAGAAACATCACCAGACTCCAGCTTGTCTAGCTGTCATTCACCCAATGAGTTGTATGAACCTCACCTGAAGAGATTTAGGAACAAAATGTTTTGGAGAGGGCTTGGTTCAGCATCTCATTTTGTAATCGCAATGAACTAGGGGCACATCCATGAAGCTATACTGTGTGAGGACACAGGGCTCCAAGTATTGGGAGATCCACAAGGGTCACCAAAGTATAGGGTCCATGGATAATCTTGAAACAACAACATGAGTGTGTAAAGCACTGGTATAACTTATGGACTGAGCTCACTGAGCCTCAAATGTGGGAGCCTCGGCCCTTGGAGGACCCGTAGCAATGCTGAAGGGGGCCCCCTCTACCTGGGGCTCATGAGTAAACTTGACACAACAGCATATGCATAACACTGGAGCCCACAGGGCCTGCCATGCAAGAAGCTCCAGCCCCTGAAAGGGATATTATATTTAACACTGAAAATTAATTACAAAAGATTTGCTTTTGTCTAATGGGTCACTGTGTGAACTATGATGATAGGAAGGGCCTCACCCCATCATTTGTTCATTTGCACACCCAGCTGATCAAAGAGGTTGAATTATGGGCCTCAAAGTATTATCATTTTTACAGTGAAACCTCTGCAGTCCAAATCCTTCTCTATTCCAGACATGCTTTTTGTTCCACACTATTTCGGAGGTATTGTTGCAGTCCCCAAAGACACTAGTCTTGGGGGACTTCAATATTTGTGCTGACACCAGCCCTGGAGGGGCATGAGTTCATGGCAACCATGGGCCTGTCCCAAATGGTCATAGGCCCAACACATGATGGGGGACATACCCTGGACCTGATTTTTTGCACTGGCCTTGAGTTGGGGGATCCATTAGTGGAGGAGGTGTCAGAAGAGCCCTTGCCATGGATGGATCATTACCTCCTACGGGCCAGTCTCCTTGCGCATGTCTGCCCCCAGAGAAGTGTGGAACCATTTCGGTTGGTTCGCCCCTGTAAACTAATGGAACCAGAGTGGTTCCAGAATGCTCTTGGGAAATACCCTCTGAACTTGGCCGTTCACTCGATGACCTCATTGTGCTTTGGAATACCTTGTTGGCGGAGGCCATTGACCGAACAGCTCCTAAATGTCCGCTCCCTAACCATGGGTACTGCAGGTCCCCTTGGTTTATGGAGGACCTGCAGATGCTAAAGCAGGAGGGGCGGTGGTTGGAGCGACGGTGGTGTCGTTTGCACGTTGAAGCCAAAAGATTGCAACATAGAGCTAGTTTAAAAGCCTCTGCTGTAGATTGGACCAGGGTTGATTGACCCTTTTGATTCTCTTAGATCTGTTGGCTGCATTTGATACTGTTGACCATGAGAGATTGGTGACCCACTTGCAGGACTGAGTTGGGGTGGGCAGGACTGTTCTTGAATGTTTCCATTTCTTCCTAGCCATGAGAACTCAGCGGGTGGTGCTGAGCGACTTCTTCAGTCTCCCATGACCTCTTGTGTGGAGTCCCGCAAGGCTCTATTCTGTCCCGTCTCCTGTTCAACGTGTATATGCAGCCGCTTGGCAAGGTTGTGAGAGGTTTTGATGTTCGGTGTCATCAATATACTAATGACACCCAACTCTACCTTTCTTTTTCATCAGACTCAGGCCGGCAGTCTCGGTGCTTACCCGATGTCTGGTGGCTGTGGGGGACTGGATGAGGGCAAGCCGTCAGAAGCTGAATCCCAACAAGATGGAGGTGATGCTAGTGGGTAGGGCAGCGGGGTTGGCATCTCCTGTCATTGATGGGGTTTGCCCCCCACTAGTCCCCCAGGTTCGTAGACTGGGAGTGCTCCTTGAGTCATGGCTCCACTTGGATGTCCAGGTGGAAGCTGTGGCATAGAGTGCTTTCCACCAGTTACATCTAGTGCGGCGGCATCGGACGTATGTCTCAGACTCTGACCTGGCCACTATCATCCATGTTTTCATTACCTCAGGACTAGACTATTGTAATGCACTCTACGTGGGGCTACTCATGGTGATGGTTCAGAGGCTGCAGCTGGTGCAGAATGCAGCAGCCCACCTCCTTACAGGGATGGGTTGCTGGAAGCACATTACACCAGTGCTCCGTTCTTTGCACTGGTGCTGCCTATAGTCTTCCATTCAAGGTATTGCTGTTGACCTATAAAGCCCTATACAGTCTAGGCCCATACCTATCTGCGGGACTGCCTCACTTCCTGGGCCCTGGATCGGCTGCTGCACTTAGCCGGGAGTGCCCTTCTCGAAGTCCCCCGAGTTTCTCGGAGGACCACTATGGAGAGGATATTCTTGGTGGTTGCACCAAGGCTGTAGAACTCCCACCCAGTGGAGGTCTGCGTGGCCCTGGACCTCCCCTCCTTTAGTGCAAGACCTGGCTGTTCCACCAGGCATTTGGTGAGGGAGACAGGTAGGGCAGGAGATGAGGCTTAGGGTGGATGGCACCTGGCTCTCGCCTGAAGGGGTTAGCCAGGTGAGGGGGAGTCAGGAGAAGGAAAATAGTTCCCTGATGCTATCCATCATTACAAGCCCCACGGGGCTTTTGCCTCAGGGGAGGTGGGTGGGTCAGGGACGGATACTTCCCCGCACCTTTCAATCATTGCCATCTAAGGGTCGATTATCTCTATCACTTCCACTACCATCGCTTTCTATATCGGGATCTTCACAGGTGGCATCACCTTCCTCTTCCCCTTTGGTCTGTTCAGACCAATTACCTACAAATATAGCATCCGATCAAGCTATTGGGGGCCCCTTAGGGGCTGCAGCAGCCCCCCTTTCTGTAGCCCCCATACTCCCATCGGGTCGAGTGCTCAGACAGTGCCTTAAGCTTTCCTCTCTCCCCCCTAAGCAATGACTATCAAGAATCCAGGAGCCATCCTTCTCCTTGATTTCTTGGAACATCTCGGGGTGGAGGGCCCATCAGTCCAACCCAGATTTTTTTAATTTTTTGATTTCTTATGATTTGTTGTTAATCCAAGAAACTTGGCTGATAGAGCCTCCTGCTCAGAGAACCTGGAGGGGCTACGATACTTATTGGTTGGAAGCGGTTCCCTCAGACTCCCATGGCCGCCCTAGTGGAGGTCTTGCTTTGTTTGTCTCTTCTATGCTATCTGTTCAAGTCCAGCATATTAGTTTTATTAAAGCTTATTTTATTCTTTTCCATTGTACATTTTCAACTCGACTTGAAATGGTAATTGGAATTGTATATATTCCTCCTGAACGATCTGTGTATTATGACCCCGATATTTGGGACTCTATTTCTGAACAGGTCCACTCCGCCACTGCAAGGTTCCCAGCTGCATTCTTGCTCCTTGGTGGTGATTTTAATTCTAGACTTGGGAACCCTGTGATACTGCAGGTTGTTCCCACCTTGGAGGACTCAGTAGATCTGATATATATCCCTATACGCCATTCCAGGGATCAAGTAGCAGGAAGATCCAGATCCAGATGGACAAATTGTTGACTGAGCTGGATCTTATCATTATTAATGGATGGCTGGAGGAGGACCTGGAGGGAAATTTTACTTTCCATTCCCCTCAGGGATCTAGTGTTCTGGATCTTTTTCTTATCTCCCCAAATTTTCTGTTTGCGGTTTCTAAATTGATGGTTATCCCTTTGTTTGTGGCTAGCCATTTACCAATAGCTTTATTCATTGTTGACCCTATGG
>QEPC01015731.1:1305571-1327588 GCA_003113815.1 Sphenodon punctatus | reverse complement strand
GGGGACGCCGCGGCCGCTGGTGCTGGGCTCTTTTTTTAAACAAAAATCCTGGCTGGGCAGGGTGGGTGGGGGGTGTCCCCCCTTCCACCCGCGCAGCCTGGAGTCGGGGAGTTGTTTGGGGTTTTTTGACTTTTTGGTGGGGCTTTCTTACATTGCAGCCATTCATTTAAATGGCTGCAATGTAAAAAAACCGGTACCCGGAATCCGGTAACCGGACCGGATTACCGGGTTGAATCCGATAATGCTGGTACGCCCAGTACCGGCATTATCGGATTCCGGATTTACCGGTATTCCCAGCCCTAGCTAGCACTATCATTCCCATCTTCAAAAATGGGGATCCCAAGTTCCCCGGGAACTACCGGCCAATCAGCCTTCTCAGCATCGTGGCTAAATTGTATGCCAGATTGCTGTATGATAAAGTGCAAACCTGGATCGAAGGATCCAGTATTATCGAGCCTGAACAAGCCGGTTTTCAGAAAGGTCTTGCAACAACTGACCATATATTTGTTCTGGTGGCCTTGATTTCTAAGTATACCTCTGCTTGAAGGAAACTCTATTTGTGCTTTATCGACTTGGAGAAGGCCTTTGACTCGGTTTGCAGGGAACGTTTGTGGGTGAAGTTAAGAACCATGGACATTGATCCCAGACTATTGTTCCTTCTGATACATCTTCATGCTGGGAATTCCCTGACAGTCCGTTATAATTCATGTGGTGCTTTATCTGGGCCTGTTTGTGTTCAAGCGGGGGTAAGGCAGATGTGTCTGTTGGCCCCTGCCCTTTTAAACTTGTATTTGAATGACGTGGTGCAGGCCATGAATCAGATCAACATGCGTGCCCCGAAAATTGGTGCCCGTCGAGTTCCTGTTTCATTATATGCTGACGACACCGTTTTGATTTCTCAGACACTGGTGGGGTTGAAACGTTCAATGCAAGCTTTTGGGGCTTACTGTCAGAATGAGTTCCTGAGGATCAATTTTGATAAGACCAAGGTTTGAAGTGCATTGCGGAGCTCCCTTGCTGCCTCTGAGGTGCCTCAGGCCTTCATCAGGTCTCTCCGTCCTGGCCTTCCTTGCCACTGCTGCCTCTGCCAAGGTCGGGCTCTGCCGCGTAGCCGGGTCTGGGGTTTGAGTCACCCGGTCCACTATGGGAGTTCCCTGGGGCTTCCAATACGGCTCCTCGTGCTCTACCCCGTCTTGCTCTTCCATGGCATCTTTGAGGGGCTGGCCCCGTCCCTTCCTTGCGTCGGGCTCACTCTCCTAGTGGTGCTGTGCCACCGGCTCAGCTGATTGCGACCGCTACGGCATCACAATCAGCGGAATCTCCTTCCTGCTCCGCCGACACGGTGTTCTGCCCCTCCTCTGTCCCAGCCTGGTAAGTCTGTGTGCTACAGTCTCATTATGTAAGGTGCAAAACAAACTTCTCCAAAGAGCTTGAATGGCTCAGTCTCTTCACAAATGCCCCTTTTCTTTTCTCATCTTCTCCAAAGTGGATGCTTTGATAACTGGTCTACTGTGAGTGAAAAAGAAAGCTAATTCAAACAAGGCAATCTAAATTTTAAGTTGAGTGCCAATGAAAAAAAGTAAATATGTATTTTACTCTGAAAATATTTCCCCCTCACTACAAACGCCTGCCCCCTCAGAAAAAAAAATCTTCCTTTGGCATATCAGAAAGAGCCACATCCCTGCCGCTGTCTAAAGATGGGGGCAGAGATAAGCTTTGAAATCTCTGTCAAGTTGGACATGGCACATCTTTCATCCTCTTTCTAGGGAATCGCCTTTGATATTTAGGTAGGTGAAGTCACCTGGCTGACAGTCAACCTCTCGCTTTATGTACTGAAGCCTCTCTTATTATTATCTAGAAGCATTCCATAAGGAGGAATTTTACAGTGGATATGGCAGACACAGATACATACGCACACAGAGTATTTCTAGGTTAAGAAAACTTTTCTGATATAATAGACACCTAAAGGGACACCATCAGTTAGTAGAGACACAAAATTTAGGATCTTGATTTCTTTCTTTTTTTTAAAAAAAAAAAATGGCAAAAATTTTGGGACATAATGAAGGCACACATCCTGCATGAACTTTAACTGAAAGCCTCAAGGCTAATTCCTGTAGGAATTGATTTCATTTTTAAAACCTTTCAGTAGGTTTTTAAAAATATAAACTTTCCCCTGCAGACCTTCTAGCCAGTAGTTTCCAAACTGTTGCCTATTACCCCATTTTGAGAATATAATCCCATGATACCAGAACACTACAGAAGACATACACATTTTACCAAGTGTCAATTGGCAACCTGCAGACCCACAATTCAGGAACCTCTGTTCTAACTTTGTGTGGCAGGGTCCCCTCTCTTGTTCAGTGTGTACATGCAGCCTTTGGGGGAGGTTGTCAGGGAGTTTGGTGTAAGGTCATTTTCATCTGACCCAGGTCTGGCAGTCTCAGTGCTTGCCCGGTGTTTGTCAACTGTGGGAGATTGGATGAGGGCGAGTGGCCTGAAGTTGAATTCTGACAAGAAGGAGGTGATGGTTGTGGGAAAAGTCAGGGGAGTGATGGCCCCTATCATTGATGGGGTCCGTCCTCCCCTAGTATCTCAGGTCTGAAGTCTGTGGGGTGCTCCTGGATCCACAGATCTGCCTGGATGTCCAGGTGGCAGCTGTGCCAAAGGGGGCATTTCGCCAGTTACATCTGGTACGTCGGCTCAGGCCGTATGTCTCGGACTCAGATCTGGCCACAATCATCCATGCTTTTATTACCTCGAGGCTGGAGTACTGTAACGCACTCTATGTGGGGCTACCCTTGGTGCTGGTTTGGAGACTACAGCTGGTGCAGAATGCGGTGGCCCGTCTCCTAATGGGGACCAGCCGACGTGAGCACATTACACAAGTGCTTTGCTCTCTCCACTGGCTGCTGATAGACTTCTGGGCCCAATTCAAGATGTTGGTGTTGACCTTTAAAGCTCTAAATGGCCTGGGCCCCACCTACCTGCAGGACTGCATCACCCTCCGGATCCTGGATCAGCCCCTGCGGTCGGCCAGGGGCACCCTCCTTGGGGTCCCCCGGGTTTCCCAGGTGTCAGCCCTGAGGAGGGTGTTTTCTGTGGCTGCGGAACTCCCTCCCTTTGGAGGTCCACTTGACCACCGACCCCCCCTCTTTCCGTAGACAGTGTAAGACCTGGCTGTTCCGCCGGGCCTTTACCGAGGGAGATGGGGTGGGTGGGTTGGGTTAGGGAGGGTTTGGGCATGGGTTCTTTTAATCTGGGGATTTTAGGTTGTTTTAATTGTATTTTTGTTGCTATGTATTTTAAAATGTTGTTAGTCACCCTGAGATGCTTATAGCAGGAGGGAGGGCGAAATATAAATGTTAATAATAAATACATAAATAAATAAATAATGCATGAGAACTTCTGCTTTCCAAAATCAGTGAAATACAGAAACTTTTTAAAAATAATTTTCTGTAAAGTGTTGGTGTAAGTAGGTGCTAGGGCTGCTATCCTGGATCTTGATCTGAGCACCAGATTACCTGATACTTATATTACTGTGATGGAGGCTGCACTGATACCAGAACAGAAGTAAGTAATTATTTAAAATCATATGCGCTTGATTTCCCTTCCCTCTCACTCTCCTTGGTGCAAATCAGGAATAGTGCCCCTCAAATCAATGAAATGACACCAATGTAAATCTAGGGGAAGCAAGTTGAAATGTATACCCAAATACATATTTCCTCCCCCCACCCCCTCAATAAATAAAAATGAGTAGTCATCACATATAAACCTCAGGGGCCAGATTCAGCTTTTGCTTATGCAGAGTTGGATCTGCTTACACGAACAGTAAATTTGGCTCTGCATCATTGAAATGATATTGATATATTTATCCAGACAATAGATCAGTAAATGTATCTATAAGAAAACAAGACTGGGAAGTATGTGAATGTGAATAATTTCAGACGTTACGAAAACGCCTTTCACCACAGTGGATCACGGTGGATCCCCTGTGGTGGCGGCGTTCCCATGAACGTCTGTTTGACTCCTGCCAGATGTTCACCACAGTGAATTTCTGGCAGGGCTCAAATTAACCACGGTTCTGGACTTCCGGCTGGCCAGAGGTCGAGAACTGTGGTTAGACTGGCCACGATCCGGGATGGGCCAAAAGTAAGTGTGTTACCTTTGGCCCATCCAGGATCATGGCCCCGCCCGCGATATGGGATCGAGTGCAGCAGCTGCATTGGGCGCTGCGCCTGCCCATCTCCCCGAGGGCGGGCGGCTGAGGGAGTGCAGGGGGGGCGGAGCCATGCAGCCGCACGTCATACCGCTCAGCCCCTCCCCGATTCCCCACAGTGATGGAGCCGGCACGTCTGAAGGGTGGCCAGTTTCATCATGGACTGGGATCTGAGAGATATTCCAGTCCGGGGTTCAATGTGGCGGGCCTCTGGACCCGTCACATCTGAAAACACCCTGTGCTTAGATGGGGTGGGGTGGAGGACTAGATTGTTCCTTTGAAAGCGAGACATTTCGTCATTTTGGTTGCATCTATTTAATTTTTTTTAAGAACAATTTTTCAGATGTGTAGCTTTTCAAGGTGAAATATCACTTGCACATGATTTCCCCCAGTGCAAAAAACTTTATAAGAATATGCATGCACTTAACAGCTAGGTTGCCAATCCTGCAAGATGCTGAAAACTATCTACAAGGTAGTGAACATCCTTAGCTCCTATACAGGGCACATATCACTTTTCATGATCAGTTTCCCATTTCTCATCAGACTGGCTTCAGTGCAGCATCTTACTGGCACATGCAATTACTTGCAACTTCAATCCGTGTTGCTTAGATAGTTAACTACACAATACGTGGGTGTAATCAGATAGCTAGAGTGGCATGAATTGTGCCAAGTTGCCTTTTTTAAAGAGAGAGATATAAATTGTGCACATGTCTTGAAGGTAGCAAAGACATTTCTTTTGTTCATAATTATTACTATAGTATTTATTTACAAGGAAACCTCACATCTGATGAAACTGCCCTCAAGGTACGCCAAAACATAGTGAATAGGAAGCTATTCTGTTTTTATTAAGGTGTGTTCTCATGAGAATGCCAGATCTGAGATTTGTATTTCAAAAGAGTTCCTTGCAGGACAGGGGTGGAGAACCCTTTTCCACAGGCCACTTTGAAAACTAGTCCAAGCTCCAGGGGCCACACAGAAGTTGGAGGTTCTTAAGAGGTGTGATCAGGATTGGGAAGGGCAGGGGAGAGCGGGTTGAGAGATCGTGGAACTACTATGCCATGGATCCGTCCCTCAAAACTGCAGCAACAGTACCTAGATCACCTGAACCATCTATTTTCCATCTGCTCTGGGTCTACTACACTCCAAAAGGCTCTCTTTCATCTTTTCAATCGCAGTGGGAGATGCATTCTAAGTCTTGAGTGTGTGCACCCTCATCTTCTCTCCCTTCCCCTGACCTCATTCTTTCAGTGCCTGAGAGTAAAGATTAGGATACACAGGCCAGATCCAGAAAAGAGGTTTTGGGTTCCCCATCCCTGCTCTAGAGTAAGTATCTCCTCCCCTCTCCTGATCTCACTCCTTGGAAACTTGCAACAGGAGGGGTTATTCCCATGCCTCTGACCCAGCTGTATGCCTATTGCATTCATGCCTAGTCTGCACCCAGACCCTTCCCCCGCCCCAACCCAGCCCATGCTCCATCTCTCCTGTGCCTACTTCTTACCTCTATATTTTTATTATCCCACTCTAAAAGATCTATTAAATTTACATAAAGCTACATAGATGGATGCATGCAAATTTATGCAAGTTACCTCCCGTTTCCTTTCCTTGGACAGGTGGGAGCCCTAAAAGTCAGCAAGGCTGAGGAACTCTATGGCGGATACAAAGGAGGTAGGAAATACTGAGTTACGCTGGGACAGCAGGCTACTGTTTAGAGGAACAGAAACAAGGGAAATGTCCCTGAAAGTACACTTGAACAGGATGCTGAAGTTTTATAGTATCTGTTTACACTTCCCTAGCTTCCCACCTCCCCCTGCCCATTATCTGTCCCCCAAATTGCAGCATCAGTACTGTACCTAGATCAGCTCCTGAACCATCTATTTTTCATCTACTCTTTGTCTACTACATCGTAGAAGGCTCTCGTTTCATCTTTTCCATCACAGTGGGAGATGCATTCTAAGCTCTCTAATAAGAATCAAGACCATTGCAATCAAATAAGGAAAATAAGCAGGCTCTGGAGACACGAGTACAGAAGAAGATTCGGATTCAGAGAGGACTGAGGCTGGGACAGTGTGAATGATGTTAGAGTTAAATATCCAGGGAGAAAGACAGAGGGCGACCTAATGACAATTTAAGAAATGGATAATAGTGTTGGGAGGCTAAATGATTCAAGACCTTGGAGAACTGATTTCTCCTTTACAACAGAAGTACATGCAAACGGGGCTAGACTGGCAAGTAAAGAAAATCTCTCTTTTGTTCTGGACCACATTTTAGCCTGATTTCATATGGAAAGAATGTTTATGCAATCATCCTTTAACAACATTTAATTTCAAACTAATTCCAATCAAATGTGGCAGAAGGCCCAACACGAGGACACAAAATTTAAATAGCTTCTGGACTGGAGTTAAGGCCCCTTTTGTAGCTGAAAAATCCCAATGACTTACTCTGCACATTACTCCCTGCCCTAGGAAATCAGATTTCATTAGTTTGGATGCTTGCTGAACAGAACTACTTGCTTGTAAGACTGGTAGTAAATTGCCCCAAATTCATTGCCAACCAATCTCATTCATCAAAATGGTTCTGAATTCCAGGGTAATGGTAATTCCTGCAACTTGGACACATGGGCTCAAGTGGTTAGGAAGATGTTTGTATGTGTAAGGGAGTAGGGCAATAGGGGGAATCAAGAAATCAGGTTAGGAACATGATTGGGGCTGCAGCCAGCAATCTACATATGGTAGAAAAAAAGTTTTCACCAAGCAGAACTACATTACTGTAGTACTCCACCATAATCTGTTTTTGTGCCTTGAGAAGCAAAAGGAGGTGGTGTCCAGCTGCTGAGAGCACTTCAAAAGGATTTGTTTGGACACATAAGAATGTAACACTTGTTTTCCTAACCTCCTGGGTTTTAGTTATAGCTTTTCTGGACAGGAAAAACACATTTGTTTTTAACCTTTTTTTTTTTGGTAAGCTTCACAACTCCAAAGGATCAGAGTCCCCCTTTTCTTATTCTCCCTTTGCTAACTTTATGTTCTCTTTTCTTCCTGTATTTTTGGATTCTGTCCAAAGAAATTAATTAAACAAGGATAGGATATCTGTTTCTTGTTTCAAACGCTTTCTTGGATTCCTGCTGCTGGGCGTTGGCCCTAATTAACAACATTTTTGTTTGATATCACAGTCTCAATGATCTTGGTGGTTTTGGTCTTTTGTTTGCTTTATTTTTATTTTATATTTCCTTATGCTTTTTAAAAAAAATTAAGTTTATTTAAATGCAAAGATTATATTGTTTATCCAAGAGAATGGTATCTTTATGGAGAAAAGTAAAAACTCGTCTAGTTTCATTGCTACTCTACTGTCTCAGCATAATAGCTCTGTGACTTCTATTTCTTTATTTTTATTTTTTTGCTTTTTCTGTGAGTTTTTACTTCCAGCTGTGCAACACACATCAAAACCAGTCTGTGGTTGTACTCCTTAGTTTGCTATGCTACTTAAATTTTCATTTCAAAAACCATTAGTTTTTTCTTTTGCTCCCTGAAAACAAAATGAAGTTACAATAATAATCTTTCAGTTAAGTCGAGATACTGGATAATTGATTTCTTCTTTACTTTTAAAAAAAGGATTTTGTTTTGTTGGCAAAAACAAATCCTTTTAATTGAATTCTATAGGAGCTTTTTTTTAAAAAAAGAGAAAACATGTTTGTTAAGATTCTGGCATTGTTGTAAAAAGCTAGGTAAAAGAAAACACTTTACACACTTAGGGTGAAAACAGACATGACGCTAACCACCCTTTAACTATCCTTGGTGGTTATTTATGCAAGTTGCAGGGCTGTATTGGTGCTCTATGCAGCCCTGAAACATGCATAAATGACCACCAAGGGTGGTTAAAGGGTGATTAACGTCATGTCTGTTTTCACCCTTAGTGCAAAATTTGGCTACTTGGCCTGTGTCAGCTTGAATCATATTTCACTAAAGGGTTCATCACAGAACACTCCTTTCAAGTGGGTAGTGACACAAATCCACAGTCTGAGTATCGTGTGAAATTGTTACCATTTTCTGTGTTCCTCGTGACCCCCTTTTCCTCTGCTTCTTCATAAAAAAGGAGAGTCACTGAAATGCAGGGAAATCTACAGCTGTGTGAATGGATTGCTACAGGACAAAGCAAACCTAGATTAAGGCCCAAGTGGTGAATTTGAAAGGGGAAGGGTGTGAGGTGAATGAGCCCTAATATTGCGTATACCAGGAGCAATCATTTGAAGTCAGTGGAGATATACTGGTAGGAACCCGAAGTCAAAAAGGGAAAATTGGTCTGAATGGAACAACACTGGTGTACAATCAATAGGGGTTCCTCATGCAGAGTGGCTACATGATTGGGACAACATTTATTAAGGGAGTGATCCACTAGGTGCTTAAAGCAGCATCTTGTCTTTAGTGCCAGCACAAGTCCCAATAAAGTGAATGGGATTTGCACCAGCACTAAAGGCATAGTGCTGGTGTTGAAGAGCTGGAGGATATTGCTTAGTCAAATCTATGACTTCAGTGGAATCTATTCTATGATAGAATGAGTGGGACATAAACCGTGTGGCCTCAGAAGCAGTCATTGGAGTTATAATTTAGAGACACTCCTTTGAGTCCTAATTCATCCTCTGCTTCCATCTTTTCCTTGGTAGATAGTAATTTATTGCTGATCATACCAGCTGTAGGTTATGAAACCTCCTCCGTTCACTCAGCTACTTTGGCTAGGTAATGAAAAGTAGAGCTGGAACTTTGTACGTTCCCAGCCCACTCCCCATATACATGCACTGGGGACACAATAAGCAGGCAAGTTAAGTCTCTTTCACACATTACCAGGGAGGCTCAACTTCTGTCAGAGCAATTGCTTTTCTCTTTATGATGGAAATTAGTGCATGTGAGAATGCACTATTCTGCTTTTATGCCATGAGAACACTCACAGATGAAAGGGTCCCAAAATTGTACTTTTATAATTATAGGGTGTTCTCGTGGCATAAAAGCTTAATAGTGCATTCTCATGCGCGCTAATTCACGTCATAAAGCTGCAATTGTTCGGATGGAAGTTCCCCTGCCTCCCCGGTAATGTGTAAAAGCAGCTTTAGTTCTGTTCACTTTTGTGAGCCACAGGGCACAGTAACTAGAACTGAAAGTCTCCTCTTAGCCCCTTGCACAGTCATGCACACCTCAATCCACTTACACCAGAAAAGTTCAATTGGAATAAATTGGATTACTCCAGAGTAAGGGTGTTTTTAGATAAGCGCCTTCCCATCCATTACCCACCCATCATGCATGTTGCAGGGCCACAGTAGCGCCCTATGCAGCTCTGCAAAATGCATGATGGGTGGGTAGTGGGCAGGGAGGCACTTGTCTAAAAACACCTTAAGTATTTTGAGCTTTGCAGGTATAGTCATTGTCCCAAACTAGCTCTTGGGGTGTAAGACTACATGGGAAAAATTCAAAAAGCCCAGCACAAATTAAGGATGATAAAGTTCCATGCAATACATTAAATTAAGGCTGTCCAACTAGCTGTCCAAATTCGACCCGCAGTGGGGTTCTATCGGGCCCACGGCCTTAAAATCCAATTTTATTTACTATCAGTATTTTCTAAATCAAATATAAATTTCCAAAATGACATCAAAATATAACATCTCCAAACACTGCATTGTTTAACTTGAAGTGTTAGTGTTAATAAGTTTAAATAGAATTCAGCTACTGCTCCTCTAGAGAAATGACATACTGACCACATGATGAGACATTTTCGTGCAGCCTGCAGTGGCCATGAAGTTGAACAGTCCTGCATCAAATAATAAAAAAACAGCACTTTAGATGTCTCATAAGAAACATGGCGTTACTGTAAACAAAAGAGACACACAACTGGCTTAAAGCCAACAGGAACTATTATTATTTTTTCCCTCGTTGGAAAAAAAATATGCCATTTTTGTTACACAACTTAATATAATTCTCCGCTATCATTTCTACTGTTAAATTCTTCTCTTGTTGAATCCAAGGATAATCACAATGTTGAGTGAATTTCTGTGAAGAAAATAAGTTTTGGAAATGAATATATTTTCCTTTTTTTTTTAGAAAAAAAAAGGAAAATGGGTTGTGGAGGAGTATGGTGCATATACATAGAACGCTCGTAAATGGTTAATTCGTTAAAGCCAACTTGATGAAGGTGCTAAGTATGTGGTCAGCCAATAAGCATTTATTCTGATAAAGCAATATACGTAACCGAGCAATTATATAGAATTGTAGGGTTGTATGTGACCTCAGGGGCCTTTGAGTCCAACCCCCTGCTCGAAGACTGGATACCCTGTGCCTACAGAATGGCAGGTGGATGCATGTCCAGCCAGTTTTTAATATCTTAATATCCTGCTGGGGCAATTTCACAGAGAAGGAACTTCTGGAGTTATTGTGAACTGGCTCTTTACGGCGTAAAGCTCCAATTAAAATGTTGATTAAATGTGTTAGAAAAGTAACAATTATCTATTGACTCATCCCAGATATTGTAGGAAGCTCACATAAATTAGCTTCTCCTCCCTCCACATTCTGCAACTCTCAGGCCGTTTTTAGATGAGCGTGCGGTGCGCTCGCGCGTTGTTGCCAAAATCCCGCGAGACGGGATTAGACGAGACGCTGCCGCGAGTCACGTGCACGGGAGGGGGACACGCATTCTTTTCCGGCTGCGATCTGACCAGGTCGGCGATCGAGGTGGTCAGATCGCGGCCGGGAAAAGAATGCACATCCCCCTCCTGTGCGCGTGACTCGCGGCAGCGTCTCGTCTAATCCCGTCTCGCGGGATTTTGGCAACGATGCGCGAGCGCACCATGCACTCATCTAAAAACGGCCTCCGTCTGTCACGCAGCCCAAAGATATGCCTCACAACCCAAAATCCGGACCAGCTCCTTTGCACGCACCCCAATGATAAGATAAGCAGAACCCAAGTCAGGAACATGGCCAGATAAAACATATATGTTACACAAAGAGAAAATTTACAGGTACCTACATAGTATTTTCTGGTCTGTCGTGGCCATTGTTTATTTGTCCTCTTTCCAACTGGGACCAACATGGCACCCACAGACTACAAAATATACACCATTTTAGTATTGTGCCAACAGGTTTCCCATGTGGATTACCCTGACAGAAACTCCCTCTTAGGAAAGGGAAATGTGCCTGGAACTGAAAACAAAGAGTTGTTAAAGGGTGTTGTGAGGATACTGGAAGACCAACACCTATAATTTCATCACTGGAAAAGATGTAGCCTCAACTCAGCTGAGGGGGAAGTAGTGGAACATGGATTATGCTGTCTAGGAAGGAGCCTGGCTGAGGTTCATGCTGGTTAAGCAATATTTGTAAACGGGATTTCTATGAAGCCACAGCATAAACTACATCTGTTTTCCACTGACAGAACCTGACGGTAGGACATGAATGTAAACAGCCTGACTTCACCTGGGGTTTTAGAGTAAACTGACATATTTGGCGTAAGTCGTAAATAAAGTATATGTAACTGACATTAGGACGTGCAATTAAAACCACCCCTCTCCTGTTTCAATCCGTCTATCTTGCTAGTTTTGAATTTTTTGTTAAAACATGACTCTTTGCTGCTCGCATTATTATGTCCTCATCCCAATAATCCAAAGATGTTATTTTCTATCTGTTTCATTCCCAAAGGAAAATCAAAAACAAAAGCCCTGGAATTATTATGAAAATGAAATTTGATGCCTTTGGATTAGAAGGAGAAATGTATTAAACCTTTAAAAATACAGATTGATCAATTATGTATGCAAAAGAGGATACTAGAATTACAGTAATGAAGAGCAGAAGGAAATTGGTAAGTACATCATATACCTCTGGGATCCTTCTGACTCAAATCCATCAGAGGGATGCAGCTCACTTTCTTCTATGCCCATAAATCCCATGAATGTCAAAGGGACACTGTTAATTTAGTAGAGGTCCCAAATTTAGATTTAGCTGAGAAAGAAGGGTTTTACAAAAACCTAATCTTAACAGTCCTTACATTCACATTCCAATAACTATTGAAAAATTCCTCTGTATTGCAACAGCATTGGGAGAGTTCAAAACAACCAGGAAATCACATGGACTAAGATGTGTCTGTAACCAAAAGTAAAAACAGTGCAGTTTCATTATCTAAACTGAGTGAAGAACAAAAAGTAAGCACACAAGCCAGCGAGCAAGAAGTGAATGATGGGTTTTCTTATAGCTCCTGGGTAAAAGGAATTTGACATCAGTGGGGCCATGCTGAATTTACACCAGTGAATCATGGTCAACATACTCATGCAAGTCACACTGCACCTGTTTCTAAATTGTTGTGGTGTAAATTAAGAGTATGTTAATTGAAATCAAGGGTTACACTGGGTGATTTCAGACGTGATGGGGCGCTAGTCACCCCGGCACGGAATCACCGTAGGGATTCCCCGCCGGGATCACACTGGCACATCCAACAGACGTGCCGGCTGATCCCGGCGGGGAATCGGGGAGGGGCGGGGCTGCACGATGCAACGTGCGGCCGCATGGCCCTGTCCCCCACACCCCCTCGCCACCCGCCCTCTGGGGAGACGGGCGGGCGCCGCGGCCAATGCGGCCGCAGCACCCGCCCAAATTGACCACGGCCCGGAATCCCACCGCAGATTCTAGGTCGTGGTAGCCGTCCAGATGGGACGGGCCCCTTCATTACAGTGGGGAATCACATTCACCATGCGATCGGGGCTGGCCCCGTCAATTCCATCGATCACGTAGTGAATGTAATTCCCCGCCGTGATTGACGGGGGTGAACATCTGGGGGGGGGGGGAACTTCGGTTCCCCCTTCAGAAGTGACAAGACCTTTCTCACCCAGTGGGAATCCACCGTGGTTGAGCGTGATCTCGTCACGTCTGAAAATACCCATTGATGTAAACCTTGAGAGTTCAAAACAAGTCCAGAACCACTAGAGAGAAATCAGACTGTCACTGAACAATGACACTTTACGTAGCTGTGCCTTGCACCCTCCTCCGTGCTGCTCTTCCTTGAATAGAAAGAAATAAAAGAGCAGGGCCATGGTCATAAGAACCTAAGAAAATAAGTAGTGCCATACTGGGTGAGACCAATGGTCTATCAAGCCCAGCATCTGTGTCCGACAGTGACCAATCTCGGTTACTTGGAAGAAGTACCCAAGATATCACAACAAGGCAATCCACTGTTGTTCACTCCCAGCTCCTGACAGGAAGAGGTTAGGTTCCCCAAACGTACGTGACTAATAACTGATAACGGACCTATCCTTCAGAAACGTGTCCAATCCTCTTTTAAACCCAGCTATACTACTGACCTTGACCACATTGTCAGGCAACATATTCCACAACTTAATTGTGCATTGAGTGAAAATAATACTCTCTTTTATTTATTTTACATTTGCTACCTGTTAGTTTCATGGAGCGTCCCCTAGTGCTAGTACTATTTGAGAGGGTAAATAACCATTCCCCATTTACTTGTGCTGCACCACTCATGATTTTATAAACTTCTATCATATCCTCTCTGTTGTCTCTTCTCCAAGCTGAAGAGCCCCAACCTATCCAGCCTGTCTTCATAGGGGACTCGTTTCATACCCTTTATCATTTTTGTGGCCCTTCTCATATCCTTTTTGAGATGGCGTGACCAGGACTGAACACAATACTCAAGGTGCAGTCACACCATGGATTTATATAGTGGCATTATTTTATTTTCAGTTTTATTCTCTATCCCTTTAGGAATAATCCCTAACATTCTGTGATGTCATTTTTTGATGGCCCCTGCACACTGAGCTGAGGATTTCAATGTATTGTCCACAATAATTCCAAGATCCTTTTCCTGAGTGGTAACTCCTAATTTAGAACCCAGCATTGTGGACATATAGTATGGGTTATTTTTCCCTATATGCATCACTTTGCACTTGTCCACATTGTTTCATCTGCCATTTAGATGTCCAGTCACCCAGTCTCACAATATCCTCTTGCAATTCTTTACCGTCCACGCATGCTTTAACTACCTTATATAACTTTGTATCATCTGCAAATTTGATCACCGCACTCTTTACTTCTTTTTCTAGATCAGTAAAGAATACAGTAAACAACACTGGTCCCAGTACAGATCCCTGGGGCACTCCACTATTTATTCTTTCCATTAGGGAAACTGACCATTTAGTCCTATTCTTTGTCGGTCCACATCTCCCCTGACAGGCAGTGGAGGGGAGGGGCCATGGAGGGAGGGACAGGCAGAGGTCCCACCTCTCCCAGCCTCTCCTCCACTGCCTGTCAGTCTCAGCCAGGGGAATTGTGGGAGAAGCGGGGCTTCTGCCTCTCCCTCATTCCCCCTGACTGAGACAGCCAGGCAGTGGAGGGGGAGGGGGGAAATCCACCAGCAGAAGTGAGGGGGAGGCAGAGGCTCCACCTTTCCCACACTCCCTGCAACTTCCAGTGGCAGCAGGCAGCTGGATTTAATCTGCTGTTGCTGTGCCCGCTGCCGCAGGAAGCCGCCACGGTGAGTGGGCCCAGTGTGGGGCCCAGGACAGCGAGGGGCGATGCCACAGCAACAAATGTGGAAGGTAAGTGCCCCCGAAATGGCTGGGCTTGGGGATGGGTAGAGGGGAGTGCCCCTCCACCCATCCCTGAGCCCAGGCCGGGGTATCGCTCCGCAACCGAGCTGGGGAGCGCCCCTAGGCCCGCTGCCCGCAGGCAGCTTTGCCGCCAGAGGGAGACTAGGCCCTGCATTTCTCCCCCGCCCTGGGCCCCATGGATCCTAAGGCTAGCTCTGTCAATATGCCCAGTAATTCTGTTCTTAATAACAATTTCCACCATTTTGCCCAACACTGACGTCAGGGTACCAGTCTGTAGTTCCCAGGATCACCTCTGGAGCCCTTTTTAAATAGCAGTGTTACGTTCACTACCCTCCAGTTCTCAGATACAGTGGTAGATTTTAGCAATAGGTTGAAAATTACCAGTAGTAGATCCGCATTTTCATATTTGAGTTCTTTCAGAACTCTGGGGTGAATACCATGTGATCCTGGTGATCTGTTACTATTTTTAGTTTGTCAATTTGGCCTAGAACCTCTTCCAAAGTGTAGGAGGTGAAACCCCATCTTTTGGGTAACTGAACGTGAACCAGACTATGGTTAAGGCTTAGTTTGAGGCCTGCTCAGCTAAAGAGCCGAGTTTTCTGGGAAACAAAAGCCATGCCCAGATGGTCAAAAATCTGCATAAGTGGTATCCTCCATGTATCTTTGTGAATATGAAAGGAACAGGAACTGTTGAGTGAATCTGTATGATAAAAGGCTCTCTCTCAGCAGTTCTGGAGCCAGAGAAGACTATATGGACACATTGGGTGAAAACAGACATGATGCTAACCACCCTTTAACCACCCTTGGTGGTTATTTATGCATGTTTCAGGGCTGTATAGGGCACCAATACAGCCCTGCAACATGCATAAATAACCACCAAGGGTGGTTAAAGGGTGGTTAGCATCATGTCTGTTTTCACCCATTGTTTATGTAAATGGTATTCATGACTAATAGGAACCAAGGTCTGTTTGAAGATCTGAAAAGGATCTTACTGTCCTTAAAATAAGACACTTTGTAAAACTGAAAACTCACATGCATATCTTAAAATATGCCAATGAGTTCTGTCTTCATTGGCCAGTTTTGGGGTCTTTGTCTGAATCCCTGCAAATGTATCCGAGGGGGGACACCACCCCTTCAGACTCTTATCTCCGTCCTGTTGTGTCCTGGGTCTCCTAGGTTTAGAATGTGGTCACTACTCAAACTGACTTTGGTAAGAATAATAGCCGCCCCAAGTTGCCTGTGGCAGGAGTGGCGGGGTAGAAAATGTTTAAAATAAAATTTAAAAATAAACTCTTTTACTTTAGCATACTGCCTTGTGTGTCTGGTCACTGGCATGTGTAACACAAGGGGGGTTGGCTGTTCGGTCCCTGTTGGATCTGTACCCTAACACAAAGTGACATTGATTTGTGATAGTTCTTCCGTTTCATCACCTACAAAGAACAGTTCTGGTGTGGGTATCTCCCCAACGTCCTCTGCAGTGAAGACCAAAGCAACGAAATCATCCTCCCCGAGTGCCCCTTTTATCATCTAATGGCTCAACTGACTTTCAGCTGGCTTCTTGCTTCTGATACACTTTAAAAAGTGTTAAAGTTAAATGCTACTTTAGTAGTTTTATTCACCATTCTCCCTCCAGTAATTATGGCAAATGTGATTATATTGTGATCATATTGGCAAGCAGCTCCACCACCATTACCCCGTGCACCAGGTCCTGCACTTCGCTCAAACCCCAGTTCAGAAAAGGCTCTTCTATTTATCTGCCTAGGTCAAAGGAATGAATGACTATGGCCAGGTCAGGCAGTATCACTGCAGTGCTTACTAAGTGCCTGGCTGCCATCAGGACTGGATGCAGGTAAGCCAATTGAGGCTGAATCCAGAAAACACTGAAGTGATAATGGTGGGCTGTCCCTGTGGCCTCAGAAGGGTTGGGAGTCTTGGGACACCCATCATTAATGGGATAGAGTCTCTCCTGGTTACGCAGGTTTGCAGCCTTGGGGTGCTTTTGGGTCCTGAGCTGCATTTGTATCACCAGGTCACAGTCATGACTATGAGTGCCTTTCACCAACTCCATCTGGTGAGAAGACTGCAACCTTTTCTTACAGATATGGACTGACCATGGTCATCCATGCCTTCACTCTGAGGCTAGACTACTGCAATGCACTCTACATGGGGCTGCCCTTGAAGACTGTTCGGGAGCTGTATCTGGTACAGAATGTGTTGGCCCACATCTTGACAGGGTTTGGTCGCCAGGAGCACATTACACCAGTGTTCCAGCATCTGCACTCGCTGCCAATAGCATTCCAGGCACACTTGAAGGTGCTGGTTTTGACCTATAAAGTCCTAAATGGTCTGGACCTTCATAACCTAAGGGACTGCCTCTCCACTTATGTCCCTCCATCGTCTCTAAGATCAGTCGAGAGTAGAGCTGAAATGGGTACTAAACTTAGTACCTGCAGGTAATACTCGCATTTTTGGGTACCGCATCTGGTACTTGACAAGTTACCTGAACACCGATTGTGTTTCCAGAAACCCAAAGGGTCAAGTAACTCCAATACCAATTTTTCAATTTTCTGATTTCTGATTGGTTTATCAGTTCAGAAAACTGAAAATTGGTAAGGAAATTTTAAAAAAATCAGGACCAGAAGGTGATTTTCCAGAACAAAGAGTCAACTTTCCAGGACAGAAAATAAAATACAGGCATCAGAAGTCAAATAAATCAACATAAAAAGTAAAAAACATGGTACCAAAAGTCAACATTCTGGGACATTGGGTACCTGAATCACGTCACAGATACCGATCAGTACCCGATGTCAGGTGGATTCGGATACCAGAAATTTGTCAAGTATACCTGTTTTTGTTGATATTTGTTTCAGTTCTATTCAAGAATGCTCTTCTGCAAATTAAGTTTCGCAATAGGAGGGCTGCAGGCCAAATCCAGCCCACATGGCCTGTTCCTGTGGCCCCTGACTTCATGCCATACACATGTAGCTCAGACGAAGCTGCTGTAGTTGAAATTAAGCTACGACCCACCCACTCTCACTCCTCCACCCTTCCAGGCTGAAAGTGGGGCAAAATAAATACCTTGTCGGCCAGGTAGTTGGCGCCACCCCCTCCTCTTCCCGCTCTAGAGCTGTGGTTCAGGCTCTGTCAAGGTCCTTCGGGGGAGAGGGGGTATTTTTCTCTTACCTCCCTGTGGTCTCCTTCCCAACATTCACAAATTTGCATACTGAATTTTAGACACAGCTAACATTTGGACCATGTCCTTTTAAAAAAATCTACCCCAACAGGAAAAGTAATTGAGTAAGCCTGGGCTAGGTTCTCACATAGTGTTCATCACCATAGTTCCTGGGCCTCTCTTTCATTAAGTGCTGCTAGCAATGGCACAAGGAAAGCTCCTTAAATCTGGAGGCATCGCATCATACTTTGGCTGCCTCTGCGTAGGAAAATTAGGAGGGAAAGAGATTCCTAGAGACTTCTCCCATCTCTAGTTCACCAGGTTATGTCGTCATTGGGTATTAACAAATGGGACAATCGCCCATTATAGTCCGGGTTCGGTCTGCGCAGCTCCCACTCACAGGTTTAGCATGACCAGTCCAATAAACTGGCAGCCATTCTTCCCTGCCATACCCCCCTTGACCCCACCAACCCTCCACTTTCTCAGTATCCTGCCCCCCCCCCAATGACTCAAAGCCATGGGGAACCATGGGAAGAAGAAGCCACACCAGCTGTTTCTTTCTCCTGGGCTATGACTCTGGGAAGTGGTCCACTTGCTATCCCCGCCCCCAGAGGTTCATACCTGCAAGCACTTCACAACTGCAACTAACCTTTTGCTACACACATACAGCAGAGTTTATTGAGCATATGGCATACCTTATTGAGCACCTATACTGAAAACTGAAATCAAAAGCAATCAGTCTTTGTACAGCAGGGCAAAGCCTCATTAAAATGCTGGCCCTTTAAGAGATCTAGCAAAAGCAGGCTCCAGGTGCTGCGCACAGTGAAGAACAGTGCCTTACGTAATGCAGCTGAGCTTGGGCGTGGCAGACATCAGTGTCCGCACTAGGGCTAAATGTCTGAGCTAGGTTCTGTACAGGAGGTCACTGGAAGAAGAAGGAGCTAAACAAGAGCTCTGCCTCAGGCAGCAGGATTTGGGGAGACTCGAGTGGGGAGCAGAGCTCAGAGCCTCTGTCTCCTCATAAGCCTGGCTCAGAGGGAGTTACCTGAGCAGGGGGTTTTCTACAGTGGCTGCAGGGTGTAGGTGGAGGAGCCGGCAGCCTAGACAAGCGTGCTAGGATTGGCTGGGCTGCAGAAGGGGCTGTGCCTGGCCTATAAAGACTGAGTAGTAGAACTCTGTTATATAACAGGCACAGCTTCTCCTGCAGCCCAGCCAATCCTAGCACACTTATCTAGGCTGCCGGCTCCTCCACCTACACCCTGCAGCCACTATATATATATATATATAGAGAGAGAGAGAGAGAGGTGGGATATTGACTGTATAAAGAACATGTGGAGCTAATTCCCAAAGAGAGTGACTGTACTGAGCTGCATCCTGAAAAGACTTACCTCAGGCACCGTTACACCTTGTATGTTTTCATCCACATATCACAATGACATACGGGCAGGAAACGGCACAGTTTTATTGGGATCTCTCATTCTTTGGTGTTAGAAATCCCTCTCAGTTTGCATAAAACCTCCAGTCAAACATGTGCCTGTTATACCCCATCTCTTTCATTTTCAGCATTACCATAGAGCGTGGCTGGAAAACACTTGTGAGGGTGCTCTGTACTTCTTTAAGTGTCCAAAGTTCATATAGGGCAACAAACTCTCCTTCAGTCAGTTCACATTCCCTGTACCCCACGTAACTTGTTTCCCCAAAGAGATTAATCTCTACGATCTGATTGAGACACTCCCGGTGGCTCCACAGTTATCCTCTCATTGTCATCGGGAGAATGATGAGAAAAAACAGCAAGGAAGGTCCAGACTCAGTTAGTGACTACCTTACTTCTGGTAGTGCCTTCCATTTTGCTGAACTGGGAATGGCAGCTAGGGATGTGCGAATGCGGTTCAGATGTTTGGAGTTCGGGCCGAGCTCGGCCTGTTTGGATGACTGAACCGAACGTCCGAACTGATCGTTCGAATGGCCGAACAGTTTGGAAAAGTTCGGATGAGTTCGGGCGTGGGAAAAACGTGTCTGGAAGGGAGAGGCAGCTGAGGAGCAGACTTCCTGGCACCAGGGGTGGAGACCAGGGGTGGTTTCAGGGCCAAACGATACCGATAAAATGTTTTCGATTTCGGTATCAGTATCGATAGCTCTATTTTTGGATGTTCGGTCGATTTCGGCCGAACCGAACTCCACCGCACCGAACAACCGAACCTGAACTCGGGTTTCAAACCGAACGACCGAACATCCAAACCGTGTTCTGTTCATACATCCTGAATGGCACCAGGGTTACACAATGTCTGCATTCCATCATGCATGTGTAAAACTTCACGGTGTACATGTGCCACTCTGTATGTGCATAGGTTGCATAGGAGGATGGGTCCGTCAGTTCTCTGTGTACATCAAGTCTTGTCCAAATGTCAGCAAAGGCCAGGGTATCTTTTAAGGTAGATGTTACGTACATGGCAGTACGAGAGGGAGGTTCTACAAATAGTTGCTCCATAGATTGCTCTAGGCTTTTCGCCTGTGACTCTGTGGTGCTGAAGGACCTGGATGCAAGGAGCCTGCACACAACCTAATTGATGGGATACGAACACGTGGGCACACATCTGTCTGCACAGCACATTTGTCTGCACAGCGTGCGCCATACTCTCTGGGACCTTGTGCCCCGTGGCAGCAAACAACTAATAAATGGGCATTAATAGTTATTGCAGGGTTCAGATTTGATCTATGCCTCTAGGTGGGTCAGGGAGCATACCTACTAGGAACAATGTCACACTACACACTTTTAAAAACATCTAGCATGGATTCCTGCTTGACCCCTGATCCATCAGCCAGTACTACTCTTATGCTCACTGATTTTTAGGGACCATGTGGTTTGGATTTCTCCCTGTCCCTTGTGAAGGAGCATAAAGGAAAGTTAGGAAGAGCTATTTATACTCTTCTCTTGCCTGTACTTCTATATGTGCAGCCAAAATCTGCCCCCAGATGGAAAAATAAATAATTGAATCCAACAAAGAAGTAAACCAACAAAAAAATATTGACATCTCCCCAAACACACTCCTGCTCCAATAGTCTGCCAGTCAGCCTGCTTTTCAAGTACTGTATAACATGGTGCTTTTTACATCAAGTAATAATGAGTCTTGATTTGTACCGATTTCCTAGAAAACAACTCAAAGATTTTGACTCCTTCATATTAAAATAAGGCTATTTTGTTAATGCTGGGAGAGAAAAAAATTGGAACACATCCTGTTTCAGAAATAAAGTGTAGAGATTAATAACCTGAAAGGATTGTTGTGCTGCCTTCCCAGAGTTTTGTTTCAGGGTCCATTAAGACTGGATTTCTTTTCCAAATATAAAGCTGTCAACAGTTTATATGTTTTATTCTCAGAATCCATACAAACCACACTGTATCTGGTGGATATTCACTTTAGCTTTTACAATTGCCAATCTCAATTTACTATGCATCTTCCTTTCCAACAGCGGCGGCCCTTGCCTGAGGCAGTGCCCTGCCCCCGCTCTCCCCCGTCCCCCTGGTGCTGCACTGACACAGAGCGCTCACTGACTGAGCGCTCTGTCTCTGCCGAGCGGCTGAAATTGACATCGGAGCTCCGCGCTGCTCTGACTGCTGCAGCTTGCCTTGTACTCAGAGCAGTGCGGCGCTCCAGTATCAATTTCAGCCGCACGGCAGAGACAGAGCGCTCAGTCAGTGAGCGCTCTGTCTGGAGTCCCAGAAGGGACAAACTTGAACTGAACGCGAGCCGGGCGGCTGAGTGTTCAGTCCAAGCGTGCCACTGGGAAATAAAATTTCCCGCTCGCAGCAGCTTTGCATTGAGCCCTATGGGCTCAATGCAAAGCCTCACCTGGGCATTCAGTGGAGGCGCTCGGCAGCGAGATGTGCTGCAGCGCACATGCTTGAACTGACTCAGTTGAGCATGTGCGCCACAGTACATCTCGCCGCTGAGCGCCTCCACTGAACCCTGTACTAACTGCCTCTGCCTGGTGCCTGCCTGCCGGTCTCCAAACGGTGAGTAAGCACATGGGGGGGGGGGGGGGGGG
>QEPC01015731.1:1294398-1304756 GCA_003113815.1 Sphenodon punctatus | reverse complement strand
CAAACTGTTTTTTAAAAAGGGGTCTGTGTTCTTGAACAGGCAGTTTGTTGGTGAAGCTACTAGGGATGCTGGTCTGGATGTGTCTGATTTGGTGGCAATGCATCCCTGAAACTGGCCAAACATTTTTTTAAAGGCCTGTGTGCTTGCACAGGTCTTTGCCTACCGGGGATGTCTTTGGGAGCTTGTGGGAATGGTTTGTTTTGTTTATGTGTGGTTTTCTGGTTTTTATATGGGTTTTGTTCACTTGATGATGTGGAGTGTTAAATACTAATTCCACCCCACCCACCCCAACACACACGCTGCAGAGGGTGAGAGGGAATTAGTATTTAATGCCCTGTGATTCAATTGAAGTTTTGAAATCATGAGATGTAACTGTTAGTCTGGTGAGCTGCCTGCTTTTAAACCTGGCAGAGGAGGTGAATATAACCTGCCTAACTGAAATTGCTGGAATAAGTAATGTAATGTCCATCCAATGTTAACCCTGGGAACTCCTTGCTGCTGGCTGGGTTATGCCCTGGCTCCGCCTACCGTATCCCTGGCTCCACCCCTAGGCCCACCAGCCTTACTACCCCAGTGCCCCTCCAACACCAGCCGCCCCTGTCTAAATAGTGTAGCAAAATTCTGTACTCAGGACCGAAGACTGTATGCCTAGGGAAGACGCTGTCCATGAGACCACTAAAGAGCTGGGATTAATGGCCTTCCTATCACTGCTAGTGTACAGGAGCAATCGAATAAATAGCCCTCTGGGGTAAAGGTACTTATTTATTTAAATTTATATCCTGCCCTTCCCCAGTGGCTCCTGGCAGGACCGTTGGCAGAAATTGGAGGATCCAGTACATCATGTGAACCATGTCCTCCTAGTTGCCTAATAATTGAATTTATACATTCTGAAACCAATTTCTGAAAATTTCAGTACTTTATTTACATAGATGTTACTTTCAATATTTATTTTAGTCACCTAGTTATCATGGGTTGTGGAAAATCAAAGGAAGTCAGTAAACAGTGCTAGACATGCTCCCTTCTTGCCCTTTGTATGCCGGGGCCACAGAAAGTAGCTTCCCGTACCCATACAGTTGGCCCAGTGGGTCAAAAAGTGGTCAGGTCTCATGGCACAGGAATTTATTTATTTATTCTCGCATTTATATGCCACCCCCTCCTGAACAATCATCTCGGGGCGGCTAGGAATGGATTTTAAATTATCAGGTAATTTTTAGGGGGGGGGAATCTTGAGAGAGCCAGCAGCCTAGCTGACGACCTGTGTTATGCTGGAGGTGTGTTGGCAGTGGGAGACCAGGGTTAAAATTCTGACCTTTTTAAAATGAGCACAGCTGGAGGGTGGATCCATGTGGATCAGCCACAGTGTACCCATGCACATGGAGTGAGTGGGGTGGAATTCTAACAGGCGGTGGCCAGAGCATTGGGCTTCCCTGGAGGTCTAAGGGGCATTGGACCACACACAACCTACTGTAGTAAAGGAAAAACAGTTTATTCCAACAAAGTATATGAACAAAGCCAAGTGGTGAGAAAGGTCTGACAACGGCACGGTTATTGCAAGCTGAAGGCAACCAAAGGAACGCAAAGGGCAAACCATGCAAGCTTCTAGTGGCGGTTGGTTCCCCTGTCTGGCTCTCCCTAAGCTGAGTATGCTGATGACTCCTTATCCCAGGGCCAGGTCATCCTCTGTTGAGGTGGCTGATCCCCTTGGGTGGCAGGTTGAAGGAAAACAGTGGCCACAATCCCAAACCCCTCTACGCAGGATCTATGTGGATTCCGCATGGCACAATGTCTCCCCTATGGACTTGTGCACAGTTTGCGCACGGTTTCCTCAGGCCATGGGATCAGTCCATTGGGACGGAGAGTTTATATACTTTTTCCTAACCTGTGACTGGAATCCATTTGAGATGTCCCCTTCTACATCTGTCCAGCTGCGTAGAGGAGCTTCCCCGCTTTCCACCCTTTTTTGGCAAAACAGGGCTGGCTAGGTACTTTTGCAGCCCTATTGAGAAGAGTTCAGGCATGATTGGCACCCATTGTCCTACTTTGACCTGCCCCTCAAGGTATAGCTTCCCCAAGTCCACAGGTGGGTTTTCTTCACCTAATTGTGCCTTCTGCCCCTACTCAAGAGTACAGTGCCATGTTCCTTAATCAAATACAGAGAACATGATGATCCATTAAACAAGTCATGGCCATTCAGGGTTCTACAATGGCTAACCTGTAGTGTGTCCATTCCCACCCCCTGTTGGGTGGCAGACTCGCACAATGTCCAGGGGGTGTGGTCACAGCAGAGGACCCGGGACAGCACAGTCCAAGGATCAAAGTGTAGCAAGTAACACAGGAGGCAGAGGGGGGCCACAGTCAACAAATGTCATTCAGAAGCCAGGTCACAGCAGTGGTGGAGTCAGAATCGGGAACCACACACCCTCCACATAAACCACCCATGCAAACATCCCTCTCTGGTAGCCTCTAACCCGCATATGTCGTTCCACCAAGAAGTTTGGGTCACTGTGATCCCTGCTGCCCAGAGCGAGGTGAACATCTAGCCAGGTCCTCGTACAGGACAGCCATCTTCACTTCAGTAGGCTTCATGGTGAGGTAGGGAATCCCCAAACGGGAGTGCGAGCAACTGCAGCTCACATGTGCAATCCTAGCAATCATCCCACTATCTCCAGTAACCCCTGGCATGCATTAGGACAGTTGCAAAAGTTATAGGGAGGGAGGGTCCGGGTCCCCCTCCAAAGGCACGGGCACAACTCAAGGAGACTATGAATCTCTTGCAAAGCAACACTCTCACTCACCTCCCATGGTAGCAGCATTTCCACCGGTGACCCATCCCCAGCGGGCCCCAGAACGTGGAACCTCAACTCACTCACCCTCCGCTGGCAATCACAGCTGTACACACAATGTCTGAGAACATCATAATCACCACATATGGAAAAGGGGTCAGCCAACAGCTGTTGTACATCACCACACAATGGGGGGAAAGACACCCAGGACATGTCCAAAATGTAACAACAACAGCAAGCATATTATTATTATATAGCACCAGCAGTGTACCTAGCGCTGTACAATCAATAGTTATAGACAGGTCCCTACCCCAGGAGGCTTACAATCTAAGAGAGACAAGGGAGGGGGAGACAAGGAAGAGGTGAACATCGGGAAAGACAAGAATACATACCTGAGGTTGAGAAGTTGCAGGTGCACGTACTTAACTTAGTTACAGGAAACAAATTTATACTGCATTCACACCTTACAGCGGCACTAGGCAGACACCATCACAACTTCCGGTGCGAATGGGGTTGTACCATGACAATACTCGTGAACGACAGGGCTCAAAATCCAGCCGTCATTCGCGAATGTCGCCGCGGCAGAACACCGTTCACACTGGAAGTTGTTATGCTATCCGCCTCCTTCCCCCACTGCGTCTTCTCTTTGTGGGAGTGCCGCCGCCGTGCTGCCATAAGGTGTGAATGCGGCCTTAGTAACAGTTACAGAGAAGAAATTCTGAGAGAGGGGGGTATTAAATCTTAACTGGTACCTGCAAAAAACCCGATTGGGAATAGCTTCCACATGTTCCTTTTCCCCCTGCAAATCTTTCTTTGACCCATTTTCCCACTTCTTTTCATACTCTCTCAATCAGTCAACGTACTGCAATTCAGCTGGGTGAAGTCAAAGATTTAGTGAAGACAAACAGAACGATATTATACTTGATACAAGTTTAAAAGAAAGTTTCCTCAATGACAAACTTTTGTCTTAACTTCTTCAGAAGAATCAAGTGTTGAGGTTTGATAAAAGTATTAAAAGGAAAATTATCTTCACTGCATCACTGGAAGTTTCAGCTTTCAAAAGATGGCATAAGATAAAAGGCCTCTTTTCTTCACAGTGGTATTTCTTTACATTAAGATGACAAAATATGCATTAAATTAAAATTTTGTGTGAAGGTCATGGTGTATTATTTGAATAGAAAATAATGATTAAAAACACATTTATTGAGGTTGAACAATGTAAAAGATGTGTACATATGGCACAGTTGTTAAACATTGTGGAAACTATGCTGATCAGCTGACAATTAGAAACATCTCCCAATTCATTCACGTCAGAATATGATCTGGTTTTAAGGACTAAATATCCCTTCCCCAACACATACACAACAACAAATATGGCAAAGCTGCACATGAGATGGTGCTAAAAGAACCTTGAAAAGGTTCTAAATCTACAATATGGTGAGGAATGTGGGAGCACTGACTTGTGTCCTAAATATCTGAAAGAACCTGCATTCCATCCTGGTCCTTAAGATCAACTGAGAACAACCTTTTGCTAGTTCCATCACTGTATCGGAGTTCATACAGCAAGGGTCTATAGAAGTGTTCTTGGTGGCAGCTTCTCAGCTCTGGGACACTTCTTTCCTCTGGAGGTCTGTCAAAGCTCAAAACCCAAGTATCTTCCGGACAGTGTAGGCAGTCTAAGACTTTTATATTTGTGGCCTCTCTTTTGCTGAAGGTTTTCAAACAGAGGCTGGATGGCCATCTGTCAGGGATGCTGTAGCTGTGGATTTCCTGCACTGAGCAGGGGGTTGGACTAGATGACCTCTGAGGTCCCTTTCAACTCTAAGATTTTATGATCCTACATAATTCAGTCCATTTATACATCCAAATGCAAAATCCAAGAGCCAATTGTGAATTAGTGGCATTGTGGTGTGAGGCCCAACGGGAAGGATCGGGGCATCAGAAGAGACTCTCCACTCGCTCGCACACTCGTACCAGCCACACACATGGGGATAGTAGCTTAGGATTCCCTCAGGGTCTTATAATGGCTAATGGGCTGTTGCCCAGCTGAAGCTCATCACAGGAAAGCGGCTACAGGACAAGGCCCGTCACTTGCAGTACACATAAGCACTCTTGCACGCCGTAGGGGGCAGGGATGTTGGGGGTGTGGGGAATAGCGGGGCAGGGTCCCAAGGGAAACAGGACAGGACAGGACAGGGCTAGCACGCAGAGGGGTGTCCCAGGAGGGGTAAAGGGTTTGGGAACACACACACACACACACACAGTCACTACACAGTCCTTAGCACACAACACCCACGCACCCACAGATCAACACCACGCTCACAGCTCCCAATCACGCGGGGGGGGGGGGGGGGACAGTCTCACAGGGAACAAGTTCTGATCACCGGCAATGCTCCCAGCACCAGCCCTGTCTTATATAGCTGGTGCACACCCTTGTAGGTGCACTAAACGCCTAGGCGGGGCCGCCAGCTGTAACTTGTCGGCGCACCCCCCCAATGAGACACAGAGACCAGAAGCTGGTTTAAATCAGGCTGCACTCTTTGTTCAACTCAATTATCAAGGACGGTGGGTGATTGCACAAGCAACACGGGTCCAGTATGCTAGCTACTCAATTCTTATAAACTCAGGTAGTACTAACTGGGATGCGCCATCCCGTGTCAGCTCCCTCAAACAAGACTCCCCTTCGACAGCACCCTGGCTCTGGCTGAAAAGGGGGAGCTTCCCAACTGTGGGCTTGAGTAAGGAGGTGAGTACCCTCTAAGTCAGCAGACTGTGCATGTACTTACTGACCCAACTGCAGTACCCCTCCCTGGGTCATAACCCCGGTGCACGCTGCCTGCTCCTGGCACTGGGTGTCACCTCCCCATCTCTTAAGAAGATTACTCATTTTTTCCTATTCTAACCTATTTAACCTACAATAGCATACTGGACCACCGCTGAGTGCGACAATTATTACCCATTATGAGGCTTAATTATGTTGTTTCGATTGCCAAGTTCGTACAACCCTGTGTACGTTTGTACTTCCAATTAGACCTATCTTGGATCTCATTCTGAATTAATGCTTATTAAATTCATGACTGTTGGCAATTGTCAGTTCCAAATCAAGCCTATTTAGCCTATTCTGCACTGTTGAAGGGGCAAAATGTGTGACCCTTGAAGTAGGCTGGTCGCTAAAATTCTCCTGTGCCCTGCCGCGGCCTCCTTAGTTTCCGGTCGGCTCCCCCCTCTCACAGAGGGGGCTGGACAATTACCCCGTCGCCGCCATTGCGGCGGCGAAGGGGACGTGTCCCCTGGTGACTGCAATGAGCGCGGGGGCAGGCAAGTCGCGCTGCCGTTCTCCCTCCCTAGTGCAGGGCATCAGCTATTCAGCTGCCCGCCTGCATCCCCCCGGTGGCGCCACGTGATGTTGGCGGTAGGAATACCCCATCCCCTTCCCCCATGGGCACGGGAAAGCCCTGACATTTGGGTGTATTTAGACCATCAGGATGCCCGGGTGGCGGCCCATCCATCTAAAAGGTAGCCCGAGCAAGTTGTGCCTGCTTCAAGACAGCACAGCTGGTTGTGCTCTGGAAAATCTCAGAGTGCTGCTGGCAGAGCGGGTCAACCAAATCCGGGACACCAACCCGAAGCAGAGCTGTTGTCAGCCTGATGAGCAGACCTACGCTGCAGCTCCGCTTCCAGCTGACTGTTGCCCCAGGCAACACCACAGAGTTGTGGGTGTTGGGAGATCACCCCCAACTCTATGATGCAGGCAGGGGGTGGGGGCATTGCGCAGGCAGATCAGGGTCCAGGAAACCCGCCGGCTCTGTCTGAAGCTGACCCAAGTGGGGCTGGAAGAGGGTGGATGTGGGTTGGGGGGGAGGGGGGGGACAGAGCAGCTCCAGGGTAGGCTGCCTCTGAATCTGTCTAAAAACACTGTGTGTCTATAATCCACTGAAAGGAGTATTTTCACCCACAGAACTGCAGTTATTTTCCTATGTGACTTGTAAAAGGGATAACACTAAGATAAGGAAAGCACTCCAAAGTGTAATTCTGTGCCACTTTCTAATGCAACTGGAGTATATTCTTCATTTTATTAAAACCATTTCCAAAATTGTACATGCAATAGCACAGTGGGATGTAATACTGTTCAGATATGTGCATGGGGGCTTGCAGCATTTAATGGTGCGCCTGTTTCTGGACTTTAAGACAAGTTTTGCCTTTCAAATACAAAGGGTATCATGCTACATGACAAAGCAAATGCCAGCTTGATGCACCTTTCACTGAATAGAGAAGCAGATCACAAAATGCTGCATTCTGCAGTCCTAAACAAAATTACGGAGACATATTGGTGCAGCATACATTTTTGCCTGATTACATCGTGGGTAATTTCACCAGAATATGTGAAATACTGAGTAGACAAATACAATTTATTTCACATTCCTTCATTTGCTGTCTTTAGAATAAACTAGCTTCAGATTAGACAGGAGAAAAAAGTGCTGAAGTGCTGAAATCTGAATCCGAGTTATTATCTTTGCAAATAGCTCTTAACTAGCCAAATAAAGCAAACAAACAAAACAATTCCAAAACTTTGGATAATTCCTGAAAATATTCTATAAGTAGTTCCCGTTTTGCCACTTGCTCACAACTGACTTTGTTGTTTGATATTCAAGATTTGTGATATTTTTGCAGGATGGCTAGTCATTTCTTGTATTTCTGTTTCCTGATTTGATGAGGACGGAGAGCTCTTAGAACTGCACGTTCTTGCAATTCTTAATTCCACATTTAGTTTCCACAAGCCATTTGAAATGTTCACTTAAGTCAGCTGTTTCATATGCTAAAATATTTGTGAAGAGTGAGCACACAAGGGGTGTGAGTGCAGTGGAACGAAGTTTCATTTCACATTTTGAGCAGATACTTGCTGAATTCACCCTGTACAGTAAAGAAGACTAGGCTGCCTGTTCTGATTTGGGCAGCTAGTCTGAGGCACATTGTAGGCAAATAATACATAAGCAAAGACTTTTACATATTCATAGGAATAAGTGAAACACACACTGTATTTTCCAGAAACATGGCTTTGGAAACTCTGCTCACAGCCAGGTTAGTTATAGCAAACAAAGCAGCAGTTGCTTTAAGTTGATTGCTGCTGCAGCTAGAGAGAGGTGTTCTCTTTCAAACCCAAGAAAGGAAGAAAGGATAATATGTTTTAAAGTGGAAAAAACACAGTTGCTGACCATCTTTTTTCTACCACTTCAGAGCAATTCTGTCACCAGATAAATAAGTGACAGAATTTAAAATTTTAAAAATAAGTTTTTTAAAAAAAACTATTCCTTTTGGCTGGTGTCTCTTCGCGTCTAAGACCACATTGCTATCGGGAAGAGTTTCTCTGTTATTTTCTTGTTGTTTGAGAACAACAACAACAGAGAAGTAAAATATTAGTTCAGGCTGAGACAGACTGTACCTACCAGTGTTTACTGGCTCCTTGCTGGACTCTAGAAAACTCTACTGTCGTTTCCTCATCTCACAGGAAGGAGTTGGGATGTAAAAGGTGCACAAAAAAGCACAGTGAAACCCTCTTGTAATGAGGCCATTCCCTGCAACCAAGGGAACAATTTCACTCTAAGGAGTGCACTATAACCAGAATTGCATACAGTTTTCACAATAAGTCTTGGGATCTTGATTCTATTTCACTGTAATTGGAGTTTAGGTTGTGTCCACAAGAAACAGTGTTGTTTTTTCTCCCCGACACTTAATTGAAAGAGTCACATAAACCTTTATAATATAACACATGAAACCACCCACATCATTAATTAATTATTATTATAAGCATTTATATAATGCCAGCGATGTACCTGGTGCTTTACAAAAAACAAGATAGACACGGTCCCTGCCAGAGATCTTACAATCTAAAGACGGGGGAGGGGAGACAAGGAAGGGGGAACAGAGGGAGAGACAAGGGATGCAACATTCATGAGGATGCGAGAACTCAGGTACATGTTCTTGGCTTAGTTGCAGTACATTGGGAGTTTGCAGATAACAGGTTGGGGATAATCCTGGGTGGGGATAATTAGCAGGAGTTAGGAAGGGCGGAGCGGAAGAGGTGAGTTTTGAGGAGGGACTTGAAGGTGTGGAGGGAGGAGGCAAGGCAGACGAGGGCAGAGAGGGTGTTCCAGGCGTGAGGGGCAGCAAGGGAGAAGGGACGAAGGTGGCTGGGGGAGCAGGGGAGGCGCGGGAGGATGAGGAGCAGAGTGCTCAAATGGGTTTGGAGGGAGATCAGGGCAGAGAGGTAGGGAGAAGCGAGGTTGTGAAGGGCTTTGTAAGTGAAGACAAGGAGCTTGTACAGAATACGCTCAGGAAGAGGGAGCCAGTGGGGAGAGGAGAGGAGAGGCTGCACATGGTCAAAGCAACGGGCTAGGTGGATGATCCTGGCTGCAGAGTTTTGAACAGAGATGAGGGAAGAAAGGTGAGAGCAGGGAAGGCCAGCAAGGAGGAGGTTACAATAGTCGAGATGTGAGATGACCTGGGCCCTGCTTATCTGCGGGACCGCCTCACTCCCCATGTGCCTGTGCGACCCTTGAGCTCGTCCGTGGGAGCCTTTTTGGAGGTTCCCCGGGCGAGGCGGGTGGCCACCGATGTTAGATCTTTTTCGGTGGCCGCCCCTGTGCTGTGGAATTCGCTTGCGGAGGAGGCTCGGTTGGCTCCCACTCTCCTGCTATTTTGGCGTGTATGTAAGACCTGGCTGTTCCATCAGGCTTTTGGCGAGGGGTGGGGGGTTTCCCCACATTGTATTGTATTTTAAATTTTTTTTTTTTTTAATTTATTGAATGTTGTTTGCCGCCCGAGGCTGCCCTGTGGGCAGGAAGGGCGGGATATAAATTTTAAATAAATAAAATAAATAAATAAATAAAATGAGAGTTTTGGCAGAGGAGAGACAGGCAGAAAAGGTGTCATGCACATCTGCCGCAATAAGTTCCATGGAAATCATGTACCACATGTGTTTAAGAAGGTAGTTTTCTGTAAAATTCTGTTGAGATTTCCATGCACTACTGATAATATGGAGGGCAGCCATTCTAATTTGAGGACATGCTAGCTTCCTTTCCTTAATCAATGGACAATGCAGAAAAATACCTAATAAGGCAATAGCTGGTTTAAAAGGAAAATTCAGATCTGTTATTTCTGTCATGTATTGCCAGACAAATCACCATAGAGAACAAAGCACATCACAGCCCCTTGCCAACACACCGAGACAGGACACAAGTGCTAGGTTTAAACAACCGCACTCTTTACTCAAATCAGATTATAATTAACAAATGGGTGGGGGTAAATCGCCTAGTGCGATGCGGGTCCAGTACTTGAACTTGAGACTGTAACAATAAACCAACAAACCAGGGGTGGTTTCGATGTACCCTCGATTACCACCCCAACCGTGAAATATCACGTCTCGCCCTCTCAGTGGCCCAAGCCACAGGTGAGAGGAACCCAATTTGATTGCGAGTAAGGATAAAGGTGCCTACAGATGGGGGACCATACTTGTCCCTACCGCCCTCGCTCGACACCCCTCCCAGGGAGCCTGCCCCGCCGCTTGCCATCCCCTGC
>QEPC01015731.1:1254760-1293357 GCA_003113815.1 Sphenodon punctatus | reverse complement strand
GCTGGGGCTTTAATTTTTTTTACATTGCAGCCATTTTTAAATGGCTGCAATGTAAAAAAACCGGCACCCCGAAATCCGGTACCGGGTCCGGATTACTGGGCCGAATCCGATAATGCTGGTACGCCCGATACCGGCATTATCGGATACCGGATTCTACCAGTTTCCCACCCCTAAGCACAACACCACCGTCTTTCTAAGGGATAAACCAACTTGCCAAATAACCACACTGTGAAGAAGGAAAAAAAAATGGGAACCCATGTTCAGGCCTGATTAGAATCCCCACAAAAACTCTTTCCTGGTCCCGATGGCAACCGGTAAGAACCCGCAGTGCAGAGGGAGGGTTGGGTGGGTGCCGTTTCGTACAGCTCCAAGCCGCAAGTGGGGCTGGAGCTGGGCTTCTTCTTGGCTCGTTAGCACCGCCCTTCATGCGGGACCCACATGACTCAGACTGTCCTATCCCTGCGGTTCTAACAGAGTGTGCTGCGCTGTTTTCCCCCCGCCTTGGGGCTGCACAGCCCCGCAGCGGGAAATGCTTCCAGCCGTCTTGCCTCCACTGTAGTCGGGCGTGGCAAGGGGCCTCGCGCCCGCCACACACACACACACACACACACCCCGTGCGAGGGGGAGCGGGCAGAGGCAAATCTCTCCAGCAGAGGTCTGAAAAGGATACGTTACATCTTTTCAAAATTTGCAGTTAGGTACCAGCAGAAGTTCAGCTTGATCTGTACTTTCTTGTCCATTAGTGATTTAGATCCTTTATGCATGTTATTCCACATTTGGTATATATCCGATTTTTCAATATGAATTTTTAGGTCATCATCCTCCCATTTAGGCCCCTTTTCACAGACTGCTTGTGTGGCTCCTGGGTAGGTAGAGATTTGCCCAAGGGTTAGCGCTTCATGTACACAAGCTCCATGTTTACTAAAAAGCAGTTACATACACAAGTAGTATTTTATCAAGATTCCTTACAAAATCACATGTACCACTAGGGCAGATAGGTCCAATGGGCTCGATCCCATGCCCCGCATTGTGGGCATATTGTGCACTGCAGAAACCGCGCACGCGCACATGAGCCACCAGGCATGGGATCGTGGCCAATGACTCCACTTTCTGTTGCTTCTTTTTACTCATGTGTGCATGCCTGTGCACACATACACAAACCAATCACCACACCGATGGACTACACGCTCCCTCCAAAGAGGACAGTACAATTAATATAAAAAGGTAGAAGATTGTGTTATATGACAAAATTCCTTCAAAGGAGATCCACATCTCTTGTGATTTGAGCCACGTTCTTTAGGTGTTTTGGGGGCACTTATAGAGATGGGACAGGGTTGCACTTAGCTCAGAGCCACAAAGGGTAGAAGTTCACCTTCAAATTTGGGATAACTGGCATAGCTGGGTTCAAGAAAGAATTGGATAAATTCTTAGAGGATAGATCCCTAAAAAGCTATTAGTCAAGTTGATCTGGGGAGGAGACCTCTGTCTGTCAGGGACTGGGAGTGAATAGTAGGAAATGGATCTCTCCATTATGAGTTGTGACCTGCTGTGCGCACTTCTCTGCAGCCGCCAAAATTGGCTGCTGTTGGAGACAGGATGCTGGGCTATACAGACCATTGATCTAACTCTGTATGGAAGTCCCTATGTTGTTATGAGTAACCATAGCAAGGACTTCAGGAACAAGTAAAAGTACCTTTGTACATCACAATTTCAAGTGGCAAAGCATTTGGCAACATTGTAGTTACTAAACACACATTTATTTATTTATAAAAACTTCTATACCACCCCTTCCTGTCCAATGGCAGCTTAGGGCAGTGTACGGCATATAAAACATCAATGTTCTGCTCTGGCCTTGAGGCGGGTGATCTGATAGTGGGGGATGTGAGGGTCACACCCTTGTCATGGATGGATCATTACCTCCTACAGGCCAGTCTCTCGGTGCACCACCTCCAGAAGGGGAAGGGACCAGTTAGGTTGGTCTGCCCCCGGAGGCTGATGGAATCTCAATGGTTCCAGGGGGCTCTGGGAGATTTAACCTTTGACCCTGACGGTCACTCTGTTGATGAACTCGTTTGGGCTTGGAATATCTTGCTCAGGGAGGTCATTGACAGGGTGGCTCCGAGACTTCTCCTACCGCGGTCTCTTCACGGCAGGGCCCCTTGGTTTACCGAGGGGCTGCAGTGTATGAAGCAGGCAGGCAGGTGACTGGAGCGACGCTGGCATCGGACTCATGCTGAATCCGACCGACTTCTCCATAGGGCCCATTTGCGGTCCTATATTGAGGCTGTGAGGACAGCAAAGAGTTCTTTGCTGCCCTCATAGCATCTGCAAAGTCGCATCCAGCAGAGCTGTTCCGGGTGGTGCGGGGGCTAGTCAGTTCGACCACCCTCCGCCTGGACGGGGACTTGTCCCAGGCCCCCTGTGAGGAGTTTGCCATCTACTTTGCAGACAAGATCGCTTGGATCCAGAGCAACTTCGACACTGGATTAGGGGCAGTGGAGGTGGAGCACGAGGCTATGGAGGCCCCATCTGGTCCAGCTTCTTGGGATGAGTTTCAGGAAGTGATGTCAGACGATGCTGTGGGTGTTCTGGGGTCTGTTAGAGCCACCAGTTGTGAATTAGATCCATGCCTGTCCTGGTTGGTGAAGGCCTCCAGGGAGACATTGGAGGCGGTGCTGGCGAGGGTAATCAACACGTCCCTTCGGCAGGGAAGGCTGCCCCCGGTCTCAAGGAGTCTGTGGTGTGCCCCCTGCTGAAGAAGCCATCTTTGGATGTGGACGCACTCGCCAGCTACCGACCTGTCTCTAATCTTTCCTTTTTAGGGAAGGTTAGTGAATGGGTGGTGGCGCTGTAGCTCCAGGTGCATCGTGACGGCATCAGTTTCCTTGACCCATTTCAATCTGGGTTCTGCCCTGGCTATGGTACAGAGATGGCATTGATGGCATTGGCGGACAATCTTTGCCAGGAGATGGGACACAGGATGCTCAACAGCTTTGGTCCTGCTAGATCTCTCGGCCGCTTTTGATACAGTGGACCATGGGATTGGGGGGTGGTGGTGGTGTCTGGACGGGACTGTCCTTGAGTGGTTCCACTCATTCGTCTCAGGAAGAAGTCAGCGGGTTGCCCTGGGGGCTGAATCATCTAGCCCCAGGCCCTGGAATGTGGTGTTCCGCAAGGTTCCATTTTGTCTCCATTATTGTTTAATGTGTATATGCAGCCCTTGGGGGAGATCGTGAGAGGGCTTGGTGTGCATTGCCACCAATATGCTGATGACACCCAGCTTTACCTCTCTTTTTCAACTGACCCAGGTCCTGCCGTCTCAGTACTGTCTCAATGTTTGGAGACCGTGGAGGATTGGTTATGGCAGAGCAGACTGAAGCTCAATCCTGATAAGACAGAGATGATGGTGTTGGGTAGGGTGAAGGAGGTGTCGGCTCCTCTTGTAGAGCGGGTCCGCCCTCCCGTAGTCCAGCAGATTCAGAGTCTGGGGGTACTGTTGGACTCAGATCTCCACCTGGATTGGCAGGTGGAGGTAGTGGCTAAAGCTGCCTTCCACCAGCTGTATCTGGTGCGAAGCTGCATCCATGTGTCTCCAGACCCGATCTAGCCACCATCATCCATGCCTTCATCACTTCGAGGCTGGACTACTGCAACACACTCTACATGGGGCTTCCCTTGACACCGGTTCGGAGGCTGCAGCTAGTGAAGAATGCGGCGGCTCGTCTCTTTACAGGGACGAGCTGGTGGGGGTACATCACCCCCGTGCACCACACTGGCTGCCTATAGTGTACTGAGCCAGATTCAAGGTGTTGGTTTTGGCCTATAAGGCCCTACACAGTCTTAGCCCTTCATACCTCAGGGACTGCCTCACCCTCCGTGCCCCAGAACGACCCATGTGGTCCGCCGGGGGTGCCTTCTTGGAGGTCCCCTGTATAAAATGGGGGGCCACAATGGAGAGGGTGTTCTCGCTGGCCGTACCATGATTGTGGAACTCCCTCCCAGAGGAAGCCCGTCTGGCCCCAATTTGTTGGCCTTACACTGGGCCTGCAAGACTTGGCTGTTCTCCCAGACCTTCAGAGGAGGGGAGGGTGGGTTGGGATAGTTAAAATGTGTGTGTGTGTGTGGGGGGGATAAGTGGGGCTTTTTAGATGTGTTTGAAAATGTTTTTATTTGTTGTGTTTTATTGTTGTTTTTTACTGCTTTTATGTTGTACGCTGTCCCGAGATTCCAGGGGCATGATGGGGTGGCCAATATAACTAACTAAATAAATATAAAAATAAAAAAGATAACAAATATAAAATACACCATAAAATACACCATCATAAATATCATAGCTGCCCCGGGCTGCCTGGCAGGAGGGGCGGGGTATAAATCTTTTAAATAAATAAATAAATATTAAAACAGCAGAGGCCCAAAAAGAAAAACACCCAATACCCCTAAAATATGAACATATGAACTACCCGTCCCCCTCAGTGAACGCCTGGCAAAACAGCCAGGATTTGCATTGTCTACAGAAGGAGGGGAGATCTGGGGAGAGGCAAATCTCCACTAGGAGGGAGCTCCATAGCTGTGGCACGGCCACCACCAATGCTCGCTTGAACATGGCCACCTGGGAAACCATAGGGGCCGATCCAGAACACGAGGGATGGGGCCCAGGCTATATAGGGCTTTAAAGGTAATCACAAACACCTTGAATAGGACCTGGAAGACTATAGGCAGCCAGTGCAGAGAGTGAAGCACCAGTGTTACGTGCTACCGGTGGCCCGTCCCTGCAAAGAGGTGGGCCACTGCATTCTGCACCGGCTGCAGCCTCCAGGTCATCACCATGGGTAGTCCCACGTAGAGTGTGTTGCAGTAATCCAATCTCAAGGTGATGAATGCATGGATGATGGTGGTCAAGTCGGAGCCCGAGATGTACAGCCAGAGGCATTGGACCAGATTCATTTACCAAATGCACTCCTCACCACAGCTGCCACCTGATCATCCAGGTGGAGCTGTGAGTCGAGGAGGACTCCTAGACTCCGAACCTGAGGGACCAAGGAATGATGCATCCCATCAATGATAGGGGCTAGGGCTGTAGTGGAAAGTCGCAGCGTTAGCTATTTCTACCGGAAACAGGGTTTCTGCAATTAGTGGCATGGCATGGCAGAGGCTTTCATTCCGCTAGTTTCATTCCGCTACTTCCGCAGTTCCACTAATTTCATTCCGCTACTTCCACAGTCTTCACAAATAGTGGAAATATGCCATTTTCGCTACTTCCACCATTCCACCAGCACCACGAAATAGCAGAACGGTGGTTTTTCAAAAGTTTCTGACAATTCTGCAATTTTTCCGATAGTTTCAGAATGCTGGCGGAATTAGCGGAATGTTGGCAGAAAAGTTGCGGTGTGGCGCAGACAATTCCGAAATGGCGGAATGGAATCACGGCGTGGTAAAAGCTGCTGCCGCTTTAGCCCTAATAGGGGCCTCTACTCCCTTGCCCTTTCCCACCAACATCACCTCTGTCTTGTCAGGATTCAGCTTCAGACAGCGTGTCCTCATCCAATCCCCCAATCGCAGCCAGGCGCCGGGTAAACACCGAGACTGCCAGGCCTGGGTCGGATGAAAGCGAGAGGTACAGCTGGGTGTCATCAGCATACTGATGACACCGAACTTCAAACCCTCTCACAATCTTGCCCAAAGGCTGCATGTACACATTGAACAGGAGAGGGGACAGAAGAGAACCCTGTGGGACTCCACCCGAGGGCCCGAGGGAAAGAAGTACATTCCTCCAGTACCACACGCTGAGATCTCCCAGCCAGGAACGAGCGGAACCATTCAAGAACTGTCCCGCCCACCCTGGCACAGTCCCACATGTGGGTCACCAACATCTCACAGTCAACCATGTCCAACACCACTGAAAGATCTAACAAAATCAGAAAAGTGAACCGACCTCAGTCCAATGCTCGGTGCAGATCATCAACCAAGGCCGGAAGTGCAGTCTCAGTGCCATAACCCGGACCAAAGCCAGACTGCGAAGGATCAAGGAAACTGGTGCGATTCAGATGCCCCTGGAGCTGCTGAGCCACCACCCGTTCAATAACCTTCCCTAAAAAGGGAAGGTTAGAGACTGGCCGATAGCTGGCAAGGGTGTCAATGGATGGCTTTTTGAGCAAAGGTCGCACCACAGCCTCCTTCAGGCACCCCGTGACCTTTGTTACACGTGAGTATTTCTGCTATGTGGAAAATGCATGATGATCCTTATAAAATGTGCTCCAGGTAATATGGATTTACCGCATGGTAGTAACGTGCACACATAACAAATAAATTGGTGGTGAGCTACCAAACAATGCTTTCGTGCATCTTTCCTTACCCAAGGCAGGAACCAGCATTTGGCCATAAAAGAATCCTGTGATTTGGAATTCAATTCTGATTTTAAAAAAGTCTTATTAATATGAATGTCTATGTGAAAAGAAAGCAAGAGTAAATATGTCAACACAAAGAATATGCAGTAAACGTTCATATGCATGGTATCCCATTGGATATCATAGCTAACACTGCAGTTTCTGAACGTCACAACTAAACATAAACACCTTTAATTCCTTTCAGTATCATCAATGAGTTGCTGCAAGATCCCACAGATTTTCCCTTACTACGTCTAGTGAGGTGCATATATACATTCCCCACTCTCATGCTCTCTCATGGGCTATGCCCTGAAGGTTCTCTCCCTTTCCTCCTCTCCTGCATCCTGTCTGAAGACCCTAACGAATCAACCTGGATTTAGAGCTAGAGCAGTATGTGCACCATACAGCTGGATCTTGCTTCCTAATGAGTACCTCTAATTCTGCCATCAGATGACTTTATTGGCTTCACGTTCATCATTAAAGCAGCAATTCACTTTCTGCATCTTTTCAGATTTGGAGCCTGACTTCTCTTCTATCCATGAATTCAAGGTGACCTTTAATAAGCACAATAAAGATGCAGAGCCTGCCTGCATTTTCAGACCTGAAAGAAAAATCCTTAATGTGTGAAAATTATTTATTGATCCCAGCTTCTATCTAGAACTGGCACCTGGGGTGGTTTTTTAGTTGACACTTCCGTAGGCCAAAATGGAAGTGTCAGGTTAAAAATGACCAAAGGTGGCAACCTTACATCTATCCTGCCTTTCCTACAAGGCTCAGGGCAGCTTATATAAAATATAAACACAATTAAAAAACCCTAAACCCCAATCAAAACTCCTACCCACACCTCAAATACACCACCCACCCCTACAACCCCAGCAAAACACCTAAGCAGCCCCTATCCCTGCCGCCAAATGCTTTCTCAAATAAAAAGGTTTTACACACACACACACACACACACACACACACACACACACACACAAAAGATGTTTAGGCTTGGGCGCAAGTGAACCTTTGGTGGAAGGGAGTTCCACAAAGCCAGGATAGCAACCAGGAAAAACCCCAACAACAGCTGTGAAACTTTCCAGACCTCTGACACACTAATAGTAAACTAACAAACAGGAAATCAACCCCTCCGTGGTTAATTGACATATCTGAAGGTTTAATTGTTTCCCTATTAGAGAAGGTGAAGCGGCATTCAGCGGCTGTTAGAGCAAACACATTTCCTAACACATGTGGATTCATCAAAACCAAATTACCTCCAGCTCTTTAAAACCTTTGATTAGCTTGATCGAGCATGCATCTATTTCCATCAGTTACCCTGTCATTTAGCGAGCATAATTGCAGTATCATGTGACATGTGGTGTCTCCGGGAACACTCCTAAACAGTACAAGACACCAATCCTGCAGTGCGTGCTGCATCGCTGGAGCCCAATGCCCACATGGAGCCCTGCTGACATCAATGGACTCTAACAACTTCAGGATGGTGATTTCATCACCCTTTGTATTAGATTTTTTAAATTCTTCCCCACAAATGATATTTGTTTCAATGATTTAATTTTGCAATTTATCTATTATGAATGGAAGCATCAGGTTCCGATTAAACAAAACCCCTGCAATGTCTTGGCTGATCCCTTACCTACAATTTGAACCATATCCAAACCGTAAAGTTAACATCCCTCACTTTTTACAATTCCTTCTGATCTTCCCTGCTTGTCTTGGAATTAGAAGCAGAACAACACACCACAAGGCAGGCTAGTCCTATTGTAATTCTGTTGCAGACAGTAGAAACCGGTATCCAAAACTTTTTAAAGAAAACTTCCTCTCCTTACGTTTTCAATCCAGTTTAGAAGACTGAGGAGGCACTTTCTAATAAAGTATTTATTTGGAGTATAAATGTCAGGCTTGAAAATTTGATCATCACTAAAAACACCCAGTGGCATGAATGGGATCAGGATTTCACCCTTGGAGTTTCAATACTTGTGAAATTTGGAATACCTTTTTTAAGAATTTGAGGAAAACATCTTTAAAATCTAAAAAGGAACACTTATTTTTGTATTACTCAATTGCTGTTCGAGCTTCCCAGCTTCTGTCCCACATTTATATAATTCTCATGTTGCGGAAGAAGTAGCTAGTGAGAGGAAGGAAAAGGGGGAGGGCACAAGATGGGACCCTCTCTGTCTGTCTGCAACATATAGTTAGTATAACTCTAGAGGTGTTAGGGTAGTACTGGTCCCAATAATATCCTCTCATAAACAGCTCCTTTTAGTAGAACATCTGGAATCAGTATGGTCACTACTACGTTTTCTCCTGTTAAGTCCTTTCATTTGTTCCATACCGTTGATAGAAAGGAAGAGAATTTGGTTTTACATATTGCCTTTCACTTTCAAAGTTTCCTCTGCAGTGCCTTACAAAGCAATGAATTAGATACTGGCGAAACCATGACTATATTTATCAGTCATCTCAACATCACCCACCAGTTTGCATGGAATGAATTGCAAGACACCTGGGAAGTGATGCAGGCAATTGTTAAGGAAGTAAAGCTGGTCCAGGTAACTGGGAGAAACAGAGCTAAGCTTCCTATCCAATTTGGTGGGGAAAAAATTAAACGGAAGAGCTAAATTGGAAGGGATGGGGGAAGAGGCTAAAAATAGTGAAAGGAGTGCTGCACCAATTGGAAGGGCCTGATTATGTGACCTGATGCAAGACTTTTCACTAGTTACAGCCAAAACTCATGCAGCCTCAGGTAGATGTTCTGACCTCAGTAATACAGAGGAGTACCTACTCTCCACCTCCCACCCAAAAGCAGTGACTTAATTTTATTTGTTTTGGCATTATGCCAACTGCTCCTAATCCAACATAAGTACCCAGACGACTTCAGGAAAACATGGAGACTGAAACAACTCAGAGGAGGCATATTTGCACCATCTCAGGATCTGACACTCTGTGTCAAACCCATGGCTTTGCTGTTCAAAAAGAATACTAGAAAAGAGCTTTATATTTCTAAAGAATACTACAAAGAATCCTTTAAAAGTGTGTAAACCAACTCCATTCAAGACTGTAAATAGCGTATTTGTCTTTTATTTGTAAGTTTGAGTTTTTACAGGTTGTAGAACACGTCTATTCCTGGCTTGGCATGTTATCCCTGCAACGCAAGAGTAGAGGTCTGCATATCAGGAGGATTTGAGGGAGCTGTGGGAGTGTCAACCACATTTCTTTGGAACTTGCAACAGATGCTTCTGTTTAATTTTTCAAGCTTGTAGAAGGCAATCACATTTTAAATTACAGGCTTTAGCTGAGCAAATCTTTGGTCTAGTATGTGGCCTTATGGGGAGGAGTAGGAAGTTCTTCCCCAACTCTGTGGGTACTAAAAGCTTTTGGGAAAAGTTGTCTAAAATGCTCCTTGTCAAAGATGTAGAAATCTTAGGCTGTAGATGCGAGGAACTTGTGGAATGCATAGATATGTTCCTGATTGTTGGGAAAGCACCAGAAGGGGGTATATTTGTGAACCATTACTAGATAGCATCCCATTTTAATTCAATAAGATATGTAATTTCACCTTGGAAATACTTATTTGTCAGAGGAGATTGAGAAAGCTGATGGGAAACTAGTGAATTCTTTCATGGATAGCTTCCATTATTTTGAGGTTTAAATATGAATACAAAAACCTGTCTGTAATTTCATTTGTAAGAAACAAGTTGTGGGTCCTAATCCATTTCCATCCATATCATTCTGTGCCTCCTCATGGAGGCTGGGAGAGGGGAGCTGCTGGTGGGCCCACCCATCTGTGCGCTTATTGGTATTTCTCCAACTCTCCCAGGTACATGAAGGCTCTAGGAGCTGCGGGTGGCTGCCTGCAGGTAGCTGCTGAAGGGAACTGATCATTGTGTGGACGTTGGGTGACATTTAAGGCATGGACCAGACATTGTGGGTTATCTGACCAGCCTCAAACAGAAAGACCCACTCGCCACTCTGCCTGACCAAGCCACTGCCCTCAGCAACAGCCTGGGCAGGAGGGAGGCGGGGGGGGGGAACTACCGCCACACCTGCCTTGGTGTCCCATTGCCCCTGCCTGCCACATCGTGGGCACTGGAGACTACTGATGCTGTTCATGCTTTTAGGAGTTGGGGAGGAAGTATGAGAGTGGGGCAGCCTTGCCACTGGTTGGACCAGGGCGGTTGCTGCAGCGCTGCTGCACAACAAACATCCTGCTGCACTGTGCACCTCCATGCGCATGACAGGGCCAGTCATTTCCTGGATCTGGCATGCTGGGAAATGTAGCTCCAGCATGCCAGAATCCGGAAACGGCTGGCCAAAGCATGCACACACATGCGGAGGTGAAAAGCCAGTGAGCAGGACCTCCAAACGCCAGCAGCAGGTGCACATGGGCAGGGAGGCCAGCCCAGCCAAAGAGAGTGCGTAGAGTGAGTCTGAGTTTGAATGAGTCAGTTTGATTGATTGAATCGAATCATGTATGTGAGTTGTTTGTTTGATTGAATGAGTATGTAATTGAATGTGTGTGTGTGTATGCGTTTGAATGAGTGTGTGCGTTTGAATTAATGTATGTGTGTGAGGTGAGAACTTGTTTGCGAGAATGAGTGTGCGCATGACTGAACATGTGCGTGAATTAATGAATGTGGTTGAATTTGTGTGTGCATGTGTGAGAGAATGGATGTATGTGTGTGTGTGTGTGACAGAATGTGTGAGAGAGGTGAGAATGTGTATGATTGAATGCGTGAGAATGAATGAATGTGTATGTGTGATTTGTTGGAAATACATTCCTTTGGTTGCATCCCCCCTAAGCACCTCATCCTGTTTGTTTGCTAGAAACACCAGGAGTAGACAGACAGATCAGGGAACCCTTCCCCCATCCTATCTGTCCTACTCCTGTCAGGACCTGATTGGTCAATCTCCTCCCCCAGGAGATTTCTCATCTCTTTGTGTCTCAGAGAGCTTCCTTCCTCCCTCTTGAACACACCTAGTCTTAGGACTTAGCATAGATGTAGGCCTTTCCTATCCTACATGTATTTCCTAATAAAGCTACTTAAGCTTAAGTATGCTTCCTGCCTGCTTATTGATGATTAGCTACTCACACTCCTCTGTAAACTCTGCATTGGGCAAATGGATGCAATGATCTCACAGTCCTTGCATTTCCAACAGGGTTATGGGCCCAGACACCCAAAAGGCAGCGCAGAGTGAGTAAAATTGAGTGCTAGCATTAATCTTAAAGGCAGAAAAGAAAAGAAAGATTTTAGTCTCTGTGACCATGGATTCTATGCTGAAGGTCTCCATTCCAGAGAGGCTCACTGGAGCAACAAACTATGAAGCTTGGAGTCATAATGCAAGGATGGCACTGGGAGGACAAGGCCTAAGGAAAATGCTGGAGTCCAACAGACCTACAGATGCAGGGGCAGCACAAGAACTCTGGGATGAGAAAAATGACAAAGCTATGGCAATCATCTCAATGTCGGTGAGTCAGCGTTTACATGTGTACATACATGACAAGTTAACTGCAAAAGATATGTGGGAAATTTTACAGAGACTGTATCAAGGGAAGTCAAATATATCAAAGATACAAATGCTTAAAAGACTTTGTAATATGAGAATGGATGAGAGTGAAGATTTTTCAGCTCATGTTAATGGCCTGCTTGAACTAGTCAGGAGACTGGAAAATCAAAAGCTGAATTTACCAGATGAATTGATAGTGGCATTTCTGCTGAACTCTTTACCACCAACAACTTTTCAAACAGTCTGTCAGATAATAGAAATGCAGGATAACCTATCTTTGGATGTTGTTATTCAGAAACTTGAGGAATTTAATATGGCTCAAACTAATGAACAGCCAAACTTTTCCTCACAGCTTGCCTGCAAGGCAGCTGAGAACAAGAAGCCTTTTGCAAATTCAAAAGGATCTGCAAGAGTTAAGTGTTGCTTCAATTGCGGGGAAACCATGCATCTCGCATATCAATGCACCAAGCAAGAAGTTCCCAGCTTCTCTGCAAAGAACAAAGGGAGCCATGATAGGGCTTTCAGCCTGGTTGAGGAAAAAGCATCTCAACTTAAAAATGTGGAAGGAATAGAATGTGAGACTGCTTCACATGATTTCTTTGTTGATTCTGGAGCAACTAAAAATCTTATAAAGGACAAAGACAGATTTATTGATCTGGATAGGACTTATAGAACTCCTATAAGATTGGCTAATGGAGAGAAAGTTTATTGTCAAGGAAGAGGCAGGGCTAAACTCATATGTCATCTGGGAAACGGTGAGGAAATGAAAGTTACCATTGAAGAAGCTCTATATGTCCCAGAATTGGATCATAATTTTATAAGTGTCAAGTATGCTGTACAGAAAGGTTTTGCAGTGCATTTTGAAGGGAAATATTGCAGAATTTCAAAGGAAAAGGAGCTTTTTATGCGAGGAATGCTGGATTCAAATGGCCTATTCAAGGTAGATTGCTTGCAACAGGATCAGTATGCAAATGCTGCAAAAGATTGCAGACATAAGAACTGTGAAAGCAAATGGCACAGAAGGATGGGCCATAGAAATGCAGATGTGTTGCATGCACTTCCAGACCTAGTTAAACATTTTAAAATGAACTCATGTGCAACTAAAGATGAGAGATGTGTTTGCTGTGTAAAAGGAAAGGGAACTAGGCCCTCCTTTCATCAGAGCAAGGAGGAAGCCACACAGCACCCCCTACAGCTCATTCATAGTGATATCTGTGGTCCTATGAAGACAAAAACAATTGCAGGAAACCAGTATGCATTGACTTTCATAGATGATTTTTCCAAGTTCACGTTCACTTACTTGATTAAAGAGAAAAGTCAGGTGCTGGAGAAATTTAAGGAATATGTTGCAAGAGCCAGCAATAAGTTTGGAAGATCACCTCAGATCCTAAGGTCAGATAATGGAGGTGAATATGTTTCAAAACAGATGAAAGAATTTTTGAAGCAAAAAGGAATTGAACACCAGACAACCATCCCGCATACACCAGAACAAAATGGAGTAGCAGAAAGAAAAAATCGCTCTCTCATAGAGATGGCGAGATGTATGCTTTTGGATGCGAATCTGCCAAACAAATACTGGGGGGAAGCAGTAATGACTGCCACATACCTGCAGAACAGGCTCCCAACCAAAGGTGCAAAAGCAACACCTTATGAACTATGGCATGGGAACAAGCCCAGTGTGGGGCACATTAGAGTGTTTGGCTCTAAAGCCTATGCTTATATCCCAAAGGCCAAAAGGACCAAACTTAACACCAGATGTGAAGAAGGGATACTTGTTGGCTATGCACAAGGATGCAAGGGATACAGAGTAATGGACACTGACACTGGAAATGTGAAGATAAGCAGTGTGGTCTATTTTGATGAAAATGAAAAGGGAAGCACTGATCAAATGCCAGACCTAATGAGGCCAAGTTCATCAAGACAGAAAAAGACTGCAGAACTGCAGATAAAAGAGGAAGCTGAAGTTTCATTTGATTTGACCATGTTCAATCAACCTGAACCAGAAGGGGGCACTGACACCAACACTGATGCTGATGCTGAAACTGAAGCAGAACCAGAACTGGAACCAGAAGATAACACTGACGCTGATACTGAAACTGAAGCAGAACCAGAACCAGAAGTGAGACGTTCTGAAAGACACAACAAAGGAGTGCCAGCAGCGAGATTCTCCTACGCGGCAAAAGTGGAGGAACCACAGGAGCCCTCAACATGGCAAGACATTCAAAAAATGCAAACCAGTGAGGCGCGCAAATGGAGAGATGCTGCCAAGGAAGAAATTGAGTCTCTTAATGAAAATAAAACATGGACACTCACAAAGCTACCTGAAAACAAAAAGGCCATTGGATGCAAATGGGTCTTCAAGACCAAGCATAATGCAGAAGGGGAAATCACGCGCCACAAAGCGAGATTAGTGGCCAAGGGATATTCCCAAAAATACGGCGAAGACTACGACGAAACCTTTGCTCCAGTAGTAAGGCACACCACAATAAGAACACTCCTCAGCATAGCAGCTGCAAGAAAAATGGAAGTGCAGCACTTAGACGTGAAGACTGCATTCCTACATGGTGATATCAAAGAGGATATCTACATGCAGCAGCCGCCGGGATTTAAAGAACCTGGGAAGGAGGAACTTGTGTGCAAACTTCAAAAGAGTATCTATGGTTTAAAGCAAGCAGCGAAAGCCTGGAACGAAAAATTGAATCAATTGCTCCTTAAGGAGGGGTTCATACAGGGAGAAGCTGACCCCTGCCTATACTCAAGGTTCAGAAATAAAAGGAGGACATACATTCTAACTTATGTGGATGATCTGATTGTATGCCATGAAAACAAACGAGATTGTGATGAAATCGTCAGGAATCTGAACAAAGAAATAGAGGTGAAAGACTTGGGAGGTATCACTTACTATCTTGGAATACAAATAGAACGAGAAAAAGATGGAAGTTTCCTTCTCAATCAAAAACAAAAGATAAAGGACATTTTAGAATGCCTAGGCATGACAGAGGCTAATGAAGTGGGGACACCTATGGAAACAAATTTCCTAAGCCAGGAAGGCAACGACGAGCCCCTACCACAGGACAACCAGTACAGAACTGCAATTGGCAAAATGTTGTATGTAGCCACCGTCACAAGGCCAGACATTGCCGCTGCTGTAGGAATACTAAGCAGAAAAGTAAGTGCACCAACCCAAAGGGACTGGATAGCAGTCAAGAGAATAGCACGGTACCTGAAGGGCACAATGCATTTAAACTTAAAACTACCAGCAAGCGAGAACCCCAGATTGATGGGCTATATGGATGCGGACTGGGCCGGAGACAAGACTGACTGCAAATCTGTGAGTGGAAATGTATTTCTGTATGGAGGCGGAGCAATCAGTTGGACTAGCCAGAAGCAGTCATTAATTGCCCTTTCATCCACAGAAGCAGAATTTATTTCAGCCACTCAAGCATGTCAAGAGGTAGTATGGCTACACAGACTACTAAAGGACTTTGGAATAGACGAACCAAAGCCAACTGAGATGTATGAGGACAATCAAAGCTGCATTCAGCTTACGAAAATGGAAAAGATAAAGCCAAGGTCGAAGCACATCAACACCAAGCGTCACTATGTGAGAGAAGCGCAAGAAAAAGGACTTGTTGAACTGATTTATTGTCCTACAGAGGAAATGATAGCGGATGTGCTGACCAAACCGCTACCCAGAGACAATTTCCAGAGGCTACGAGAAGCATTGGGAATTGTCAGCAGTGCACATAAATGATTCGGTGCACGGGACGATGAGAAGGGGTGTTGGAAATACATTCCTTTGGTTGCATCCCCCCTAAGCACCTCATCCTGTTTGTTTGCTAGAAACAGCAGGAGTAGACAGACAGATCAGGGAACCCTTCCCCCATCCTATCTGTCCTACTCCTGTCAGGACCTGATTGGTCAATCTCCTCCCCCAGGAGATTTCTCATCTCTTTGTGTCTCAGAGAGCTTCCTTCCTCCCTCTTGAACACACCTAGTCTTAGGACTTAGCATAGATGTAGGCCTTTCCTATCCTACATGTATTTCCTAATAAAGCTACTTAAGCTTAAGTATGCTTCCTGCCTGCTTATTGATGATTAGCTACTCACACTACTCTGTAAACTCTGCATTGGGAAAATGGATGCAGTGATCTCACAGTCCTTGCATTTCCAACATGATTGAATGTGTGTGTGAATGTGTGAGAAAATTAATGAGTATGGGTGAGTGTGTCAGATTGTGTGTGTGTGTGTGTGTGTGTGATTGAGTGTGAGTGTGAAAGATGTGAGTGTGTGTGTGTGTGAGTGAGAGAGTGGGTGAGAGAGAAATGGGGGTGGGTGTAAGAGGGTGTTGCTCCCTCTCCTTCCCATCCTCCTCCCATGGCTGCCCACATTATCACCCTGCCCCCCAGTGCTCCTGGAGGGGAAAAAGGGAGCCACCACCCAGCCCAAGGAAAGGCCCACCAGATTGTTCCTGCTGTCCTCTCCTGCCTAGCAACCTAAGCCTGCCTGCCTGCCTCTGACTGACCTCCAGCCCTGCCAGAATACCCAGGCTCAGCAGCATCTGAGGTGAGGTTGTCAAGCCAAGCCCTCCTCCCGTGAGCTGAGCTAATTTGCACTGCTGCACCCATCTGGGGGGCTTTGGGAGTGGACAATTGTCAAAGGTAGGTGGGCAGGGCTGTGGAAAGTGGGTGGGGCCATTGGAAAATGGGGGGGCCATAGGGAAGTGGGTTGAGCTGTGGAGAATGGGCAGAGCCAAGGGCCCCCCACAATTTCTAAGACCGGCCCTGGCGAGTGGAATGTATCTGTGACCCTCTAAGGGGAAGAGGGTATTGGATTTTGGTGGGAAGAGGGGAGGTTTATGTGATGATACCTCCATGAGAGAGAGAGGGATTGGTTGCAGGGGGGTTTAGGGTTGTGCACTGATCCCTCTGCGAAGGGGTGGTTGTGGGTAAGGGTTTTCTATTAGATGGTGGAAGACTAATTTTAGTTCAGTTTTTTAACTCTGTGTAATTTTTAATTGTTTTATTATTAGTTTTGTATTTCTTTGTGATGATTTTTTTCTGGAGTAGCCGCTCTGAGTCCTTTGGGAGAAGAGCGGGCTATAAATCTAAAACAATAAACAGCCTCCTCAACAGAAGTTGGGCCACTATATTATTTGAACTACTTTGTGTCTATCTCAGATTCATATTCAAAACAGACATGAGTCAGAATAAAGTCTCAATTCATAATGGAGTTCAAAGTCAGGGGTGTAGCTATAATAGGCAGCCGTACCAGGATGTAGCATGCATATGGGCACTGGAGTGGAGTGCCACAGCAGGGGGTCCATTCCTATCTAACAACTCCCCTCTTCAAAGTGGAACTGTTTCCATGGATTCCAAAAGGCCTAAGGCTCCTATCTGCTCCGAGCCAACTCAGAGCCATCCTTGGAACCCCTAGAAGTTGTGGGGCCTTTTGCAAAGCTGCTGCTGCGCCCTTAGTGGAGCCTTCTCCTAGTGAGGGGCCAGTGGGGCTGCACCAGTCACACATGCCTGAGGGTGGCTCTGGTCCAGCTCAGTAAATTAAAAATACCAACATGTATAAGCAGAGTTCTCATGCAGCTCCTCAGTTCCTAGATTGTATGGAAGTAAGCAGAGCCACTTTAGATCCTTCCCATCCAATCGCAAAACTGAAGGGGAAAAAAAAAATCCCATTTGTGTGAAACATTGCCTCTCAGGATGTTATATGAGGTAGGAACCCCCACCCATCTGGCTTCCTACCTCATATGCTACCATTCACATATAATACAGTAAGCCACAGCACATGCTCAGAAAAATGGCAATGAACTCGTTTTCATTTCCCTAAAGAAAAAACCCTCCACTTCAACCAACTTGATTTAAATATCTGAGAAAGGAATGCATGTCAAAATGGTACAAGGAAGTCAAACCACAGGTCTTAAAAAAAAAATAACTGAGAAAAGAGAGGAGGGTTGGAAGTGGTGGTTTGAGCTCACTGCCTGCTACCCCATTAATCCAACACAAACCAGTTTTTGCTTTTAATGATGCGTCACCTTAAAAAGAAAAAAAGAACCAGGCTAAAAGCAATGCCCAGAAGCTAATCTTCACTTGACATTGTGACTATTGGCATACAACTCTATTCAGCTGCCAGTTCTATTCAGTTCTTTCTGGTTCTTTTTTGGGTTATGCATGGAATGAGATACAATAAGATGTGTGTAAGAGGTACAGGGTGTGGGGCATCCAGGACATAGGCAGATGGCACGGCACAGTTGCAGTGTGAAGTCAGGATCAGGGGCAAGTAGTAAGAGGAAAAAAAGGGCTCAGAGCAAAGCAAAGTGTAGCTGAGGACTGGGGCCTGGAGTAGAGCAAGACTAGGGAAACATGAGACAGGGAACTAGAGCAGGAACAGAACCAAAGAGCAGGAGAGACAGGAGCTAACTCAGGAACTGGGGGTGTAGCGATTATTTTTAGAGAGGACTGGCCTGTTAGGAGATATCCAGTTCAGGAGATTGCAGGTACTGAGGCCCTCCATGTGGTGTTTGATTTGGCTGGGGACAAGCTAGGGGTGCTGCTGGTATACCGGGCCCCTTCCTGTCCGGCAGCATCCCTTACCGCTCTAGCAGAGCTGGTCTTGGAGATGGTGTTGGGCTCCTCCAGGACTTTGGTCCTGGGGGACTTCAACATTCACGCCGATGCAGCCTTGTCGGGGTGAAGCGAGAATTCATGGCCACCATGAATTTGTCCCAGGAGGTCACCTGCCCAACCCACGTGGGGGGGGGGGCATATCCTCAACCTGATCTTCAATTCTGGCCTTGAGGTGGGGGGTCCGGTTGTGGGGGAGGTTAGAGCTGTACACTTGTCATGGACGGACCATTATCTCCTTCAGGCCACTCTCTCAGCGCACCCCCTCCAGAGGGGGAAGGGGCCAGTTAGGATGGTCCGCCCTCGGAGGCTGATGGAACCTCAGCGGTTCCAACAGGTCCCAAGGGAGTTAACCTTGGACCTGGACGGTCACTCTGTTGATGAGCTAGTCCAGCGTTGGAACAGCTTGCTGGAAGAGACCATTGACAGGGTGGCTCTGAGACGTCCTCTGTCTCATCGCCGCAGGGCCTCTTGGTTTACTGAGGGGCTGCGGGTGATGAAGCAAGTAGGCAGGAGGCTGGAACGACACTGGCGTCGGACTCGATCTGACTCTGACCAACTTCTCCATAGGACCCATTTGTGGTCCTATGCTGAGACTGAGGACAGCAAGGAAGGAGTTCCTTGCTGTCCTCATAGCGTCTGCGAAGTCATGCCTGGCGGAGCTGTTTTGGGTGGTGTGGGGGCTGGTTAGTCCAGCCTCCTTCTGCCTGGACGGGGACTTGTCCCAGGTCTGCTGTGAGGAATTTGTCATCTACTTCGCAGACAAGATCGCTCAGATTCGGAGCGAATTCGACGCTGGATTAGAGGCAGTAGGTAGAGAGTGCGAGGTGATGGAGGCCCCATCTGGTCCATCTTTGTGGGGGGAGTTTCAGGAAGTGACGCCAGCAATTGCGGTGGATGTCTTGGGGTCTGAGAGAGCCACCTGTGGTGAACTGGATCCATGACCATCCTGGTTGGTGAAAGCCTCCAGGGAGACGTTGGGGACGGTGCTTGCGAGGGTGGTGAATGCATCCCTGCAGCAGGGGAGGTTGGCCCTGTCTGGTCCCACCTTGTGGGGGAAGTTTCAGGAAGTGACGCCAGCCAATGCAGTGGATGTCTTGGGGTCTGTGAGAGCCCCCTGTTGTGAACTGGATCCATGACCGTCCTGGTTGGTGAAAGCCTCCAGGGAGACGTTGGGGACGGTGCTGGCGAGGGTGGTGAATGCATCCCTGCAGCAGGGGAGGTTGTCGCCCAGCCTCAAGGAGGCTGTGGTGCGCCCCCTGCTGAAGAAACCATCGTTGGATGTGGACGCACTCGCCAGCTTCCGACCTGTCTCTAACCTTCCCTTTTTGGGGAAAGTTATTGAACGGGCGGTGGCGATCCAGCTCCAGGCGCATCTAGACAGCATGGGTTTCCTGGACCCTTTTCAATCTGGGTTCCACCCCGGCTATGGCACCGAGACGGCATCGGTGGCCTTGGTCGACGATCTCTGTCGAGAGATGGACGCAGGACGTTTGACATTTCTTGTTCTGCAAGATCTCTTGGCCGCTTTTGACACCATGGACCATGGGCTGTTGTTGAGATGGCTGCGTGACCTGGGGGGGTTGGACGGAACCGTTCTTGAATGGTTCCGCTCATTCCTCTCGGGGAGAAGTCAGCGGGTAGTGCTGCGAGCTGAAACATCTAGCTCCCGCGCTTTGTCCTGCGGCATTCCGCAGGGTTCTATTCTGTCTCCATTATTACTTAATGTTTATATGCAGCCCTTGGGCGGAGATCGTGAGAGGGTTCTGGGTGCGTCGTCACCAATATATTGATGACACTCAGCTGTACCTCCCTTTTTCAGCTGACCCAGACCCTGCTGTCTCGTTGCTATCCCAGTGTTTGGAGGCCGTGGCGGAATGGATGTGGCAAAGCAGACTGAAGCTCAACCCTGATAAGACAGAGGTGATGGTGGTGGGGAGAGCGAAGGAGGTGCCGGCCCCCCTGATTGGGGGGGGAGGTTTCGTCCTCCTGTAGCTCCAGAGGTCTGGAGTCTGGGGGTGGTGCTGGACGCGGATCCCCGCCTGGAGCAGCAGGTAGAAGGGGTGGCGAAGGCTGCCTTCCGCCAGTTGTATCTGGTGCGGAGGTTGTGTCCGTATGTCTCTGGCCCGGACTTGGCCTCCCTTCGTCACCTCGAGGCTGGACTACTGCAACGTGATCTACGTGGGGCTGCCCTTGTTCCTGGTTCAGAAGCTGCAGCTAGTGCAGAATGCAGCAGCCCGCCTCCTCTCGGGGACGGGTCACTGGGACCACATAACATCTGTAATCCGGGCTCTGCACTGGTTTCCAATAGCGTGCCGAGCCAGGTTCAAGGTATTGGTGTTGATCTATAAGGCCCTTCACGGTCTCGGCCCCTCATACCTCAGGGATTGCCTCACCCGCCACGCCCTAGAGCGGCTCCTTCTGCCGGGGGTGTCTTCTTGGAGGTCCCCCATGTTAAGCGGGGGGCCACAATGGAGAGGGCATTCTCAGTGGCCGGGCCGCGCCTTTGGAATTCCCTCCCAGAGGAAGCTCGCCTGGCCCTGAGCCTTTTAACATTCTGGCGAGTTTGTAAAACCTGGCTGTTTGCCCAGACCTTTGGGGAGAGTGGTTTAGTGGGTTTTTATCCTCCTACCCTTCTTTATTATTTGCTATAATTTTTTGTCCTTCCCTGTTTTAATTAAGATTTTTTTAATGACTGTTTTAAATGCTGTTTTATGGTAAATTTGTTAGCCGCCCCAAGCTGTTTGCAGGAGGGGCGGGGTATAAAATGTATTAAATAAAATAAATAAATATAAAACTAAGCAGAGTCAAACATTCCATACAGCTTCAGTCAGCCTTTCACGTTGTTGGGTAGCCAATCGGGAACCATCGGGCTGGAGCAGGGGAGTGACTGGACTAGAGGCTAAGGGAAGCAGTGGTATAGTGAGGTTAACCACTGCTCCAAAAGACTCCTGGAACATGGGTTCAAGACCTGGGTTCTGATAATGTGCATTAACGCAGGCATTATCACTATCTGAAGCGTTTGTTCTCTTGCTGAACTTTCACCTGGACAGTTCACTGGTCAGAATGATTTTTTGAAATCTTCCAGGACAAGTAAAATTCAGCCCCGCTTAGCTCCACTGAATTAAGTCAATGAGTCTGACCAGTGAATCAGTTTTACGGTTTTCAATTAAAGCTTAAAGCATAGTAGAAAACAAAAAAAAACTTAGGGCAGCTTCTGTCCTTTATTTATTCATGTACTTACTTAGTTGGATTGTTATCCTGCCCTTCCCTGAAGGCCCAGAGAGGCTAACAACGTCATAAAAAAAGATACATACAGAATATAAACACCTCACCAATCCTAACACTGCCTGGGGAATGTTGGGAAACATACGTGCATGTGTAAGTTCATGACAGGGAAATCTTATTGGCTGAGCCTTGTCCTGGTTTGGCTGCTGGAAATGTTGGGAGGTATGGCATAACCTCTTTCATCAGGAGTTGTTGGCACCAAAATGTAGTAAGAAGTTCAAAAATACTCAATTTGGGCAGTAAGCAATTCTGCCCTGGGCTGGCCCTGATAATGGGGAGGGGGGGAGCAGGAGCTGAGTGGGAGGGGCCAGGAGTGGGTGGAGGGAGAAGTGCTGACTGAGCCTGCCTCGTGGGAAGTACTCTAGTCAGGAAGCCAGAAGTGGGCAGGGCAGGCAGGCAGGCACTGTTGGAAGGAGCCCAGGGACGCTGCACATGCTTGTGGTGTTTGGACTTTGCGGGAAGGCAACTGCAGTGGAGAACAAGGAGGTTCAGCGAGACTAGTGATCAGGACTCAGGAGTGGCTTCAATCGTTTTACAGAAACCTGGTAAGATTTGAGAAACTTTTTTTTGTCCCCCCACTCCCCTGGGTGTGCATTGTAGGCAGAGGCAATTTTAGGGCATATCTGCGCTGCCTTACTCTTCTTTAAAATGGTTCCCTGGCCCTTGAGGTTTTTCACCCCGTGAGACCTCAATTGTCTGATTTCTAGTTTTTTTTGGTTTGGGGAAGGCTTGGATGGAATGGTTTCTTGGCTTGAATTTTCCCTACATTTTAAATGGCACCTTTGCAGTTTGGTGGGATTTGGCAGGCTTTTCTGCAAAAGGCCATGCCACATGTTGGTTGGCTAATCTAACCTGCCTGGCTGCAGCCGCCACCTTTTGCTCTGCAGCAGAACTGTGCAACATGGTTGGAGTCTTGGGGGAGAAGCAGAACCCTCTACTGCTGCTTTTATGGTGTGCTAAGGACTTCACATAATATTGTTGGGCTAAGATGGTTTGCTTTGTGTGGTCAGTGTTTGCATGATGCACTGCTACTTCCCACCTCCTTTCCATGAGTAATTAGAGCTTAAAAGGGCAAAAAATTAAAAACTGAAAAATATGACTTTCAATAGCACCAAAATTGAAGTAATTTTCACTCGAATATGGGTTTTTTTCTGGAAGAAATTTTTGCCATGTCTTACTCTTACTGGATGCTCACTTTACTTAGACTTTAGAAAATAAAGTGAGTGGAATGGGTCTTCTGTTTAGCAGAGGAGCAGATTCCTGGATCTGGCCCATGGATCCAGTACCCGACTCTCAAGAGTGATCTCAGAGGAATGAGGCAGACTTTAGAGAAATCAAAGGAAGCAGGTTTTCACCCAGTCATAGAATTGTAGGACTGGAATTGATTTCAAGGGTCATCTAGACCCTTAATGACCTTTGGTTCCATCAGCTTATGGAACACATTGCAAGGGGATGTTGTGAAAGCCAAAAGCATAACTATGGAAGGATTAGATAAGTTCTTAGAGGACAGGTTCGTGAATGGTTATTACTTAGTCAAGCCAATCAGAGGATGAGCTATCTGACTGTGGGGGCTGGGAGTGAAAAACTCCTTTATGCTTCTTATACTGCCATAGCCTTCAGAATCCCCCCCACCTCCCATAGATTAACAGAGCAACAAGGGTCATCTAGCCCAGCCCCCTGCACCACCGCAGGACCTGCCATACCCCCAACCATCTACACAGAAACATCCCACCAACAGCTGTAAGTAGAGAGTGGGACCCACCAGAGCACACTATCCCCTTATAACGGAGTTTAACACATCAAGTTCCAGAATGCATCTGTCTTTCCTTACGTTTCCCTTCCCCTTCTCTCCCCCGACCCTTTGTTGTCCAAATAAAAACGAGGAGGAAATCTAGGGTGGCCAGGTATGCAAATTTTAGAGGACACATGAGAAATACAGATTACAGGGCTGCATTGGCTCTGCAGGGATGGGGAAAGGAGAGATTTCCGTAGGGTGGCTGCAGTGCAGCTCTGCACCCTGTATTTCTCATAAGCGTCCTCTAAAATTTGGGTATCTGGCCACCCTAGGGAAATCTGCTCCCTTTCCCCACCCCTCTTCTTGACACCTGACACCAGCTCTTCCAAACTGCAGGGAAATCACTGTGTGTCTGATCAGACAACTGAAAAATCCTCCTCCATCTCAAATGCATGGGCACCCCCCCCCCCCCCCCCATGAAACCTACCTCTTCCAACGGCCAAGTGTTTGGGAGTTGTTTTTAAAAAAGAAAATGCATTAGCCCCCTGAAGTCGAAGGGCTCCCATGAACTTCAGAGATCTTTAGCTCAGACCTTAAAACTGCATTAATTTCAAATGAGAAGTTCCCTTCGCTGCCAAAATGGCGGCAACAGGGTATTGTCGTGCCCCCCCACCCTCGTGGAGGAGAGACGCAGAGGAAGGGGGCCGTGGCAAAGAGGCTTCCTACAAAGCCCTTTGCCTGGTGAGTGGTTGCTTGGCAACCGTCCTGAGGGTGAGGCTGCGCATGCGTGCCTCGCTGGACCTTGAGGGCCCTGCCTCTGGTAGAAGGAGTGGACCCCTGGTGAGCTGCATGGAGCGGCATTCTCATCGGGCTTGTGAAAGAGGCAGCCCCACCCACCTCCCTCTAGCACTGTGGTTGTCAACCGGTTGCCATTAAGGAACCAAGGAGGAATTTTGGCGGGTAGCTTTCTTGGAAGGGCCGTGATTTTTGCCTCAACAATACAGAGTAGGCTAAATAGGCTGATAGACCAATTCGATGATTTCTCCAATCTGACTCGATGATTATAATCTGTTAATTTGGAATCGAAAAGTCTGATTTGGCAATTAATAGGGTAATTTGAAGAATACAAGAACGTTGATCGGGAATTTAGGGTGATTGGAATTCTGACAAGGGAATGTTCTAATGGGTATATGTTGTCACACTCAGCAGGGGTCCAGTATGCCATGATAGGTTTAATAGGTAGGTTAATAAGGTATTAAGAGTCATCTCCTTAAGAGATGGGGAGATGATACATGGTGTAATGCAGGGCACGGCATGCACTGTGTTTATGTTCCCTGGGAGTGGGGTCGTAACAGGGTTCGCAGGGACATGCACTGTCTTCGGACCTTGTGGACACTTTACTTCTTACTCGTGCCCATAGTTGGGCTGTACCCCCTCCCCCTTTTGGCCTTGCCCTGTCGGAGGAGGGGATGTTATTTGTTCAGGATACTGTCAACAGAGGGCACATCCGGGCAGTACCAGAGTTAATAAGTTATATTAGTGAAATGGCATACTGGACCCAAAATTGCATGGTGCAATTACCTCACCTGCCTTTATGATCATTATTTGAATAAAGAGTGCGGCCAGTTTTAAACCAAAAGGAAGTCTCTGTGTCTCATTGGGGTGCGTCGACAAGTGGGGAGTTCAATAAGTCAGCCTCTAACTTGCGTCTGTCTCTAGGTTCTGCATATATAAACTAGTTTTTTTGTCTAAAATAGGGCTGGAGAATCCCCCACCCACGCCCTGTGGGCCAAATCTGGCCAGTGGCTGCTTTTTATTCAAGTCTTTTCCAATTTCTGGGTCTGGTCCCTGGATCCAGTCCCTACCCCAAGCCCTGAAACAGTAAACTTGGGGAGAAGAGAATGGCGAGGAGGGCATGCAAGGACTGAGGAATGATCTACGGCATAGGTCAACGGAAGTGAAACCTTTCCCTCCAAGGGGCCACTTTGAAAATTAATACTAGCACCAAGGGCCACAGAGAGGTTGGGGGGCAGCCAGAGCGCTTAAACAGTGCACTCAAATAAGAGAAAGGTCCAGAGATCATGGATGTGTGTCATAGATCTGTCCCCTATTGTTGTGTGCATGCTCTTGTTTCTGCTCTTTCAGTATGGGACTCTGTCAGCTTGAGGGAGGGAGAGATTTCTCTCACACTCTCTCTCTCTCACACATACACACACACACTCTCTCTCTCTCTCTCTCTCTCTCTCTCTCTCTCTCTCTCTCTCTCAGGAGGCATCCAGCTCCTACACACCTGTCTCACCATGCTCCACAGGCCCCCAAGTGTCCCACCATGTCCCCTGCTCAGTCTCCTCTCCTCACAACCTGTTCCCATGAACTCAGCTACCCCCTGGGAAGAAGCAGTCTACAGCCCTTTGAATTAGGATGTTTTAAACTTGGAAAACAAAAGGAAAAAGCAGCTTCCCTAGGAGTGACCCCAAACAAACTTACCCTCAACTGAGCTGCACCAAGGCAGGGAGTGGGAGAAGCAGCAGTATTGCAAGGGACGCTTACCACGCCCAGATGTAAGTAGCAGAGTGAGCACATCCCAGCCTAGGCTGCTTTGTGGCTCTCATCCTGCTTTTTCTTGCTCTGCTCTTTTGGGCTGGAGATCAGATCACTTACATGAAGAGTTTGTTTACAGGTACATATATTTATTGTTGAAACAGCAATAGCCATACAACATAATTACTAATCCTCCACATGGAAGTACACAAAGGACATGAACGAAAGTTTAAATTTGTATAGAAAAAAATTCCACTTAAAACCGATTTAAGGAGTTTACAATCAGCTGTGAGAATAGCCCCAACAGTGTCCCACTGCAGCAGCACTGGCAGACAGGTGAAGGGATGGGGACCCCTCATGATGTGGGGGTGCCCTGCACCTGGGGCCTCCTCCAGCCCAGTCCAAGCATGGGACTTCCTCCACCCAGCCCCAGAGTAGGGCCATGTGCGATCGCACATGCCTAGAGCCGACATCAATAGAGTGAGAGACTATTAAGGATCTGCTCTCCGAATTGCCAGAGCAATCCCAGCTCCCAAGAGGTAGCACCATGGACTGCCTGGATCAAAAGCAGTGAAAGTCTGCGATATCATAATTTCACATGCAAAGCAACAATTTGCATTCACAAAGCATCTAGTGAGTGCAACATTATTACAGGGGGTTCTTTCTGAAGCACGCAACCAATGCTTTCCACCGCAAATATTAAATGAGACAGTGGATGCCTACCCCATGATGCAAAAAGACAGACTAAGGACAGAGCTTTCTGTCTTGTATGGGAAGGAAGATACATTGCTGGACAATAATCTGCAGAACAGCTTTACTGAAACTTTGGATCTGGTGAGAATGGTCAAACACTAATGACAACTGTGAAATACCAGCAGTTTTTCGCTGCTTTACAGAGAATAAAAACTTTTTTGAGGAACACAACGACAGCAGAAAGACTGAACGCATTGGCAAGGTTGTCAATACAAAAAAGATTGATCCAGTGAATACTTGACTTCAACCATAGGACAATTGATCTGTTTGCAAATCTCACATACAGTCAGATTCCTTTGCCATACAAGTGACAGACTTGTGGAAATGTTTGTATATGGAGTGCATTGGAAACATTGAGTAATTTGGCTTGTGAGGCAAAGGAGCTGGGAGGACGATAGCTTGCTCCTTGAGTTCTTGGCTAGCTTGTTATGTGTGGGTGTCTTTGGTTGGTTTGAGGGAGAGTGTTTGGTTGCAGTTTAATAAATCTTTGCTTTGAGTCCAAGATTTGAATTCAGTGAGAGTCTTTTATTGATTGCATATTATTATTGAGCATTTATATAGTACCAACTGGCTGGCACTTTACAGTTGTTGTTGGAAATGGGTTCCTGGCCTAGTAGACTTCCAGTACAGTCTAAGAAGGACAAGGATGAGGGGCACACACACACACACACACACACACACACACACACACACACACACACACACACACTTCCATTTTTACAGTTTTTTAAATCTTATTTTTACAGATGGGATCCAGGGCTGAAAGTTTCCATATTAATTCAAACTTTGGGTTGGCTCGGCTTCATCAACCATAGACTCCACCTATCGTTGGACGGGCTCCACCCACTTCTGGTCCTGCCCTGCAACCCACCAGCCGCCACTGTTGGGATCACAGCTTTGTTGGCACACGAACCTAATTAGTGAATCCAGGTTTCAGATGATGTACAAATGGGCTCCAAACCAACATTTGGTCCTACACTAACTTAGCTAGCTCAGTCCTTGTCTCTCCCTAAGTTCCTCTCTCCCAAATTAACTATTAAGCTAAACATGTGCACCGGCTACTTCTCAACTTTATGAATATAGCCCTATATTCCCATCTTCCTTGTCTCTCATAGATTGCAAGTCTCTCAGGGAAGGAACCATTCCTCTAATGAATTATTTATTCAGTGCCAGGTACCTTGCTGGCCCCATATCAATATCTGACTATCATTTTTGGTGTTGAAAAAAAACATTACATGGGTCTGGGGTAGATTTCTGCCCTTTGGCACTTACATTGCTTGAATGTGCAAACTAACATGGAATGTGACGAGATAGATTTCTACCCCAGGCCAGGGTATAGATCTACTCCATGGTAAAATGCATTGGTGTAGATTTCTACCTCAAGACTTTTTCGTTTAAAAAAAAATAATGGTATGGTAACCAACTTTCCTTTGGAGATATTGTGTACAGGTGACAATGTCCTAAAAGGGCAAAGTTGAAGAGCCACTAACTTGCAAGTTTTTGCAAGAGATGTGCACCTGGGGTAGGAAAACACCCCAAGACAGAAGATGAGGTTTTTAACAAAAATAACCTGTTGTGGAGAATTTGGAGTGAAGTGGAAGAAATCTGGGTCTTTCTTCCAAACAATTTACAGTAAACTCAGCTGAGATCCCAGAATGGCGGGTAGGACTCGCGTGTTAGATAGGATGCAGGATCCTAGCATGGTGGGATGCAATTCAGCTGGTAAGTGCAGGCAAAGTTCATTAAGATTACAAGTGAGAAAATGTAGTGGTAGATATAGCAAAGTGACTCCTACACAGAGACCCATGTTCTGTCTGTTTTCTCTATAGGTAGGGAATGGGGGAAATGCAGTGAACATGGAGCCCTGCCTATGACTCAGTCAGTTCTCATGTGAGCAGGTTAAAAGATGCGTAGGGTACCTTAAGGCATCTTTGTATTTGCAAAGCATGTAGATGAATAATTAATGGATATAAAGGGATGAAAGTCTACCGCAGACTAGTCCCTATGTGGAGTAGATTCAAATTCTCTTTAAATTATTGGCCCCAGTAAGAACAAATTGATGTGCATCACATAGGGTCATTTATTCTCCCCAGTCCCCACTCCTGATTACTAATTAAGCCTGGCTGCAGTGATCAGCATTAGGGAAGGTGCTGGAGGCATACAGATGCTGTGATGTATTCAAATCAAACTTCAAAGAGGTTACTGAACTATTAATCTGAAAGAAAGGATCTGGAGCAAGGATGATTAGCATTCATGTTCTTTACCCTGGGTTCCTTTCAGATACTGCTGACCATCTTTTGTGTGACTATACACCTGAAGCTTCTTACATATACACCTAGATCTTTCTAGGTTGCCTATTTGTTCTAGCAATCGGACAGTGTTCTGCCAGATGTACAGGTGGCCAGCATGCTGAACTATGCATCATGTGAGCATCTTAACACAATCTAGTGGTAAAGACAGTTGCCCGAGTTATTCTGTTTCATGTGGACAAGGCTTAAGACTTCAAAATTCAGAAATACGAGTAAGCAGGAGATGCACTGCACTTAATGTGAAAAGGAACTAAGGAAAAACTCAGAAAATGGCAATTTAAGATGAGCTGTGTTTTGTCCTAAGTTGACTTCACGTGTTAAAGTTAGGGTTGCCATATACGCACATTGTTAGAGGGCACTTATGAGAAATACAGGTTGCAGGGCTGCATTGACCCCCTCCCATGCAGCCCTGGAACCTGTATTTCTCATAAGTGCCCGCTAATAAATTGCATATATGATGACCCTAGCTAAGGTTGACACTTTTTGTGATACAGGGGGTGGAATTGTTGAAACTGTGAACGAAACCCAAAGATAGATATCTTCATCTGTAACTCTTGCGTTAATCAGAAAAGCACAGAAGGCCAATACACAGTTCCAGAGACAGGTGTAACATTCCCGAGTTTGCATTGAGAAAATCTTAAGCATGGGGGAGAGATGCTATATTAGCATGCAGAACATCTTGAAAGTATCAGCTTGAGAAATATCTGGTTAGTATATATTCCAGCCAGAGGCAACCTACCCATTTAAGGGGTCATGCACAGATAAACTACAGCATGGACATTTTCTTGATTTGTTTCTCTAAGCCTATTTTGGCTGCTTGAGTTAGCTAAGAATCACTTCAGAACAGGATTCAGTAACAGAACCTAAGAATCAGGAATTTCATGACCCCACACTATATTGTGTGCTATAGTCAAGGACCCACGCTCACTAGGTTTCTTCTTTTGTTGGCAACGGGAAAAGCATAGGAACCTGGGTCCCTGGCTACAGTGGGGAGTCCAGCCCTTGGGTCATCTCAATAAAAAACTCCCCTTAAAAGACACCAAGTACTAACTTGAAGAAAATCCAAGAATTATTCAAAGTACTAATAGTTTGTGTTAGTCAAGATAAGTGATCTAGTAGAGCAGGTAAAGAGAGAGAAAAATTAGACAACTTGCACAATGTTTTAGAAGGAGTCATTCTTAAAGCTTTTAGATGCAATTTTCCTAAAGCAAAAATGGTCCAAGTTCTACTGAAAATCATTAGGTGTTAGTCATCTCACGGTCATTTTTGCCTTTGAAAAATCTACCTTTTAATCTTTATTATATTATTATCTTCCTCAATAGTACTATGAATGTTGAGTAGATGAATGTTGAAAATTTATACTGTCTACTCACCTTCAAAGTAAACCGCTGCCTCAGGACAAGGGCTGAAGTTGTACTTGTTAGTCTTGATATTCTCAGTGCTTGAATCTTGGCAGACTTTGTGCCAGTCAAGTAGGAGAGTTTCTCTTGGGTGGTAATTATAGCAAAGGACCTGGGGGATGGGTCTCCCACAAATTTCCTCCTCCCACAGTTCCAGGGTCATAGGTGTTGTACTTATGTAGCTCCAGGAGATCCAGGACCCCACAATAATTTTAGTCCAAAGTTAGGTCATTGGTTTCCCTTAACCATGATAAATTGTGAAGATGTAACGATGCATGTCGGATACAGGAAGGAACGCATGGGAAGTTCTTCTTGGTGTATTCAGGAAGAGGGTTGATGTGTCCCTCCCCAACATTTGGGCCAGAGTTACTCCACTGTTCAATGGGACTGTTCAGAGTATATAAAGTACTCACAAACCTTTGCAGATCAGGGCCTTACTGTGTAGTGTACAAACAAAACATTTAATGAGGACCCAAGAGCCCTTTTTGAAGGAATCTTTTTCTCTAAGTGACTACAGCTTGATTACATGTTGTAGACAGGGCCACAGAAAAGGGGATCAACATCCATGGATAAATGGAAGAATTTGTGTCTTCAGGACTTCCCTTCCACTCCTCCCGACAGAATGTTGCAGATTCTCTTACCATTGCCTACTTTGAGATCTGACTGGTCCATATGTTTAAAATAATTTTTAAAAGACATCTCTTCCTCTTGCCCTATCACTTCCAGCTGCAGATTCCCACCCATTCTCTGTTTTGAATTACGATTTAATAAAATATACTTCAAATTGAAATCATCTTTTCCTTTTGTCTTCCCCATGCTGCAGATTCCCACACCGATCCCTCCTTCCAGCCATGATTAATACATAATTTATGTCTGAAATAAAAAATCATCTCTTCCTTCTGCCTTACTTCTTCCAGCTGCAGATTCCTGCTGCCATCCCTATGAGTCTGCTTAATTCATATGTTTTATATATATATATATATGCTGCAGATTTCCATTCCTATCTATCCTCCACTTCCAGTCTCCCAGTGCCCCCACAAATTGAACAGCTTCCCTTGGCAGAGAGAGATGATGGGTTCTACGAAAACAGTTTGGGGCATGTTTTCCCCTAACCCCCCCCCCCCCCCCCCGCATGCAGAAGTAGACCATTCTAACTAGCCCTGGTGAAGAGAGGTCAATAGCTGTCTTTCTCTAACTGACACACCTGACAGAAGCAAATCAGAAAACAAAGCCAACACTCAAAGAGCCAGTCAAATTTGCATGTAACAGAGGGGATTGGCCCAAGATATTTCTCCTCAGCTGAAAGGGGCTGGCTTGCTAACATTTCAGTACTTGACTAGATTGCAAAAGCTCCAGTCCCAGTACCCTTCTCATAATAATTCAATAGTGATGCCTTATCTAGCATTAACTGTTTAATGGATTAAAATTATAAAGCCCCAGGAATGGCTCTGTGGTTAAGGTGGCTTGCACTCTGTTAAAATAATGAAAATTCTACTAGTTATAAAATCAAAATGATTTAGCCCATCACTGAGATTTTGTAGAGAAGATCACTTGGGTAGAAGGTGTCCAAATTTCAGATAGATTCATTGAGAAATGGCTGAATTATACAGGTTTGAAAATTAGAGGAAGAAGTGTTTTTTTCCTGGTTTTTGTGACCATCTCCTGTTGACAGCAAGAAAAGTGTGTTTAAAGTTATACATCTGGAGGTGTCAGAAAATTCAAGTGTGCAGAAAACCAACATGAACACACCACATAACCCCTGAATGCTACACACCCTGAAACAATCAGATGAAAACAACCCATTTTTCCTACCAAAAAAACCCCCACACACACACCACCACAACAACAACAAAAACAACAGGTGTGACGTTTTACCACTTAGAATGAAAGTGGGGTGGTAACAACCTACAGCTACTACCACGACTGCATAATTAACATAAGATTAAATGAAATAATAAAATATATCTACAAAATATGGGGCGGTCACACATTCATCTTGCTGTGCACTTGGCACGAGGTGGTAGTGGCAGGAAGTCAGGGAAGCTGGGCACACCTTGCCCCCTAGAAGGCTCTATTGCAGTGCAGAACAGTCACCCATGCTGCACTAGGGAATCCTAGTAGACCTCCCATGCTCAATCGCTGGCATTGCTGGTTTTTATGCCTATCAATACCTTTTTGCATTCACATTTTAGCAGTGATGTGGGTTTTCCAGAAAATTTTGAACTGGAAATTTTTCCCATGCTAATTTTGCATACAATATACATAATTTCTTTTGCTCAGAAAATTTTTCTATGCAACTTTTTCCAGTCCCTTAGATAGATTGTTGTATGATTTGGCATGTTTGACCTATATCTGTAGTAAAGAAACATTAAACAATTTACCATATTCATTTTACATGCTGTAATAGCTCAAAGTTTTTCCAGTAGCCTGCCAAGTGCCAACTGCATTTGGGGGGGGGGGGGGGGGGGGTAGAAGAGAGAAAAAAACAAAAATAATAAACACACTTAATGTGGTTTAACGGTTTTATATTGATAAAAATTCAAAGTTGGAAATCAATAGCTCCAGTTGGGAACATAAGGGAAAAGAGAAGCAGAGACAAAAAAAATGCAGTCAACACCGCTAGAAACACTTATGGGTCAAGAGACAATACCTTTCTTCTGTCACCTTCATGAACGACCAATCTTTTATCAGGACTGCTTCTCCACACAGCAGATTCTTAAATGTGCAACTGGTGATTTTCTACTGTTTCCCTCCAGTAGGAGCAAAGTAAAAGACAGTGAGCTTTGCAAAGTTATATTACTACTACAACTCAGAAGGAGCCGATAAAAACAGGGATTTGGGATATCCCCAGGAGTTCCTCCTCTGAGACAAAGACAAAAAGCAAGGAATAGCCCAAGTTGAAAGAGCAGAAGGAAAAGACAAATAATCAAGTGTGCTCCCTTCCCTCAGGAAAATAAGAGAGATTCTAGTAGAGCCGATTCATCTGACTTGCTCACTTAAGAACAGCTGTCCCAGGAGAATCTTGTTCTCCCCACAGTTATTCTAAAGTAGCCCCACATATTAATGGAAGCCCTGGAAAATTTCCACAGAAAATTTTTCCGCCCCACATCTCTGCATTTTAGCCTTTTACATTGACATATATGTAGCCTGGGTAGCCATGACAGTGCTTTTTAATAATTGGTTTGGTCTGGTCCTGTTAGAGTGTTTTTATTAAGGTTAAAAAACATACTGTTTAAAAAATGGTAGCTTCACGCATGCACATTTGCCACACACTAACAGTTCTATCCTGTCCCATTGTAATTATTCTGTCCACTTTAACTGTTGTTGAGGTACACCCCTGACAGTCAAAGGATTGGCTGGCCTAATCCAGCTTCAATACACGTCACAGCTCATCCCTCTCCCCACTTATCTGACCGAGAAAACAGACTGGACTGTCCATGGGGAAAAACTGGGAGGGGAGAGAGAGTGTGTGTGTAGAAGGAGCGGGACTCTGGGTAGCTATGTGGAACCAAATTGGTGATCCCCTCCACTTTCACTTTGTTGCTTTTGTGCATTCCGTTGAGCACCTCCTCTCTTAAAGCTCCAAAAGCAGGGAATGCACCAGGAAGCTTTTGGACTCACTGTTCTTTTTCACTGGTGCTGGTTTTGTCCATACTAGGAAATGAAGTGAGAGTGGAGACATTTACCAGTTGGATTCCACAGTAGCTCCCCAGTGTCCCACAACTTCTATGGGACATGGACAAAAAATGACCAAGGAAGAACACTCAGAGTTCAAAAGAAGCTTCCTGGTGCACAGTTTGCAGACTGTACTTATGCAACAGGGAGGGAGGGGCTCCAGATGGAGGTGGTGAGTAAGTGACTTGTTCTTTGATGTTGCGGGACAGTAGGTGGTACAGCACAGTAGGGACAGTGACTATGTACCCAGCCAAGCAACAGCACACAGCAAGAGATCGGTCTGTTGGATTCCCTGTGGGAGGTCCTGGTGGCATCTCACACCATGCATTGTTCCTTGCCTGGGTACATACAGGCACTGTCCCACAAGTTCAAAGAAACTGTTTGAAAGTTCAACCAAGCCAGAAAGTTCCACAGATCCCAGCTGCTGCAGGAGAGCTCTCTCCAGCTCCTCTCTAAGGTGTGGTGAGTTGTGGGACACTGTTAATTGCAGCCAGTCACAATTTTCTGAAAGTCCCGCACTTTGAGAAGGCTAGGACTGTGGTGAGCCAAACTTACATTTTTGTAAATAATAAATGTTTGGTTTCATGTTTGCTGTGTTCTGCATGATGTCGATATGGACATATTCTAGTAAAGAAATCAATAAATGAAAAGTTTTGTTTTTTTAAAAAAAAAAAAAAGTAATGTCACCTTTTAAAGAAAACTGTAACAAAAAGAAATGCTAACAATCACACACACACTGGACAAACAAAAACTTTAAAACATACAGAAACTAACAATACAACAAAACCAGGAAATTAACTAAATAAAAACCTGTCAGTTTCAAAAACAGTTAAGCTAGGACATTTACCTGCAACATCTATCAACATATTCTTACAACAATAATAAAAAAAAATGCCACAAACCATGGAAATGACCAGTTAAGCTCTCCACCTCAAAAATCACTTTCTTGTACCACAATCAATACAATTTGACTTTGGATAGACTTTGGTATGTAGGCTGTCCCCTCCCCCCCCCTTTTTTTTTTTGGTTGGTTGCTAGGGTTATGTCGGATATTTTTAGTCAGTCTGTGTGCTGAACCACCATTAGAGACAGGTCCCTGCCCAGGGTGCTCACAATAATCTAGGATGGACACAGTTAGGGAGACAAGGGAATGAAAGAAACAGGCAGGGGCTCTGGACAGTAGCTGAATTTTGCAGTTCTGCATAGGAAATGTAGGCAGCAAACTCTGGGAAGAGCCAACAAATGTGGCAGAGGCCTCTGCTGGCAGTGACTAGAAATGCAGTCCAAATCCTACATCAGGTGGGCAAAGCAAGAACTGCAGCCTCCACTCTGCTCTAACTCATCCAGAAGTCATGAGCCACAAAAGGTCTTCACACAAGATCATGAGAAGTTCTGCAAAGCCACAGGACTCACATTGACCTCAGGACAGTTGACACCACTGTACCTGCCTAGGACTGCTCTGTTACAAACATCACCTTAATCTGAAAGCAGTGCAGCTCTGCTTTGCCTATGTACATCATCTTCTCTTTGCTTTAGTCTTGTCCTCTCTATGGATGTTTTTACATGAGACACCATCCACGTGGTGGTGGTTGTGGGAACCGTCTCATTTGAATATGTGTGTGTGTGCGCTCCCATGACCCACACACTGCCCACTCCGTCCACGCATGGAACACTCCAGAAAAATCTGGAGTACCCCGTGCATGGACTTGGGGAGCAGTGCAAGGACAGGGCAGCCATGCATGGAGCCGCTCATGCACAGCGCTGACGAATCTGCCCCAAGCAATGACTGTGGACCCCACACACACTTGTCTCGTGTGAAAACATGCAAAGTTTTTACCACTACCTATTTCAGTCTCATTTGCTGACTTTATATTATATATATATGAATTGAATTGTTTATTTGTGGCATGAGCCAATAAATTGAAAACAAAACATAAAAAGACTGAGGGTATTTTCAGACATGACGAGATCACAGTGAACCACGGTCAATACCCACATGGGGCCAAAGCACCCTGAACGACTGTTAGGCAGCCGCCAGACGTTCACCACGGTCGATTCCCACATGGGGTCAATTTCAACCACGCTTCCAGGGCTCCCCGCTGGACAATCCCCGAAAGTGTGGTCAAAGAGATCCCTGGTGGGAAACAACAAAAAGTAACATCTGGCCGGCGACCACGGCCCGGAATCCCCAGTGGGATTCCAGGCCATGGTCAAATCGGGCGGGTTCTGCAGCCGTGGTGCCCGCCCACCTCCCCAGAGGATGGGCAGCGAGGGAGCATGGGGGGGCTGGGCCGTGCAGCCGCGCGTTGCTCTGCACGGCCCCGCCCCCTCCGATTCCCCGCCGGGATCAGCCGGCATGTCTGTTGGACATGCCGGAGTGATCCCAGTGGGGAATCATCTGAGTGATTCCGGGACGGGGTGAATGCCGCCCCGTCTTGTCTGAAATCACCCCCCACTAACATATACGATGCCAAAATCAAGACATTCCAAGCTTAATATATAATATAATATATTTTGAGAGAGAGAGAGAGAGAGGGAGGCACGTGATCCAAAAGTACATGACCAAATATGTGCCATCATTCAAGAATCCTCACTCAAAAGGTTGCCTAAACTGAAGAAAAAGCTTACGCAAATTAATTGCCTTGATCAAAAACTGTGAGACAGCTGCTGTAACAGATGGATCGATATCAGACAAAGCCAAAATACATAAGGTGTGCTCTGTACGGCCTGGAAATTTCTGGAGAAAAGTGGCAAGATGTTTTAAATGAATGACATCATAAAGGTGACAATTAAACAATATATGAGACACAGATTCCACATATTGGTGGTCAAAAGGGCATGTGCGGTCTGCAAAACTGACTACATGAAGTCGACCCTCCAGAACTGCGGTGGGAAGAGCATTTACTTGAACACACAGGAATAGATATTTGCCCCTTGGCGAGATAGACGACAGCAAATATGCAGCTGTGCCTGGTCTAGCCCTAACAAAAGGAAGGTAATCCACCAGATGGTGCGATACTTGGATCGCTGCCGTCTCCTCCTGGAACTCCCTGTCCTCTAGTCTTTGAGTAAGCTCTTTCACTGCCACTGCCAGCTCCTTCCCATACCAATAATCTGGGTGGAACCCCAGCTGCCACACAAAGAACTCAGTCTTCTGCCAAGGGCTCCTAAATGTGTCTTTAACCCAGAAGGGCATCAAGCCCTTGCCAGGAATTAAGGTCGACTTAATCCAAAATCGCAGGACAACTATCCAGCCATAGTAGGCCACCTGACCTGACCAACCTCCTGCCTGATAACTGCGAAGGGCGTAGAACTAGGAATCCTCAGCAGCCGCTGGAAAAAACGAGTTTGGACACTATCAAGTTTCCTTAGCTTCGATGTAACATAAGGGGTCCAAACCTCGCCTCATAGAACAGCTGGGCCCGCACTCTGGAGTTCAAAACTTTAATTGCGGGGGCTAACGTCCTCCTTCCAGAGTTACTAAAATGTCTGCCCAGAGATACAGTGGAGCCCCTGGCAACTGACAAGGCCCTTTCAAAATGGCCTTTCCAAGCTCCTGAGAAAAACAGGCCTAGGTACTGAAATATTTTAACCTGACTAATACCGTGACCTCCGATACCCGACTGGTAAACCTTACGATTTTTAGAAAAAAGGATTATTTTGGATTTGTCATAATTAATCTCGAGTATATTTTGATGGCAAAAATCTGCAAAACAAGATAGACAGCGGTCTGTCTCTATATATAGACAGACAGCTGTCTGTCTCTGTCTGTCTATATATGACTACCTATGCTTCATGCCTGAGGAAGGGCCCTGTATGGCCCAACAGAAGTTGGTCAATAAAAAGGCTCGGGGCAGCTTCCAACAATAAAACATATATAATACATTAAAACAATTTAAAACAATCAACAATCCTATATTAAAACAGGGCCCGGGACCTCAATTAAAACAATAAATAAGGTGGGGGAACTAAAACCCTCCCTCTCCCTCCAAGGCCTGGGCAAACAGCCAAGTTTTACAACTTCGCCGGAATGTCAACAGGCTTGGGGCCAGATGGGCTTCCAGACCTCCCAGGTCACACAGCCATCTCAACAGCAGCCCGTGGTCCACGGTATCAAAAGTGGCCGAGAGATCTAGCAGGATGAGAAATGTTGAACTTCCTGAGTCCATCTCCCGGCGGAGGTCATTGACCAAGGCCACCAACGCCGTCTCAGTGCCATAGCCGGGACGGAACCCAGATTGAAACAGGTCCAGGAAACCCATGCTATCTAGATGCACCTGGAGCTGGAGCGCCACTGCCCGTTCAATAACCTTCCCTAAAAAGGGAAGGTTAGAGACAAGTCTAGCAGGATGAGAAATGTTGAACATCCTGCAT